>CM058232.1:18204516-18641539 GCA_030180135.1 Orychophragmus violaceus | reverse complement strand
AAAATCCTTATGAAAAGACAAGTGCATGAGTCTTGAATTAGAAATTAAATTATCAGATTGCACAAAGCTATCATTTGATTCAGTTACTTCCACTTTCAACTCTGATGTTCTATCTTTAATCAGCTTCCTAGATGGACAATTTGCAGCAAAATGCCCTCTCCTATAGCACCTATAACATATTGGTTCTTTGGAATTTACAAAGTTAGAAAAATTAACCTGTGTTGGCATGTTTAACAGATTAGAGCTGGGTTTGGTTGCATTGGTTGCAATTCCTGGTTCTCCAATGTTCAGAAGATTGATGACTCTGCTCCTGCTCTGTTCTCTTCTCCTTTAGTTTCAGAATCTCCTTTATTCTCTTTGGGACATTTTTTCTTTTGTTTTGACATGTAGTTTGATGGATGCACGTTGCTTGGGATCCTCCTAGTGTATTGCTCCCTGATTCCTTGTAAAAGGTCTCTTGGAACATACTTCTTGCTCATTAGAAACTTCAATTATTCCCAAGTGGTGATGGCTGATTTTTGATATCTCCTTTGTTCTCTTTCTTCTTGCCTCCCCATTCATATGCCCATCCAGAGAGTAGATTTAGGGCATGGGAAAATCTTTTACCCTTTGGAATATTGTGGTACCAAAACCATTCATCCATGTCTCTCTCCCGGGAAAACGGCCAACTCCCCTATGAACTTATATCAAAAACAACTTTTCATACATGAGTTATTGACCAATGCCATAAAACACATGATATACCATTTTTTTTAAATTTACTACATGATCTATTGAAATATGGCCAATTCCACCAAAACCGTTAACAATGTTAGTTTTCCATTAACGATTGATGACATGGATGACACGTGGAAGCCGGTTAAATATTTTTTTTTTTGTAACTAATGAGACTAAAACTACGTCGTTTTGTGTTTTTCTTAAAATTTAAAAATAGGTAGATGATGAGAATCAGACCGAGATCTGGGCTTTCACCCACAACATATTCACCACTACATTACTTAATCTTTTAGCAAATATAGTCCAAAATATTATTTATAACATACATATTTGTAGACATTAGGTTTGTGAATCGAATCGTTCGATTCGGTAAAGAATGGTGTTAGACTGCCGCTTTAACATAACGAACTTTTAAACATACACCATCCATAATAAAAATCAAATCAGCAAATAGAACAAGAAACCCTAAAATCCCAGAAAAAAGTGTGTCGTCATCATTTTCAGATGAAACATCAAATATTCCAAGGGTTCAGTATAATTGAAAATACATTGTGAAGAGAGAGAGAGAGAGAGAGAGAGAGAGAGAGAGAGAGAGAGAGAGAGAGAGAGAGAGAGAGAGAGAGAGAGAGAGAGAGAGAGAGAGAGAGAGAGAGAGAGAGAGAGAGAGAGAGAGAGAGAGAGAGAGAGAGAGAGAGAGAGAGAGTAATAATATTACGTTGGATTATGCTTATAAAAAGATCTAAGTGGTCTAGTGGCCGTGTGTAATCTATAGAAGCCCAAGCCACCATGGTTCTATTCACATAAACACCCTTTTTCAATTTTACAAAGGCTCAAAACGACCTCGTTTTACTTTCATCAATTAAAAAAAAAAAATCGGATTCCACGTGTCATCCATATCAGCAATGATAACGAAAAAATTAAGACCGTTTACGAATTTGATGAAATTGACCACATTTCAATATATCATATAGTAAATTCAAAATTTTTGGTATTTCATGTGTTTTATGGCATTGGTCAATAAATCATGTATGAAAAACTGTTTATGAGATAAATTCATAGGGGAATCAGCCGTTTTCCCTCTCTCTCGCACTATAGGTAAATCTCTGGATTTCTTATACTTCCTGAAAACTTTAAACGTTGAGGTAGGTGATGATTCAACCTTGTCTTGGCTTGTCTGATTGTGGCCCTTAAATGGTCACGTTGTTCTGGATCAATGTCTTCATATTATGATTGATCTCCATAGCCATTTTCTTCTACATATGACAAGACATGTTCTTCATGTTCTCAATTGTTTTTTTTTTTTTCATGTTGTATTCTGTGATTTTCAAAGTTCAAAGTATCAAATAAACTTAATGGAAGAGATAAACAAGGTTTGATTTCGAAAATTCTATATTCGAAAGGAAGAAAATGATATTTTCTTTCTCTAGTGCGCCAAATAAGTAAGAGCACCAACATCAATGAAACCCTCTTTGGGTTTCTTAGGAATATTTTAATGGTTTTTTAAGTGTTTTATAATAGTTAAGAACCTAAGCTTATTTTGTTCATACATTGATGAACCCTATAATAGGGTTCTTAACTTTTAAAAAAAAAATTATTTAAAACATATTGAATATTGAACACATTTGATTTAAATTATTTAAATGAAAATATACAAAATTATAATTCTTGATTACCAAATTTAATCCAAATATTCTCAATTAAATCGGCTTTCAATTGTTGATGTTTCCGTTTATCCCGAACTTGATTCCGAATGCCAATCATATTACCGAGGTTTGTTGGCATATTTGTTGAATATGTAAAGTCCACCTCGGAACCTCTGCTTGATTCTCCTTGTTCGAAGTCAGATATATCAAATTGAGTGTATCCATCTCGTTCGTCTTCTACTATCATATTGTGTAGTATGATGCATGTTCTCATAATTTTCCTATTTTGGCCTTGTCCCAGATAAGAGCCGGATTTTTAACAATTGAAAATCGACCCTGCAATACTCCAAAAGCACGTTCGACATCTTTACGGACAGCTTCTTGACGTTCAGCAAATAACTCTGCTTTAGGACCTTGAGGTAGAGTTATAGATTGGATAAAGGTTGCCCATTGTGGGTAAATTCCGTCGGTGAGGTAGTACGCCAAACGATACTTGTTCCCGTTGACCATGTATTCAACTTTTGGTGCTCGACCTTGTAATATGTCATCAAACACATGTGACCGATCAAGAACATTAATATCGTTTAAAGTACCTGGAGGTCCAAAACATGCGTGCCATATCCAAAGGTCTTGTGATGCTACAGCCTCTAACACAATTGTTGGCTTTCCTGAACCACGCATGTACTGTCCTTTCCAAGCGGTCGGACAATTTTTCCACTCCCAATGCATACAATCGATGCTTCCTATCATGCCAGGAAACCCTCGTTTCTCTCCAATGTCGAGAAGTCGTTGAAGATCATCTGGTGTGGGCCTTCTTAGATACTCTTGTCCAAACAGCTCTATTATCCCATCAGTGAATTTATCCAAGCATAACAACGCAGTGGTTGCACCAAGTCGGAGATATTCGTCACACCCGTCAGCCGCGCAGCCATAAGCCAAGATACGGATTGCTGCCGTACACTTTTGTAGTCCGGATAAACCAAGCCTACTACCTCCATCCCTTCTTTGTTGAAAGTATGGAACCTCGTTCGAGACCCGATCAACAATCCGAGTAAACAACGACTTGTTCATACGGAAACGGCGTCTGAATATACGAGGCGGATAAGTTGGTTCTTCACTAAAATAGTCGGCCCATAATCGGTTGTGGCCCTCTTCTCGATTTCTTTCAATATATTCGCGTTTCTTCGGTTTTCTTGCTTGGTCTTCCATAACTTTGTTGAATGTATCTTCAAAATGTTGTTCAAAGGATTCTCTAAGAGCTTCGTTTAACTGATAATCTAGATCATTGGTAAAAGACCAAGACATTTGGGTAAGTATTTTATAGTAGATTTGATGATTTCTTGTTTGGGTATTTAGAACATGAAAGAAGAAACTTCGGAGGATGTAGATATATTCAGAGGCTTAAGAAGAAAGTAGTTTTGGAGAAAACAGTTGGAAGAACTACAAAATGTTGCAAAGACAAGCAAAGTTTAAATACATAATATTGTTGCACAAAAGAACAACTAAGTTCAACACCCGTGACTTAAAGCCGATAGTACAACACAACAAAATACACGTGACCATACATAATATTGTAGCAGAACAACACAACAAAAACAACAAATCAGGTTGCTCTATCTTGGTCACATGTCGTTGGCTCCTTCCTGAAACACAAATGAACATAAAGATTTAGCATGAAACAAGATGGAAAGTGTAAAACCACAAAAAACTCAGTAACACATAACATCAAAATACTAACTACCTAGTTAGTTCCCAACATTTCACTAATTAGCTTGTTTTTTAGATTGTTTTCAATGTCAGACAGTGGTTCTATCTTAGCAAGAAAACGGTCTAACAATTGATGTTTTTTTAACATCTCCTTCAGAACCAACATGCTCTGTAACTGATCCAAGGACTCTTCCTTTCCACCCCTTTTCCGCTTAGCAGCTTTTGCCGCCTTCACTCCAGGAGGTCTAACCTCATCTTCCCCATCAACATCTACAATGTGCTTGCGTTTCTCCTTACAACCATCTTTACCCAATAGTGTAGAACACCATTTTTGGTCATGCCTGAGTTCCCTCCATGCATGCTCCAGGGTGAATTTACAATGGTAATCGTTGTAGAAGAGGTCAAGTGTTGTTTTCATCAAGTCATTGTCATTTTGACCGCTTGATTGAGCCTTCAACGCCGCGTCATAGCACCCCACGAACTTGCAGACCTGGTCGTTAAGCCTTTGCCACCTTTGCTTGCACTGGCCTATCTCCCTAGGCTGCGTCCCCACAAGCAAAGGACTGGAGTTGTAATACTCCTGGATTCTCCTCCAGAAAGCACCTGCTTTCTGCTCATTGCTAACTATCGGGTCTTTGCTGGTATTCAGCCAAGCACCGATGAGGATCACATCCTCCTTAGGGGACCATTTCCTCCTCTCCTTAGCACTAGATTCATCAGAAATTTGGCTGCTAAACCTAGGGAGTTCTGATGAATCTAGATCAACTGTCTGACTAGCTAGAAGGTTTACAAAACCTGGTGAATCTAGAGGGAATGTGAAACTAGACTCCATTCTTTGATGTGTATTTAGTTTTTTCTTAGGGGTGAAAGTTAAGATTGTTTGAGAACAAACAATCTTTATTTATTAACTCGCTTGCAATCAGTACGTTAAAGCACTATTCAACCTACCCTTAATCAATAAGCCATTAAACACACATCATATCTTAATTCATGAGACTAAACCTCAATTTAATACCAATCAAGTCGGAACGGTTGGATTATTGTGATATGGTTTTACAAGTTTTCAAACCTCAGTTAAGTTAAGTTATCTTTTTAGTTATAGTACTTACAATAGTTTTCAAAATGTATCTTTTTAGTTATGGTAGCTAACTAAGTTATGTTTTTTAGTTTTAAAAGATCGAAAGTTGTAGAATAGATAGTTTAAACAATGCACCTTAAGTGGGATTCTCAAGCTCAGTAACCCTCCTGGTGAGCTTCCGGACCTCCTCCTGAAAAGTTAGAGAAGAGATTGTCAGTCCTTTATAAAATCTGAGTTGCAAAGAAATGAGTAAAAATGAACTTACCCTCAGTTTCTCAATTTCTCTTGTGAGCTTTCGAATCTCCTCCTCGACACCACAGACCCATGGTTGACGGAAATGCAAGCCATCGTCCTACACATAAAACCAAGGAATGTTGAGTAAATGGTTATAAAGGAAAGGAACAATTTAAACAATAAATAAATTGTAGTTACCTTGTACACTTTGCAGGTGAAGTAACGTTTCCCAGGCAAGCTATCTTGAGCTTCTTGTTTAGCTATCTCGGGCACAATACCTCCCCCACATGGACACCTAGTAGGAATCCCGTATTCAGCATCTGCTACGAATCCCCTCATATCGATGTATTCCTTCAGCTTCTTCATTTCTCTCATCTCCTCGTACGGGTGTGTCATTGTACCTGCGAGAATGTGATCAAGTTAAAGATCAATCCTATCAATGATGTTAAACAATCATCTAAGGACACAAGCTTCACAGTTACAGTATGCCAAGAACAAAAGAGATCTTCCAACAACACATAAGTTAAGCATTTAAACAACAACACATAAGTCCAAACTATACTGTCACCGTGAAAGAACATATAAGTCCTTTTAGATGTGTAACCGAGTGCTATCTTGATTCTCCTTAATCTAAGCCTTAATACGATATACAACACAAAATCGAACCACAATCTTAGACATTTATGGAAACCCTAAATCCTTTCAACAATCTCTCACAAACCCTAGATGAAACCCCGACGCAAACCCTAACTCGTTTAATAACCCTTTAATTCGTTCAAGAAAACTCAATCGAAACCCCAAACTTAATCCTAAACAAAATCCCTAAATAAATTCCTAAAATTTAACGATACCAAACCCTTAATCGAACCCCCAAAAACCCGATAAAAAACCCTAATCGATTCCTAAATCGATTAAGATACATGAATCGAACCTTTAACACACAAACCTAAATCGTTTACCTTAGTTTTGTAGAACCCTAAGTCGATTTCGAAACGCCTAGCAATCGCAACGATATCGCCTTCTTCTGGAACCAAAGCTCTCCTTTTTTTGTCTGAAAACGCGAAATGAGCAATGGGTTGAGTAAACCTAGTAAACCTAGTTCTTAAAAAAAAAAATTTAACCAATGGCTTGCCGCCACGTAGATAAGATACCGGATACTAAATGCCTAATTTAAGGATCGGTTCTTAGCTTAATTAGTCTAATTGAATTATTTTTAAATCAAATTGCATAGGTTTTGGTGAGGATTTTGGGCTAAGAACTAACGATGTATATGCTCTAAACAAGGAAACTAGAACTTTTTTGGTTTTTTAAGTTTAATTTCGAAATGGATATGCAAATAAGGAAACTATTATGCAAACAAATAAATCTTTGGCTTTGTACTTAGGAAATTTCGGATCAAAAAAGGAATTCAAAGCAAAATAGAGATGAACTTTTCTGGTTTTGTTTTTTCTTTCTTTTGAATGAAGGCAGATTAATAACAATGAAACTAATGCATCAATGATTTTTATGGGTTTTTCTTGATGCAAACTAAGAACTAGAATGATAAAGCAAGGACTAAAGTAAGGAATACAGATTTTTGTTATGGTTTTTCTATTTGAAATAAGAACAAGAACTAATAATCAAACAAGAACAAAATCAAATATTTTTTTATGGGTTTTGTTTTTTTAAGTCAAATGAGATAACAAAATAGAAAAGATAGAGGTTGGATGAACACAACCTGATGGATAGGAGCTTTTGAAGCTCTTATACCAGATGATACAGCCTTGGAATCACTCCAATGCTAAGATCACTTGATGATCAGATGATTCCTAAGTCAAGCTTGCGGAAGATGTGGTGGTGGAACTTGTGATTGACTCTCTCAACCAGTGAGTTTGATTGACTCTCTCAACCTAAGAAAAAACTATCTGAATCACTCAAATAGATTGATCCGAGACTCATAAGAACAAGGTGAATCACTAACAATATTCAAAGAAAGAACACTTCACAAAGAACACAAACTTTGGAAGAAAAACATAATATTTCTATTAACTTTAAAATGGTTGAAAAGGTTGATTTACAAGGAATTCGAAGCTGAGCTTTTATAACCTCATAGAAAACGGTCTAAAAGGTCTAATACAATAAAAGAATCACAAAATAAAGAATATGGCTGTTGGAATTTATTGGAAAATTTGGTCCGAAATGGAAAGATGAATCTTCTTGAGTCTTGAAAGCTTTGTCATGAATGTGGAGTGTCTAGGTACATTCTGGATGATGTTAGAGAGCTTCAACTCGTGGCCAAAATTCAGGAAAAAGAGCTGTTGGTGATTGATCTCCTTTGGCTCCAAATTAGGCAAGTGTGAGAATAATGAGATCCTTCTGATCCTATGGCTGCTGGTGTATGGAAACTTGATCGAAAACTCTCATGGATGTTTAAATGTGTCTCCTGAATGCTTAGATGTCTCTCCTGGTCGCCAATGTCTTGTTTGTAAGTGATTGAATCCTTGACCCTCCAAATGAAACAAGCTGAGAATCATCTATTTTAGAAGTTGAATAACTTCTTCATCTGAAATCCATTTTTGATGATTGGAACTCTCCATGTTTCCTTGATGGGTTAGTCTTCTGCAACAACTTGAATTGTAGCTTAACTCCTCCTGGTTGGATAGATATGCTCTAAGACATGCATATATGTCTCTGGTGCGCTCAAACTGGTTCTCTCCAAGGGTCTTAGTTGGTTGATCTATGTCCTCTCCATGCTACTTGGTTGATGATGGCTTGATCTTATCATCAATGTGATAGTTAGATCTGCAGCCTCGAACCCAGGAGGATACCGAACCAAATACAGGAGTGGCCAACGAATGAGGCTTAAGGAGTGATGTTATGGTAGTATCGACACAACGGAAGCGTAGTAGTATCTTCAAATTTTATAATTCGGGGACGAATCATATTGAGAGAGGGAGAATGTAATGACCCTCCCAAGGGAGTAAAACGGCTATACGAGGAATACGACCGGCCGGGATGAAACAGACAAAGTTCAACCAAAAATCAAAGTTGTGTGATCAGTGTAAAATTGACGGTGTTAGCTAAATGGGTAATTCTAAGACTTTTGGTCGAGTCCGAATTGGAATGGGACAAACGGATTCGGAGTTGGTCGAAAGAATAGAAGGATGGCTGAGAAACGATCGAAAATTCAAAATTTCCAAAATAATGTGGGATCACTTGAAAAGGTTAAAGAAAGGAAAAATAAGAATTATGGTTGAAGCGGAATGTGAAAGGCTGAAAGGATTGCAAGATATCTAACTACGGTAGAGTCAGATGCATCGGGTCGATCGGTACAGACGGAACGGACGGCAAAATGGTTGGGCGTGGACAGGCAGGAAGTGCATGGTCAGAAAAGGGGCATGAGAGCTGTCATTACGCATTGACGTCACAAGGTGTCGCGATCAGGAAACTGATGAGTGTTTCCATGCATGAAATGGACTGGGGTTGCATTATGAGGATGGTTAAGTGTTTGAATGCATGGAAGGGTTAAGTGTCACGACCAGTGACTGTAAAGTGTCATTGTGCATGTCTGATCAGCCACCAGAACACTTGTCGCGACGCATGCACCAGTGGATGCATGATCGCCATTATGCCATTTAAGCCCAAGTATGAATAATAAGGTCCCCTTAACCATTTTCTCTCTTTTCTGATCTGAAAAACCCACTTCTAGAGAGAGAGGACGTCTGGGTTAGAGATAGAAAGTGAGAAAATGTGGGAGAGAGATGGCACAGGCGTGGGTGATCCCAAAGCTGTTTTGATGTTCGGTTAACGGATCCGATGGGCGTTCGGATGCGGATTTATGTGCGATGGTCGGTAAGCTTTAAATATGAGAAGCTTTAGTGTCTGAATCTTAGCTTAATCAGTTACTTACTTAGGATCTTTGTGTCTAGATCCAAGAGGAATCCCGAAGTAAGGAACAAGCCCGGAAAGGGGTGAATCCTGGTAGTTAGACTAACGGACTGAGTGCATGTTACGTCTTAAGGATTGAAATACTTGGAGTATTTATCCTTAAGTGCATTTATGTGATTTGCTTGCGTTATGGTTGAGGTTCTGTCCGTTTGATTTGGTTGATTGATGCATGTATGATTGACTGAGATATTTTGGTTAAAGCATGGGCGTGTTGAGTTGTGTACCCTTTGATTCTGTGGATTAGTTTCATTGCGGTATTATGGAATGCCTTATTCGTTGGTATGGTTGCATGCACAATCTTTGTGTTGATTTGGTATATGCATGTTTCTCGTCGAGTATAGATTCTTGGAGATAGAGATTGCATGCATGTTTGAAAGAGACAAGATGTTTCTCGTATAGGTGAGGATGTGGCAGCTTCGTGAGATCTTGGATCCACGTAAGTCTCCCTTCTGTTGTTGAGACGGTTGTAGTGGCTGCCTTGATCTTCGGATCCTTTGCATGACCCTACACTGTAACGTGTGTGAGACGCATCTTGTCATATGCATGTGGCCGTGGGTGGTAACAAGTGACACCGCGGACCAGTTGTTTAACATTTCGATAGAGAATATGGTGTATTTCTCTAGTTGGTATAGGACGAGGGTGAGTCCTAGATGATGCATTCTAGAACTTGTGTGAGTGTTCTATAGTTGGTGTATTTGGTGCTCCCATTGTGGTCGTTACCTGTGGGGAAGGTAACGAAGAACTCGGACGGTAGTTGGGTAGTTCCCATGGCCGAGTAGCTCGAACGGTACTTGGGTTGTTCCCTTGGCCGAGCATTGTGTGTCGACATGTTGTGATATTCGGCATATGATCCTTTGTGGATATTATGGTGCGGGTAGTCACATGTGTAGGAGGGAGTATCCGGTGCACCAGGAGGCCTTCGCATGTGTTGAGTGGAGATAGGTCTAGAGAGTCTAGGCGTACTATGCATTCATGATAGGATTCATGACTTGCATCTTCAGTTGGATGCTTCCGCATTGTGCGTAACTTTGGCATGATTGACGCATGTTTATGTCTGCGAGACGGTTGTGTGATTGATGCATTGTGCTTCGGCTATTGAGATTGGATTGGGCACTAATGCATGTTAGAGGGTCCCATACTCGCTGGGCAACTCTAGGCTGCTCATTATACTACTTTTTTCTCACAAGAAGCCATAGCCGGGCTAGAGGGAAAGTTTGGACGTTAGGCCGCCAGTGTAGTTTCACGTTGTGAGTGTGAAGATTGTGGAGTTTGTAATATGTAGGATTTTCGACTTGTGCACAACAAAAGGTATTGTTTTTGGGTAATGTTTTGTAATAGACCCGACATAGTATTAATAAAACGAGATTTCTTAAACTCCACAGTTCCAATGATATGAGTTTAGTCCGAACTAACATAACTCTAGGCTTTGGTACGGGTTGGCAAACCTTAGGCCTTAGTCGAGAGAGTTGGATATCACGGATGGGCCGGCCTTACCTCGGGGACGGCTGGACCGTTCGCCGTATTCAAAACTTGTGTATGTTGAACGGGTCGGGGGTGTTACACGCCTAGTCAATAGACATGGCTGGCCAAATAAACAAACAAAGACGGGGACGGCCGAGTAAAACTTCAAAGCGGGGTAAAGAAATATCGGTAAGTTGTCAACAACGACCAAATTGAAAAGTAATTATCGAGGACGTGGGGATGTTCAGAAATAACCGTAAAGTGATAAAGGAATTAAAAATATGAAGTTAGGACGAAACGGGAATGGAAACGGACCAAGGAGTGGAAAGTTACGGAAGATATGAAATCTGATGCACATAACGGTTTAGACGTCGGGACAAGAAAATGCATTTCAGTACAGTCGCAAGCCGGGATCATTAGGTGGATTAACAAGAATACTAAATGGGATTAATGAGGAGGATAGATGTGGTTCATAACTGTATGGGAATAGTAAAAGCGAACTGTAGAAGTGACGGAACATTTTAACCTTAAAAACCGAAATAGTTCAACAGTATCCCGAAACCTTGTTCAGTCCATTTAAGATCCATGCAAGGCTCTATACTGACCATATTTCACTCAAAAAGCATTAATTAAAAGGTGACATAGGGTACAGAAGGAAATAGACGGATGCGGGGACGGAAATTGTTCGGACTGCGAGGGACTGTTTCTCATCGCCCACGCGCAACAGGGGAGGAATCAGATTCTTTGAACCATAAACAATGCCAATTGCCACCAGTCCAAACTAGAAGGACCAGAGCGGTCAGCTGTCAGACCCTAGAGAAAAGGAAGGCATGGCTAGGACATGTAAAATCATTAGATTCAACGTGATGACATTTAGCTCCAAAATGCATGGAATGTCACATCCATCCATCTACTTTTCCAAGCTGTCTTCTGACAGGCTATAAAAAACCACTCCTTAGCTCACTCCTGAACACGAAACCAAAAAACTTTCTAGTGAGAGAAATCGGGAGAGAACTAGAGAGAGCCTAAGAGGTGATTCCGTGGACCATTTCCAACACCGTGAGAAGCCTAAGAGGAGGAAGAACGTGGAGGATAACCTCAGGAACCTTAATCTGTCCTGCGGAAGCCAAAACAGCCCCAAAACCGCGTTAGAGCAAAGTGAGTCCCGGTAAAGAAGACTAACGTTTTCTTTACAGGTTTGCCTTGAGGATTGAAATACTTTTAGTATTTATTCTGATTGTCTTGTGTGGTTACGTTCTATGCATGCATGCATGCTTCCGGTTTATGAAATGGTTTACTTGATGTTTTCATAACCGATAAATTGTTGAATTGTAGCATGCATGAGTTGTTTGATATGTTCTTTTCTCTGCATGAATTCTCTTAGAAATGTTTGGTATATTTCTTTGAGATTGTAGTGATCATGCATGTTGAGGAGAACAAGTGTTCGCCCGAGGGGTGAGATTGCAGTAGCTCCGCGGAATCGGTTATATGCGCGAGTCAGCCTTCCGGTTTTGATCAGGCTGTAGTGGCTGCCGTGATCTTTGGATCCTTTGCATGCCTCTACGCCTTTTGTGATATATTGACTGCATGTTGTGAGTGATCATGGAGGATAAGACGTGCAACCTAGGATATGTGTAGATACTCTAGGTAAGTGCTATCTGCGCCACCCGTTGAGTCTCCATGGATTCGGAGCAAGCTCGGAGGGTTACTTGGGTCGCTCCCATGGCCGAGCATCGTGTGACGACATGAACCCGTGGGATAGATCCCAGTAACGGGTGTGATACTCGGGTTATGATCCTTTGTGGTGATTAACCATGAGTAGTCACAGGAAAGAAGGGTGGTGGTGCCGGTGCATGTTGGGCCCATGCATGGCGTGGAAAATGTCGAGTCTAGAGAGTTTGGAATATTGACGTGGATAGCAATCATGAACGGTTTATCATGTTTTCTTATTTATTCATAATTCTGCTTGCGTTCCTTTGTTGTCTTGGACTTGCTTGTTGACACATAAACGATTATGGCTTGTTAACTTGAACTTGATATTTGTTGTTTCACGTTTATTGCTTGTGCCTCGGCTATGGGGATGGGCTGGGCACTAACATTTCGTTTAGCGGGTTCTGGACTCACTGGGTAACCGTAGGTTGCTCATTATACAACTTTTTTCTCGCAGGAAGCCTTAGAGACGAGTTAGCTAGTAAGCAGGACTAGGACTTAGGAAGCCGGATTAGGTTGCTGAGTTAGTTATACACCCGAAGTTAAGTACGTAAACTGAAATATGATGTTTTCAATACTAAAGTAGTTTGGGAAGTCCGGACATAGATTATATATTGATTACATCTTATTTTGCTGCAAAGCATAACATATTTTGAGGAACAACCCTCTAGCGCCCGATGATACGTGACTTAGTTCGAGTCGACACAACTCTCGGCTTTGGTACGGGTTGGAAAGCCTTAGGCCATAGTCGAGAGGGTTGGATATCGCGGGCGGAATGGCCTAACCTTCAGAAGGGCTGGAACGTTCACGGTATTCAACACTTGTGTAATCTCCAGTGCAATTATTGTCCGTAGTCCGCATCGGGGGTATTACAAATGTTGGTATCAGAGCATGGTTTACGTTCATGCTAAAGGGTTAGATTTTTCAAACGATTTTATCGAGTCCATTGAGTTACAACCAACTCATAGGAATCCAGATGTCCGAATACCATTTGGATAATGGGTGGGAAAACCTTTAGGACTCACTCTGTTATCGAGTGATGCAGGATGTCAACAAGTAATGAACGAGATGGTGGATACGGGGGATGGAATCAGGCGGGGAATGAGGACAATGTGACAGGGTACTATGGATCGAGTGGAACGAATTCGTGGGAGTATTAACGCAGCTCCGGGGATAGCTCAGATTCCCTTGAGGAGATATATTTAATTGGAGATGATAGCAGTGACGACTCAGGCCGTACATGAAGTGTATGTCACTGACTCTGACACCTCGGATGAGTTCGACTCGGAGATGTCCGAATACGCCTCTAGTATCATGGACCAAGACTATTTTCCAACATATAACTTGGGAATTCAGAGCAAGACCCTATAACACTGGAGACGTAGTAGGGAGCTGGGTTCAGGAAAGTGCCGACAAATGACTCAGACATGGAGATCTTCAAGCCTCCAGAACCAGCGGTAATCAACCTATTGTCTGACATTTCAACTTTCGTTTCAGAGAATGTTGACAACCCACCGGCACCCTTCGTCCCGTATGCATTTTCACTTGACTGCACCCATCAGCACATGCCTACCGAACCAGTGACGGTTGAACAAGAATATCCGGAGCCACATTCGGAAACAATATGCGTCCATTCTGAAGAAGAAGAAGCAGAACGTGAATGGGCTAGGAACGCAGTTGAGACATATTATGCCTAACAAGCCTGGGAAGAAGAAACCCGTCGGTACATGGAAATGCTCCAAGTTTTTCCTACTCTACGGCTGAACAACTATTGGCTCAGGAACAATGGGAGGCAGCGAGACAGCCGACTTTAACGAAACTCCTCCAAAGGGGCATGCAGCCGGGCTGGGATTGTCTAGACATACCAAAACCGAGGATAAAAACCCAAAAGGAGGTGGAAACCAAAAAGAAAATCAAGGACCGAATTGAATTGACGTGGCCAGCCGAATCAACAAACGAAGACGGGGAAGGCCGTTTATCCGTTATTTCTAAGAGAATTCATGCAGAGAACATAAAATATAAAAAACTCATGCATGCTACAATTCAACAATTTATCCGTTATGAAAACATCAAGTAACATTTCATAAACCGAAAGCATGCATGCATAGAACGTAACCACAAAAGACAGTAAGGATAAATACTCAAAGTATTTCAATCCTCAAGGCAAAACCTGCAGAAAAAACGTTAGTCCTATCTACCGGGACTCACTTTTCTATAATGTTGTTTTTCGGGTGGACGGATTAAGGTTCTTGTCTTGAACGTGTCTGGCTAGCTTCCTTAAGTTATCCTCCAATTTCTTCCTCCTCTTAGGATTCTTACAGTGTTGTAAATGGTCCACGTAATCACCCCAAACACTCCCCGGACTTCCCTTTGCTCACGCTTTCATTTTCTCTCTTTCCCCCCTTGGTTTCTCTCTCTAGTTCTCTCCCAATTTCTCTCACTAGAAAGTGTTTTGTTCTCTACAATTTATTTAGGAGTGATATAAGGAGTTATTTTTATAGCCTAGAGGGTCCGAACACAGCTTGGACAAGTGGAGGGATGGATGTGATATTCCATGCATTTTGGAGCCAAATGTCACTAATTTGAATCTAATGATGACACATGTCCTAGCCATGCCTTCCTTGCTCATGGGGATGATATGTGACCTCTCTGGTCCTTCTGGTTTGGACTGGTGGCAATTGGCACTTTTAATGGTTCAAATAACCTGATTCCTCCCTTGTTGTGCACAGGCGACGATAAACAGTCCCGCGCAGTCCGAATAGTTTGCGTCCCGTCATCCGTCCATTTCCTACTGTACCCTATGACAACTTTTAATTACTGCTTCTTGAGTGAAATATGGTCAGTATGGAGCCTTGCATGTACGTTGGACGGACTGAAAAGGGTTTCGGAACTGTTGAACTGTTTTGGTTTTTATGGTTAAACATGTCCCGTTACTGCTACAGTTCTCTTTTACTATTCAAATCCTGTTCTGAACCACATCAATCCTCCTCATTAATCCCAATTAGTAGTCTTCTTAATCCACCTGATGATCCCGGCTTGCGACTGTACTTAAATGTATTTTCTCGTCCTGACGCCTAAACCTTTCAGCGCGTTAGATTTTGTATCTTCCGTAACTTTTTGCTCCTTGGTCCGTTTCCGTTCCCGTTTGGTCCTCACTTCATATTTTCAATTCCTCTATCACTTTATAGTGATTTCTGAACATACCAACGTACCTGATGTTGGCGTTTCAATTTGGCAATTGTTGACTGCTTACCGATATTTCTTCATCCCGCTTTTAAGTTTTACTCGGACGTCCCCGTCTCTGTTTGTTGATTCGGTCGGACACGTCTATTCAATTTGGTCCTTGGTTTTCTTTTTGGTTTCCGCTTCCTTCTGGTTTATTTACTAGTTTGTTGGCATATGTCTAGACAATCCCAGCCTGACTGCATGCCCCGTTAGAGAAGTTCCGTCTAAGTCAGTTGTCCCGCTGCCTCCCATTGTTCCCGATCCACTAGTATTTTCTCCGTAGGAGTAGGAAAAACTTGGAACATTTCCATGTACCGACGGGTTTCTACTTCCCATGTTTATTGAGCATAACATGTCTCAACTGCGTTCCTAGCCCATTCCCATTCTGCTTCTTCTTCTTCTTCAGCATGGACGCTCATTGTTTGCGACTGTGGCTCCGGATATTCTTGTTCAACCGTCACTGGTTCTGTAGGCATGTGTTGATGGGTGCAGCCAAGTGAAAATGCATAAGGGACGAAGGGTGCCGGGGGTTGTCATCGTTCTCTGAAACGGACGTTGAGATGTCTGACAATATGTTGATTACCGATGGTTCTGGACGCTCGAAGATCTCCATGTCTTAGTCATTTGTTGGCACTGCCCTGAACCCGGTTCCCTAGTACGTCTCCAGTGTTATAGGGTCTTGCGCTGAATTCCCAAGTGATAAGTTAGCAAAATTGTCCTGGTCCATGATACTATAAAGGCGTATCCGAACATCTCTGAGTCGAACTCATCCGAGGTGTAAGAGTTAATGACGTACACTTCATGTACGGAGCCTGAGTCGTCACTGCTATCATCTCCGATTAAATAGATCTTCTCAAGGGAATCTGAGCTATCCCTAGATCTTCTTGAATTCTCCCACAAATTTGTCCCACTCGATCCATAGTATCCTGTCACACTGTCCTCACTCCCCGCCTGATTCCATCCTCTGTCTCCACCATCTCGTTCATTACTTGTCGACATCCTGCATCAATCGATAATAGGGTGAGTCCTAAATGTTTTCTCGCCCATTATCATAATGGCATTCGGACATGCGGATTCCAATAAGTTGGTTGTGACTCAATGGACTCGCTAAAATCGTTTGAAAACTCTAACCCTTGAGCATGATCATAAACCATGCTTTGATAACACCATTTGTAACACCCCCGACGCGGACTACATGTGATAGTCACACCAGAGATGCCACAAGTGTCGAATACCGTGAATATTCCAGCCCGTCCAAAGGTTAGCCCGTTCCACCCACTATATCAAACCCTCTCGACTATGGCCTAAGGCTAGCCAGCCCGTATTAAAGCCAAGAGTTGTGTCGACTCGGACTAAGTCACGTATCATCAGGCGCTAGAGGGTTGTTCCTGAAAGTATGTTATGCCTCGCAGCAAAATAAGATGTAATCAATTTAAAATCTATGTTCGGACTTCCCAAATGAATTTAGTATTGAAAACATCATATTTTAGTTTACGTACTTAGTGTTGGGTGTACAACCAACTCAACAACCTACTCCGGCTTCCTAAGTCTGAGTTCTGCTTACTAGCTAACCCGTCTCTAAGGCTTCCAGCGAGATAAAAGTTGTTTAATGAGCAACCAACAGTTACCCAATGAGTCCAAGACCCGCTAAACAAAATATTAGTGCCCAGCCCATCCCCATAGCAGAAGCACAAGCAATAAACGTGAAACAACAACCATCAAGTTCACGTTAACAAGCCATAATTGTTTAGGCGTCAACAATCAAGTCCAAGACAACAAAGCAACGCAAGAAGAGTATCAATAAATAAGCAAACATGATAAACCGTTCATGAGTTCTATCCACGTCTATAATTCACTCTCTAGACTCGACACTTTCCACACCATGCATGGGCCCAAAATGCATCGGCACCACCACCCTTCTTTCTAGTGACTACTCGAGGTTAATCACCACAAAGGATCATAACCCGAGCATCACACCCATTATTGGGACCTATCTCTCGGTTTCTTGTCGTCTCATGATTCTAGGCCATGGGAGAGACCCAAGTAACCTTTTTAGCTTGCTCCCAATCCACAGACACTCAACGGGTGGCTCTGATAGCATTTACCTAGAGTATCTACACATATCCTAGGTTGCACGTCTTAACCTGCATGATCACTCACAACATGCAATTAATATATCAAAAAGGCGTAGTGGCATGCAAAGGATCCGAAGATCACGGCAGCCACTACAATCTGATAACAACCGGAAGGGAGACTCGCGCGGATAACCGATTCCGCAGAGCTACCACATCCTCACCCCTCGGGCAACACTTGTTCTCTTCAATATGCATAATCACCATAATATCAAAGAAATATACCAAACATTTCTAAGAGAATTTATGCAGAGAAAAGAACATATCAAACAACTCATGCATGCTACAATTCAACAATTTATCGGTTATGAAAACATCAAGTAAACAATTTCATAAAACGAAAGCATGCATGCATAGAATGTAACCACACAAGACAGTAGGGATATATACGCAAAGTATTTCAATTCTTAAAGAAAAACCTGCAGAGAAAACGTTAGTCCTATCTACCGGGACTCACTTTGCTCTAATGCAGTTTTGGGGCTGTTTTGGCTACAGGTGGATGGATTAAGGTTCTTGGCTTGAACGTGGCTGGCTAGCTTACTGAGGTTATCCTCCACGTTCTTGATCCTTTTAGGCTTCTCACGGTGTTGAAAATGGTCCACAGAATCACCCGAACACTCCCCGGACTTCCCCTTGCTCACGCCCTCCTTTTCTAGAGAGAGAAACCGAGGGGGAAAGAGAGAAAAGGAGGGTGTGAGCAAGGGGAAGTCCGGGGAGTGTTCGGGGTGATTCCATGGACTATTTCCAATACCATGAGAAGTCTAAAAGGAGGAAGAACGTGGAGGATAACCTCAGGAATCTAGCCAGCCATGTTTAAGTCAAGAACCTTAATCCGTCCACCCAAAGCCAAAACAGCCCCAAAACCGCGTTAGAGCAAAGTGAGTCCCGGTAGATAGGACTATCGTTTTATCTACAGGTTTTCCTTGAGAATTGAAATAATTTTAGTATTTATCCTTCCTGGCTTGTGTGGTTACGTTCTATGCATGCATGCTTCGGTTTATGAAATGGTTTACTTGATGTTTTTAGAACCGATAAATTGTTAAATTGTAGCATGCATGAGTTGTTTGATATGTTCTTTTCTCTGCATGAATTATCTTAGAAATGTTTTTTATATTTATTTGAGATTGTGGTGATCATGCATGTTGAGGAGAACAAGTGTTGGCCCGAGGGGTGACGATGCGGTAGCTTCGCGGATTGGTTATCCGTGCGAGTCTCCCTTCCGGTTGTGATCAGGCTGTAGTGGCTGCCGCGATCTTCGGATCCTTTGCATGCCACTACGACTTTTGTGATATATTGAATGCATGTTGTGAGTGATCATGCATGTTAAAACGTGCAACCTAGGGTATGTGTAGATAATGTAAGTAAGTGCTATCGGCGCCACCTGTTGAGTCTCCGTGGATTCGAAGATAGCTCAGAGGGTTACTTGGTTCGCTCCCATGGCCGAGCATCGTGTGACGACATAAAAGCGAGGGATAGGTCCCAGTAACGTTTATGATTCTCGAGTTATGATCCTTTGTGGTGATTAAGCTTGAGTAGTTACGGGAAAGAAGGATGGTGGTGTCGGTGCATTTTGGGCCCATGCATGGTGTGGAAAGTGTCGAGTCCAGAGAGTCTGGACTATCGACGTTGATAGCACTCATGAACGGTTTATCATGCTTGCCTATTTATTCATACTTTGCTTGCGTTGCTTTTTTGTCTTGGACTTGATTGTTGACGCATAAACGATTAAGGCTTGTTAACGTGAACTTGATGGTTGTGGTTTCACATTTATTGCTTGTGCTTTGACTATTGGGATGGTCTGGGCACTAACATTTCGTTTAGCGGGTCATGGACTCACTGGGTAACAGTTGGTTGCTCATTAAATAACTTTTATCTCTCAGGAAGCCTTAGAGACGGGATAGCTAGTAAGCTGGACTCGGACTTAGGAAGCCAGAGTAAGTTGCTGAGTTGGTTGTACAAACTAAAAATGATGTTTTCAATACTAAAGTAATTTCGGAAGTCCGGACATAGATTTTATATTGATTACATCTTATTTTGCTGCGAGGCATAACGTATATTCAAAACAACCCTCGATAATACGTGACTTAGTCCGAGTCGACACAACTCTCAGATTTGGTACGGGTTGGCAAGCCTTAGGCCATAATCGAGAGGGTTGGATATCGCGGGCGGAACGGCCTAACCTTCGAACGCTCTGGAACTTTCACGGTATTCAACACATGTGGCATCTCCGGTGTGACTATTTTCCGTAGTCCGCGTCGGAGGTGTTACAAATGATGGTATCAGAGAATGGTCTACGATCATGTTCAAGGGATAGAGTTTTCAAACGATTTTATCGAGTACATTGAGTCACAAAAACTCATAGGAATCTGGATGTCAATCCCATTAGGATAACCGGCGGTAAAATCTTTAGGACTCAACCTATTATTGAGTGATGCAGGATGTCGATAGGTAAAGAACGAGATGGTGGAGACGCGGATGGAATCAGGCGGGAGTGAGGAAACTGTGGCATGGTACTATGGATTGAGTGGGACGAATTCGTAGGAGAATTCAAATAGCTCCGGGGATAGCTCAGATTCCCTTGAGGAGATCTATTTAATCGAAGATGATAGCAGTGACGACTCAGGCTCCGTACATGAAGTGTACGTCATTGACTCTTGACACCTTGGATGAGTTCGACTCGGAGATGTCCGGATACGCCTCTAGTATCACGGACCAGAACTATTTTGCCAACTTATCACTTGGGAATATGGCACAAGACCCTATAACACTGGAGACATTTTGGGGAACCGGGTTCAGGGCCGTGCCAAATAAATGACTCAGACATGGAGATCTTCGAGCCTCCAGAACCACCGGTAATCAACCTATTGTCGACAGCTCAACGTCCGTTTTGGAGAACGTTGACAACCCACTGGCACCCTTCGTCCCGTATGCATTTTCACTTGGCTGCACCCATCAGCACATGCCTACCGAACCAGTAACGGTTGAACAAGAATATCCGGAACCACATCCGGAAACAATGAGCGTCCTTTCTGAAGAAGAAGAAGATGAACATGAATGGGCTAGGAACACAGTTGAGACATATTATACCCAAAAAGCCTGGGAAGCAGAAACGCGTCGGTACATGGAAATGTTCCAAGTTTCGCCTACTCTTACGGCGTAACAACTATTGGCTCGAGAACAATTGGAGGCAGCGAGACAGCCTACTTTGACGGAATTCCTCCAAAGGGGCATGCAGCCGGGGTGGGATTGTCTAGACTTACCAATAATATAGGAAATAAACCCAGAAGGAGGCGGAAACCAAAAAGAAAACCAAAGACCAGAACCAAGTCTGATTAACGAAACTGAAAGTGAGGAGAGCGTAGCTCGAAGATTGACTCAGGAAAAGTGGAAAGACAAAAGTATCTATGAATTCGGAGAATCTAGTACTCAACCCCACGACAGAGAGAAACCGACTAGGAGTGGGATGAGCAGAACAACGGAAAATGGGCAGACTATGGTACTTCCAAACTGTCCTCCAAAGATTTTAACTCAGACAAGGAAGTCGGTAGGGCCACCGGAGGCGATCATTTGCGGAATGTGCGGAGGACACATCCATTTAACTCATACTTGTCCCAGCATGAGAGTAGGATTGGGTGTACCGAGAGCTTGTAGATTATGCGGAATGTTGGGTCAGAGCTTGGCAGATTTTCCACTCATATATCCCTCTCCTCCCTTGTCCCGAACATCAATCTCATCGTCTGGAAGCGGTACTGAAGGGGAACATGAAGCAGAAGGAACAAGGAACCAAACCTAAAAATATAAGATTTTAGAAGTTAGTTTAGTTAGATCAAACATTTCTTCACCAAAGGCTAATGTATGGAAGGGTGCTAACTAACTTTTCTTATCATGTGCATATGTACATATGTATGTTGCGGGTATGCATGCATAATGTAAGATAGAACGAAGCCTACTAGGTTTGGTTGTGTTGAATAAGCACATGTGTGTGCATGAAGGCATGATACAGTGTATGTATATGCTTGTAAGATATGTTATGGAAGGAATGCTTGTGCTTCGACTATGGGGATGGGCTGGGCATTAACAATTCATTTAAGAGGGTTCTGGACTCACTGGGTAACCGTAAGTTGCTCATTATACAACTTTTGTCGAAGCCTTAGAGACGGGTTAGCTAATAATCAGAACTCGGACTTAGGAAGCTGGAGTAATTTGTTGAGTTGATTGTACACCCAAAGCTAAGTACGTAAACTGAAATATGATGTTTTCAATACTAAAGTCATTTGGGAAGGCCGGACATAGATTTGATATTGATTACATCTCATTTTGCTGCGAGACATAATGTATTTCAAGGAACAACCATCTAGCGCCTGATGATACGTGACTTAGTCCAAGTCGACACAACTCTCGTCTTTGGTACGGGTTGGCAAGCCTTAGGCCATAGTCGAGATGGTTGGATATCACGGGCGGAACGGCCTAACCTTCGAACGGGCTGGAACGTTCACGATATTCAACACTTGTGGCATCTCCGATGCGACTATTGTCCGTAGTCCGCGTTGGGGTTGTAACAAATGCTGGTACCAAATGTATTGTTTAAAATCCACGGTTCCATTGATTTTAGTTTATTCCAAACTAACACAACTCGAGGTCAAGGTACGGGTTGTCAAGCTTTAGCCCAAGACCGAGAGGAATGGTAGTCGTAGGCCTTAATTGACTAGTGTTCGGATACCTATTGAACGTTAGGTTCTTAATGTTTCTGGCTATCATATTGTGGCACTTCTAGTTCGGCTATTATCCGTAGTCCGGATCGGGAGTGTTACAAATGATGGTCCGTCAAAGTCGGCTGTCCCGCTACCTCCCATTGTTTCCGAGCGACTAGTTGTTCTACCGTAAGAGTAGGCAAAACTTGGAACATTTCCATGTACCGACAGGTTTCTAATTCCCATGTTTGTTGAGAATAATATGTCTCAACTGCGTTCCTAGCCCATTTTCATTCTGCTTCTTCTTCTTCAGCATGGACACTCATTGTTTGCGGCTGTGGCTCCGGATATTCTTGTTCAACCGTCACTGGTTCGGTAGGCATGTGATGATGGGTGCTGCCAAGTGAAAATGCATACGGGACGAAGGGTGCCGGTGGGTTGTCAGCGTTCTCTGAAACAGACGTTGAGCTGTCGGACAAAAGGTTGATTACCGGTGGTTATGGAGGCTCGAAGATCTCCATGTCTGATTCATTTGTTGGCACTGCCCTGAACCCGGTTCCCCAATATATCTCCAGTGTTATAGAGTCTTGCACCGAATTCCCAAGTGATAAGTTAGCAAAATTATCCTGGTCCATGATACTATAGAGGCGTATCCGGACATCTCCGAGTCGAACTCATCCGAGGTGTCAGAGTCAATGACGTACACTTCATGTACAGAGCCTGAGTCGTCACTGCTAACATCTCCGATTAAATAGATCTCCTCAAGAGAATCTGAGCTATCCTCAGATCTGCTTGAATTCTCCCACGAATTCGTCCCACTCGATCCATAGTATCCTGTCACACTGTCCTCACTCCCCGCCTGATTCCATTCTTTGTCTCCACCATCTCGTTCATTACTTGCCGACATCCTGCATCAATCGATAATAGGGTGAGTCTTAAAAGTTTTCCCGCCCATTATCCTAATTGCATTCAGACATCCGGATTCCTATGAGTTGGTTGTGACTCAATGGACTCGATAAAATCGTTTGAAAACTCTAACCCTTGAGCATGATCGTAAACCATTCTCTGATACACAAACTAACTTCTCTTATCATGTGCATATGTACATATCTATGTTGTGTGGATGCATGCATAATATAATATAGAACGAAGCATGTTAGGTTTGGTTGTGTTGAATAAGCACATGTGTGTGTGTGAAGGCATGGTAAAATGTATGTACATGCTTGTAAAATATGTTATGGAAGGAATGCATGAATGTGTGTGTGTGTGAAATGCATGTAAATAAGATAATGGAATGGAAAAGAATGTATGATAGTTTGTGTATTTGGTTTGTGTTTAACTATCGGGACTAGAATTCTTCTAGATTGTTAACTCGTTTTGGTTGGTGTGTGAGAATCCTTAGGTAACCGGGAAAGAGTGATCCTGAAAACATTAGGATTAAGGAAGTAGTGTTTTAGGGAACCGAACCTGAAACCGTGAAACCAAAAAACCAAAACCAAACCTATTGCCAAGGAAAGGGTGGGATATGACCAAGCATAAGAACAATTGGCTAATGAGAAAACACATCGGTTTGAGCATGAGAACGGAACATAAGGAAGATCAAGAAAGGGAAACTCAGTTGAAACATGAAGTGATAAGGAATCACCAGTTCAGAACATAAGCAAAGGCGTGAAGAAGTGTCTTCAAGAGAAAGGAAAATTTTAGTTAAGTAAATGGAGCGAATTGAGGTTGGCCGAAAATCAGAATTGCGAGGGAGTTTTGCTAAGTAAAGGGAACATCAAGTGAGATAAGTTCGAGATTAGTAGCGGCCAGAGTAGGTACCCCAAAGGCGAACTTAAGTACTCTCAGGAAAGTGGAGAGGCCGGAGGATTGTAGCCCAACAAGACGATTTAGACAAAATGCAACATAAGACAGATGGACCAATCTAGGGCAAAGACGAGTGTGCGGATCATACGGTAAAACCACGAAGATGAGCTGGTCATGTAACTAAGGAAGAAGCCGGATGAGGAGAGAGATCTGGTGGGAAAATAAAATCTAAGGAGCAAAGGCCGAAGGTAAATTCAATGAGGAAAAGGATGAGACGAAGAGGGAACGTGCAACAGCTAAGGAAAAAACTCAAATTAGTATTAGAGGAAGAAGACACCACCAAAGAAGCATGGTAATAGGAGCAGGAAGACCAAGAATGAAGAGTACCAATCAGGTCCGACACAATCATTAAGAGTGGATAAAGCGGAATACTACCTGAATGGCCGAAGGAGTTGTTCACATCAAAACCATAAGGAGATGGAGAAGGTTATAAGAATTGGAATTCGGGGACGAATTATAATAAGAGGGGAGAATGTAATAACCCGCCTATTCAATAGACACGGCCAGCCGAATCAATAAACAAAGACGAGGACGGCGAAGTAAAACTTCAAAGTGGGATGAAGAAATATCGGTAAGCAGTCAACAACGGCCAAATTGAAACGTCAACATCAGGGACGTGGGGATGTTCATAAATCACTATAATAGAGGAATTAAAATATGAAGTTAGGACGAAACGGGAATGGTAACGGACCAGGGAGCGAAAGTTATGGAAGATACGAAATCTGACGCGCGGAACGGTTTAGGCGTCAGGACGAGAAAATGCATTTCAGTACAGTCGCAAGCCGGGATCATCAGGTGGATTAAAAATATTAATAAGTGGGATTAATGAGGATGATTGATGTGGTTCAGAACAGTACGGGAATAGTAAAAAGGAACTATATCAGTGACGGGACAGTTTTAACCATAAAAACCGAAATAGTTCAACAGTATCCAGAAACCTTGTTCAGCCGTCAAACGTCCATGCAAGGCGCCATACTGACCATATTTCACTCAAGAAGCATTAATTAAAAGGTGTCATAGGGTACAGTAGGAAATGGACGGATGACGGGATGGAGACTATTCGGACTGCGCAGGATTGTTTATCGTCGCGTGCGCGCAACAGGGGAGGAATCAAGTTCTTTGAACCATAAACAGTGCCAATTGCCACCATTCCAAGCTATAAGGACCAGAGGGGTCAGCTTTCAGCCCCATAGGAAAGGAAGGCATGGCTAGGACAAGTGTCATTATTAGATTAAAAGTAGTGACATTTGGCTCCAAAATGCATGGAATGTCACATCCATCCCTCCACTTGTCCAAGCTGTCTCCTGACCCTCCAGGCTATAAAACCACTCCTTAGCTCATATTTGAACATTTTTGTAGAAACCAAAACACTTTCTAGTGAGAGAAACCGGGAGAGAACTAGAGAGAGAAACTGGGGGTGGGGGGTATGATAACAATTAACTAATAAAATTTGGGTTATGATTTTTACATTGATAGAGTTCTGGTAGAGGGTATTATAACATTACTTCTTGTAAAGTTGTCATCAAAAGAAATTATTTTAAAAATGCAATAAAGTATGCGACGCAGAGTAACAATGTCTTCATCGTTTGCGCACCTCCGTCGACGGTTCCGCCGGTCCCGACTTCTGGAGCTTGCCTTCCTAAGGAAAAGAAAAAGCCCCATAAAAAAGATCCATAAAAGAAGCCCTAAAAATCCAAAATCCTTGTCCCCGAAAGAAGCTAACGATTCTCAGGGGCAAAATCAGTCGTCTACGCCGCCTGGATCTCCGATTCAGTTGTCGTGGCATCCAAACATGGAGCTCGTGGCACCAATAGCTCCCTTACTTCCCCGAGGTGAGGCAATAGAGACCGAGGTCTATGTAATACCTCTCTTAAGCAAAGAAGGTTTGCTAATCCCCAATTATACTCAATCTCGGGCAATAGAAGTCTCGACTTCTCTTAAGTCCAGATATCGAGTTAATTGGCTCTCCGATTCAAGATGGGTTTCAGTCATTGTCGCAAGGGTTATTGTTGCCTCCGGTCACATAATTCTCTTCGGCCATTGTTCCTGCGCAATCATGTGTCTCTCCTGCTCCGCATTCGTGCCATGTAGCTAGTACTGCGCAAGCTGAGAAAGCCATTTTGGCTCCTGTAATTGTGTTGCAGAACTCATAAATGGAAGTACAAGCTAGGTCTTGTGACACGGTTGAGTGTTCAATTCCCGTGGTTACAACCCCGCAAGACGTGGTAGCTATACCAACATCATTGACTATTGGTACTGCTACCACAAACTTGGCTAACAATATCCAAACGAAGCAGGCTGCTGAGAATGCTAATCATGGTTCGCAAAAGAATGCAAATAAGATGTCATAGCCCAAGAAAGGTTCCTGGTCGGAGTTGTTCAAAGGCGGACACAAACGGTTAAAGACGAAAGGGAAACCATTTACCTTGCCTTCTGGTTAGTTATGTATGGACATTTTGAATTCTGTGATTGAGAAAAATAAGGACTGCTGGACTAGCTTTGTGATTGGACAATTTTACTCAATACCTCACTCTCAAGGAATTGTTCACAACATAGTGAATGGAATTTGGAGCAAGCGATTCCGAGATATCTTAGTCACTAAAGTGGACGGATTTGCATATTTGTTCAGAATTCCTAATGCGGCTACAAGGGCTCGTGTTCTCAACCAGCGGCTATGGAGCATAGAAGGTCAGATGATGATAGTCGCCAACTGGGAACCAGGATTTATTCCGTCCAAACCGGAGCTTACTTCCGCACCAATTTGGTTGGAGCTTAGAAATTTCCCACTGCAATTCTTCAACGACGAGGGATTGGAAAGAATTGCGGGGCTATTCGGTAAACCAAGATTTTTGCATCCTCAAACTGCAAATAAGACCAATCTCGTAGTGGCCAAAGTGTTCATGATTATCGACCCGCGCACTCCTCTACCGGAGGAAGTTAATGTGCGGTTGCGATCGGGTGAAATCATAAGTGGGCGTATCGAGTCCTTGGATGATTCCGGTTTGCAGCTTCTGCAAAGAAATTGGGCACAATCTGAGGCGGTGTATGAAAGCTCCGATCTCATAAAACTTGTGCTTCTACGAATCATAGTGAAGCTTCATGTACTAGATATGTTAATAACCAGAAGAAGAGTCTTAAGGGTAAGTCAAAACCGGCTGTTATACTGGCTGCTCCTAAGAAAGCTAGTACCAAGTGAAAGTCGCTAAGGCATGGATAGCTGCAAACAAGCAATTATCTCTGGGGACTCTGGTCATTAGAGAGAATACTGAATCTCTCAATGTAGCTCCTCCTTCAGGTGTAAAACCGAATACCTTAATAGATGTACAAGCGGTCATCCTAACTGCGGATGGGAGTGTAGCAAGTATGTCGAAGTACAACCAAATAATGATAGGTGAAACCAGCAAAGGGAAACAGATTGAAACCCGTTCGCAATCAGTTTTAGAACGGATCAGGACTCATCAGACATCCGTTCCTTAGATTCAGAAGAAGAGGGAGAGTTTAGAAGAGAGTTAGATGACTTTATTGAAGTAGTTACAAGGAGGAAGAGAATGAATCCAAGGGAAAGGGTCATGTGGATCCTAAAACCCACACTCAGTTTTTAGAGTATTTAGATGAGCTGATTTGCAAAGTAGATGGGTTAGATTCTTGGTCAAGCACAATCAAGGAGCTAAACAATGATGAAGAATGGATTTATATTGATTCGGAAGAGTGAACAACAAGAATTCAAGCTATAGAGCGATTACAAAATCTTGGTGCTAAGTAAGAATACTAATGAATGATCGGATCCCTTTTCCAGTCGCCGAGCCTCTCCTTTATAGTCCTTAGCTTCGTAACCATCTCCCTTGATCTTCGGAGCTGACTTCAACGACTTGCGGGATCTTCGGGATCGTGCGCTCCAATGACTCCTCCTTCTTCGCCGGGTTGTTACCAACAGACGGGTCCATCGCTAGTCAGGCTATACTCCGGAGTCGGAGCCTCTTTTAATGGGTTGGGCTTTGATCTTGAATGCGTCGGGCCTTGATTCTTTTATTCAGCTAGATTCACTGTGGTGGATTTTGGCCCAAACATTTGCCCCCCAGCCCTTTAAGCGAGTTCTCGAGCTTGGAGGGTGGAGTATATTCGCGAAAGGCCCACAGTATTCTTTCCGATATGATCAAATCCTGCTTGCTTGAGCTATACCCGAGATACGAGGATGCTTTGCCTTCTAACATGGACCGTCAGATGACGAGCGAATGGAAATCCCGCCAAATCGGACGGCTAAGATGAGGGTATGGAATGAATACCACGCGTATTTGCGGCGCGTGAAGAGTAGCGGGGAGATCGAACGGTTTAGATCTTGGAGATCTCAAAAGATCTTTGGAGTCCCGAGGTTGTGAAATTATGATTGCTTTATATTCCGCCTCTTCATGCATCCACTCTCCAAGGTTCAACCGTCAACTCAAGGTAACTCCTCCACTCCTCTTTATAGCGATGTTTCCTCTCTTTCCTTTGCAGTTTTTCTTTCCTTTTTTCTTGTGACGAAGAAATCTCGTTCTTGGAAGCTTTGAGCGATGACGAAATTGAGCCTGGCCAAGATTAAGAAAGAGAAGCAGGTGGTAGAAGAAGAGGAGTTCGAGTATCCCGTCCCGACTACAAAGGCGGAGGATATTGAGAACCTATACTCGTCGCACGGCGTACCGAGGTCGGTGGAGTTGAGGCTGTTTGATCCTGGAGAGACGCCGGAGTCGGTCAGACCAGGCTATTGCTGTGCCTACAAAGCTTACTTCGAGAAGTGTAACCTGATTTTCCCAATCCCTCGGTTTCTGCTAGATGTGATAGGCGAGCTTGGGATAACGCTTCCGCAGCTAACACCGAATTTCATCCGTTATCTCATCGGCCTGTTGGTTAGGGCTCGAGAGGAGAGGATTCCGTTTGACTTGTCGGTTCTCCACGCTTTGTGTTCGATTAAACACAACTCGGCGACGGGGCTTTTCTATCTCTCTCCTCGGAGGAGTTTAGCGATTCTGGTGGCCGTGCCGAACCGGGAGGATCGTTGGAGAGAGCGCCCTTTCTGGTTCAAGATTGACCACCATTCGATTGGGGATTACGATCCTTCTAGAATCGTGACCGCGTGGTCGGAATCCGTTGGTCAGAGATAGTGTTTAGCTAGGGTTTCTTCTATTGCATGTTGATTTTGGCTTTATCTAGGGATGTCTGAGCGTTTGTTTTTCGATGTTTGCAGAGATCCCGGAGAGATTTGGAATAACCCCTGCAGTTAGACAGTTAGCGGCGACTCTAGGCTCCAGAGACGTACTCTGGTCATCGTTCACTGTTGACAGAGTCAAGCGCGCGCTCGAGCTTCCGGAGGCGATAGAGCCGCTGGAGATTCGTCCTGCCCCGGCACTTCTTGGTGAGTGTACGCACGCTTCCTTTTATATATTCTCTGTATACACAGCCTCGGTGCGAGTCTTAACCGTCTTCCTTTAATTTGCAGCTTCCCGAGAGTACTCGCCCTCTGACGCCGCTTCGTCAAGTACAACCCAGACAAAGAAAAAGATGAGGAGACGTCCCACTGTCCGAGAGTCATCCAAGAGGCCTTCCGAGAAGGCGACGTCTGGCGGATACGCACCCATCCGCGCTGGTCAGCTGAGTGATGCTCTTGCAGGGGCCATTAACGATGGGAGGTCTGGAGGTGTTCCGCCGCCGCCTCCGCGTCGGGACACGGAGTCTGGAAAGGGGCCGGAAGCTGTACGCCCCGACCAAGTGATTCATCTGAGTTCGCGGGCCACCGGGAGTGATTCCTCGGTGCAACCTTTGAACAAGAAGCCTCGATATGAAAAGGAGGCAGCTGTCGGGTCGGGGTCGTCACATGCTCCGGGGTCCAAACCGTTTCATTGGAAGTTTGACCACACGAAGGATTTTCCGATCACAGACGATCCTGAGGGGCTCGCTCATCTGCTCCGCCATTGCAAAGCTGCTGGGTGCTCGCTCCCTTCGGTGAGAAACCTGATAGGCCGGGAGCTATACGTCAAAGCAATGACCGCTAAGGGAAAGGTAGCTTCGAGTTTTTGCTTCTTCTTTCCCTCTCTGGATTTTAATGCTCATTTTCTATTTCAGGCTCTGGAGGCGGATAACCAACTCACGGCCTTTTACGAGCAAAGCCTCAGGAGTGTCCCTCGACAGGAAGAGCTCGAGCAAGCTCAGAGTGTCGTGCACCAGCTGACCGCGAGTCTCAAGAGTTGCCAGGAGGAGGTGAAGCTCATCGATGCTCAGCTTAACGTTGTGAAGTCTGAGCGTTCGATTGCTGTGGAGAGGACGGTTACTCTGGAGCAGAAAGTCAAGGAACTCCTCGAGAAGGCGGATGATGCAATTCGCTCGGCCAGGCATGATGGAATGAGGATAAGGGACGGTCATTATTATGACATGTTCGAAGCTCACAAGGATAAGTTCGAGAGGAAGAAGAAGGAAACGGATTGCGAGATGAAGGTCCAAGAGGTGGAGGCCAATATCGAGCTGATAAACCTTCTGCAAAGCGGGGTGACTACTATCGAGGAGGAGCTTCCCAAGCTGTTGGAGCAGAGGGAGACTTTTGCGAAGGAGTTTGAGGCCGCGCAGGTGTCTGACTTCTCTCTGAGTGCCGAGCTTCGTGCTATCCCTCAGATCTTCGAGGATTCAGTGATGCGCGTGGCTCGCTCCGCAGGCTTTAATGAGTTTGGCTCGAATGCTGAGATGATGGCAGGACCTGCGAGTACCGGAGTGACCAAGGCGACGGAGATCGGAGTCCAAGAGCAACAAGGTGGTGAAGGCGAGAAGGCTGGTGGTGAGGAGCAGGGCTGATGGCTGCTCCTTAGAAAATTTTAATTTCTGTTTTTTTTTGGAATTCCCTAAAGCCCCCTTCTGGGCTAAAGTTGAACTCTTTTATTTTGCTTTTAATGTTGCCCGGGAGGGCTTTTATCCATAACTCTGTTTGGCTCGGGTGGGCCTTTTAATGCACGCTTTTGTGTTTATGTTCTTGTTCGAGTTTGGATCTTTTTAGCTTAGCAAAATATCGAGGTTCGGTTACGCGTTGTAAGTTTGCATGTTGAACCTTCGAGTCGCTGGGTAGAACTCTCTATTTTGTTACTTAGTCTGGCCAGACGTTTCTTGTGTTTGGGAGTTCGTTTCGCGACTTTGAGCCCTTTAGTTTGCCGTGGTTCGAATACCTGTTTGACCCGTGCAAAGTCGTTTAGGGTTTATTTCCGAGTTTGTTTACGGATGCTGGGCTTTGGCGGATTACTCTGGAAGAGTTCCTTGGGGTTTTCGGTTTGCGGAATACTTAAAGTTTCAAGACTTAGTATATCTGCGATCTATGTTCGCGGCCCAAGTCTGTCGTGTGGACTCGGAGCGACTCGTGGTGTTGAATTTGTACTAAGTAAAGCTTGTGTAAAGTTTAGACTTTGTTTACTTGGTGGTTTTTCACGCTTGTAATTGCCAAGGTTTTAAGACTTGGTGGGTTTGCAATAACATGTCAACCGTTAAGAGAATTTCATTAATGTATGCTTCGGAGTTTACATTAATGTATTGGGTGATAACCCTGTACCCCCCCCCCCCCCCCCCCCCCCCCCCCCGAAAAACGAAAAGGAAGAGAGAGAGGATTTTTGGGTTTTGGGGTGGAGTGGCTGCACTCGAAGTTCGAGCTGCCTACGTACCCCGCCAAGGGATCAAGCCTAACGTAGTTCGATTATTGTGAGTACTCATGAATGGTATAGCTTGAGGTTCATGGCGTTCCATGGCCTCTTCACGGGTACTCCGTTTTTGTGTTTCGTGAGCTTGTAGACGCCGTCCCGGATTATCTCGGTGACTCTGTAGGGTCCTTCCCAGTTTGTCCCGAGTTTCCCGGCGCCTAGCTCTCTTGTGTTTTCGTAGACCTTGCGCAACACTAAGTCTCCCACGATAAACTTCCGAGGTCGGACTCTGGAGTTGTAGTATCGGGAAGTTGCTTGCTGATAGTTTTGCATTTGGATTAGCTCTTGGTCGCGCTGTTCCTCGATCATGTCTAGACGATCTCGGAGCATTTGTTCGTTTAGTCCCTCGTGTCTCGGGCTCAGTTCCCTTCTGATGGTTGGGACCGATATTTCCGCAGGGACTACTGCTTCCATCCCGTATGCTAATGAAAACGGAGTCTCACCAGTCGCGCTGTGAGGTGTAGTGCGGGAGGCCCACAGGACTCCTGGTAGCTCTTCAGACCAGGCGGACTTTTTAGAGTCGAGTCTCTTTTTGAGGCTATACAACAAAGTTTTGTTCGCAGCTTCTGCCTGACCGTTTCCCTGGGGGTATCTTGGAGTAGATGTGGTCAGGCGTATCTTCCAGGTCTTACAGAAATTTCTGAAAGCCCTTGAGATGAACTGAGAACCGTTATCTGTTACTATTTCGTAGGGGAGTCCGTGTCGGCAGACTATGTGCTCCCAGATGAAGTGATGTACTTCGATTTCTGTGGTTTGCTGGTAGGCTTTAGCCTCTATCCACTTGGTTAAATAGTCTGTTAGGACCAGGAGGTACTTTAGCTGTTTTGGTCCTGAAGAAACGAGAGGTCCTACTATGTCCATTGACCACCTCATGAAGGGGTATGGTGCAGAGATTGAGGACAGTTTTTCCGCAGGCTGGTGAATAATGGGTGCGTGCCTTTGACATTTATCACACAGCCTGGTGTAGTTCTCGCAATCTGCGATCATAGTCGGCCAGAAGAATCCTTGCCTTTTGATGCGGATGGCTAGGGCTCGCCCTCCGGAGTGGTTTCCGCAGGTGCCTTCATGGGTGTTGCCCATTACGGCGAGGGCTTCTGCGGCGTGCACACATCGTAAGTAAGGTTCTGCAGTGCTGCGTTTGAATAAGCAATCGTTGACTAAGCAGTATCGGGCGCTTCGGGCTTTAAGCTTCCTGGCCTGCCACTTGTCGTCGGGGACTTGGCCGTGTCGGATGTAGCTTAGGATTGGTTCTCTCCAATCCGGCCTGTTCAAGAATTCTGCGTCTGGTTCCTCGGTTTCGGGCTCGGATTCCTCTTCCTCGATGGGAGGTTCAGGAATTTGTCGGCCGCTACGGAGACTGATGTTACAGACTTCGTGGTATTCCGAGGACGTTTCTGCTTGAGTTTCGGGCTCCGGGGTTCCCGTTGAATTTCTTGTCCGGACCGTTGTGGGCTGTTCTGCGGTATGCGCCTTGAGTGCCACGTCGATGCTTGGTTTTTCTATCCCTTCTACGGGTATTATTCTTTTGACCTTAGGGTCGGACGTCGAGGCTAGTGCTGCCAGGGCGTCGGCGGAGGAGCTTTCCCCCCGAGGTATCCTCTCGAGTGTGAAATCTTTTAACTGATCTGCTAACTCGTGGGCTACCTTGACGTACGCTTCCATGCGCTCATCCTTAGTTTCGTACTCGCCGTGATACTGGCTCGTAACTAACTGTGAATCGCTAAAGGCGCGTACTTCCTGTGCTCCGACTCCGATTGCGAGTCGGAGTCCGGCTATGAGGGCTTCGTATTCGGCCTCATTATTGGATGCGCTGAAGCCAAGTCTGAATGATTGTTCGATCACTTCTCCTGTGGGGGTCACGAGTTTGATCCCTACCCCGGAGCCATGTTTGGATGAGGCTCCGTCTACATGGAGAGTCCAATGATCCTCTTGGTTCTCCTGTTCCGGAGCCGTAGGCGGGAGCTCGATAATGAAGTCTGCTAGGACCTGGGCTTTAGCGCTCGTTCTGGTCCGGTACTCGATATCGTATTCGCTCAGTTCGATCGCCCATTTGGCCAGTCGGCCGGATTGGCTCGGACTATGGAGTATAGTTCGAATAGGTTGTGATGTCATCACCACTATGGCGTGCGATTGGAAGTACGGCCTTAGCTTTCTTGCTGCCATCACTACTGCGAGCGCGAGTTTCTCCATCGCTGGATACCTCGTTTCTGCGTCTATGAGCGTTTTGCTCACGTAGTATATGGGCTTTTGCTCGTTTTGTTCTTCGCGGACCAGGACTGCACTAACTGCGGCGGGCGAAGTCGCAATGTAAAGATACAGCGGCTCGCCTTCCGTTGGTTTGGCTAGTATCGGAGGTTCGGTGAGATATTTCTTGAGCTCGTTTAGGGCGTTTTCACAGCCTTCGTCCCATTGGAACTTCCGATTTCCTTTGAGGAGGTTGTAGAATGGTAAGCATTTGTCCGTAGACCGAGAGATGAAGCGATTTAGAGCTGCTATCCGTCCCGTCAGTCTTTGCACTTCCCTTTTGTTCTTCGGGGAAGGCATTTCCAGGAAGGTTGTTATCTGTTTCGGGTTAGCTTCGATCCCTCGCTCTGTTACGAGGTACCCGAGGAATTCTCCCGAAGGTACTCCGAAAGAGCACTTGGCGGGGTTGAGCTTCATCCCGTACTGGTTTAGGATTTTGAAGCATTCCCGGAGCTGTTCTATGTGGTCACTTTCTCTGGAGGATTTTACGAGCATGTCGTCAATGTAAACCTCCATTGACTTTCCGAGCTGATTGGCGAACATTTTGTTCACCAACCTCTGGTAGGTAGCTCCGGCATTCTTCAGCCCGAAAGGCATCATCTTGTAGCAGTAGGTCCCGCGGTCGGTTATAAAGGCCGTTTTCTCTTGATCCTCTGGGTTCATGAGGATCTGATTGTACCCAGAGAAAGCGTCCATAAAGGACAGCAGTTCGTGTCCGGCGGTGGCTTCCACCAGACGGTCTATATGTGGTAGTGGAAAGCTGTCCTTTGGGCATGCTTCGTTCAGGTCCGTGAAGTCTATGCAGACTCTCCACTTCCCGTTTTTCTTTTTGACGACGACCGGGTTGGCTAACCAGTCGGGGTATTTCACCTCCCTGATCGACCCGACCTTTAGTAGTCTGTCGACTTCGTCGTTAACCGCTTTGGCTCGGTCTGGACCGAGTTTGCGGCGTTTCTGTTTCACGGGTTTGAAAGTTGGATCGACGTTCAATTCGTGTGAGGTGACCTCGATATCGATCCCTCTCATGTCTTTTGTGGACCATGCGAAGGTGCCCACGTTTTCTTTGAGGAATTTGATGAGTTCTTCCCTGGTAGCGTTCAGTAGCTCCGATCCGATGTTTACACACCTTTCTGGGTATTTGTCGTCAATACAGACTGATACGACTAAATCTTTTCGCGGGCCTCGGACTGTTGGATCGTTGCTACGTTTCGCGGTCCGGGAAGCGAGCTCTTCCTCTTTCTGTAATTGCTATACGTTCAGGGTCTCCAGCTGCTTGAAGAAAGTTAGGTAGCACGATCTTGCAGCTTTTTGATTCCCATAAATTGTCTTGATCCCCGAAGGGGTCGGGAACTTCACACACTGGTGATAGGTAGAGGGCACTGCCTTCATGGTATAGATCCATGGTCTACCCAATATCGCGTTGTACGGGGCTGGTTTGTTTACTACTACAAACTCCAGGATTTCCTGTTGCCCCCCGGCGATGGATGGGAGTTTTATAGTTCCCATCGAGTAGGTGGTTTCGCCGTCGAATCCGGTTAATGGGGTTTTCCCTCCGGTCAACATCGAGTCTTTGAAGCCCATCTTTCTAAAGGCGTCGTAGAACAAGAGGTCCACCGAGCTCCCGGTGTCAATCATGACTCTGGAGAGTTCGAATCCGGCTACGTCGAGCTGGATTACCAAGGCGTCATCATGCGGTTTGTCGAGTCTGAATGTTTCGCTCTCAGAGAATGTTATATGAGTGTCCGGTCCTTCGATTGGGACCATCTCCCTGAGTTCATTTGCAACTCGTCTCTGGTGAGCTTTGATCGAGTTTACTGAGTTCCGACAAAACCTTGAGCCTCCGGATATAAAGTTTATCGTTTTGGGGAGGCTCGAACTGCACAGTCCGAGCTTAGGCAAGCACTGGCCGGCTGGTTTTTTAGGAGCCGGGGGTGGTGTGATGACTGATTTCATCGACCCCCCGCATCGAGCTAAGCTGAAAATCGCATCTATGCGTTTTCGAGAGGGGACTGGGGAATCCGATCCCTCCTTTTCCGGAGTCCTCTCTCGCTTAGATTGCGAGTTCTTTTTGTTTTTCGACTTGCTTTTTCCTTTATCTTTCTTTTCGGGCTCTTTCTCCTCCGGTTCCGGAGTCTCGCTGCTGTTGTTTTTGGTTGCCAGCAGGCGATCTTTAGACCGGCACTCTTCGGAGGAGTGCCCTTGCTTGTCATGGTATTTGCAATACTTGTTTGCATCGTAGGGCTTGCGCCATTGAGGCTTGCCATCCACCGTTAGGCAGTGTTGTCCTTTGCCAGAGGATTCCTTCTTGCTGGTTTTCTTCTGGCTTGACTCTTCTTTTTCCGCAGCTACGGTTTCTTCGTACTTTGCGTAGTAAGTAGCTTTGTGCAGCGCGTCGTCCAAGGAGGTGCACGGACGGACCGCGAGCTCCTTCCTGAACTCCGATGTGTATAGGAGTCCGTTTTCTAGAGCCGCGATCGCTATGATTTCGTTTGGGTCGGCTATACGTGATTTGACTTCCCTGAACCTTGCGATGTAGGCTCTGAGAGTTTCGTCCGGCCCTTGTTTCAGAGCCCAGAGGTCGGCTTCCGAGGTTTTCTCTTCGATGAAGATCGAGTATTGCTTTAGAAAGATCGATACGAGTTGCGTGAAGTTGTCGATCGAGTTTCCTTCTAGACTGGCGAACCATTCTAGTGCGGTACCGGTGAGGTTTTCGGCGAAAAGTCTGCAGTACCCCGCTTCCTTTTCTTCATCGGTGAGGTGTGCTCTGGAGACCGCAAGCCTGAAAGCTCTAACGTGAGCCTTTGGGTCTGTACTTCCCGCATATTCCGGGATTTTGATTTTCCCGGTGTTCTGGATCCTCGCGCTAGCGATTCTATCCGTGAACGGAGTTCGTCGGGTCTCTTCGATAACCTGATCGATGTCTGGAGCCGCGCTCGTTGCCGAGTGGACCGCAGCTTGCAGACGCTGGATCCTGGCATATATGCTTTCGTCATCTATGTCCGTTCGTTGGTCGAACATGGGGAGCTGTGTGCTCCTCGGACGCGTATTGTTTGGCCCCCTAGTTCCGGCTTGTTGGGCTATCTCGCTCGGGGGAGGCCGAGCAGTGTTAGTCCCTGGCTCTGTCACTGGAGGACGCGTGCTGGAGGCGAAGGCTGATGCCCCCAACACCCGATGCATGTTAGTTTCATAGCTCGTTGGCATGGGCGGGGGCGTCGGCAGTCGCGCTCCCTCAGGGGCCGTAATACCCGTTGAGGTTGAGGCCACGGTGTTTGAGCTGGGAAGTGCGTTTCCCGAGATCGGACTAAACACTGGGTAGCCGCTGTTTCCGGCCACCGAAGTCTGTCTCGGGGCTTCGAGAGTTATATAGTCCTCCTCGAAGTCCAAACGCATGCGAGGTAACGGGCTCCTCGCGGCGGCGTCTGCCGTAGTCCTCGTGTCGGGCCGTGGCCTGTTCCCGAGGTTCAGCAGACTCCTGTCGTGCATGTCTAGCCGGGCTAATACAGTCCGTTGTGTGGCTTCTTGATCGTGCGATATGTTAATTAGGACCGCTAGCATTTTACGGAGCTCTGCCATGCCATCGGTGACGGATCTCGTCAGGCTCGGCGAGTCGGGGCGAGTTTGTGGAACAGTCCGAGGGATTTGCGCGTCCCCTTGGGAGCGATCCTCGGATCATATCCAGGTTCGAGAGTTCGTTCTCTCGGTTGTCTGTGAAGTTGAGCCTGGGGGCGCAACTCCTAGAGGCTGGGAAATAGGGACGCGGTCCCCTGTTCCGGATCCTGCTTGAGTCTGGGTCGACTCTGATCCGGTATTCCCGATTTGAACGCTTGCGTTCGTTTGATCAAGGTCTTGCGACCTTGGCGATCCGACCGGAGCTGTTGCGTTGGGATCCATCTCCACGCTAGTGGGCTGTTGATCGAGTTCGTGTGTAAAGAATATCTATGAATCTTCCCCACAGACGGCGCCAAAATGTGGATCCTAAAACCCACACTCAGTTTTTAGAGTATTTAGATGAGCTGATTTGCAAAGTAGATGGGTTAGATTCTTGGTCAAGCACAATCAAGGAGCTAAACAATGATGAAGAATGGATTTATATTGATTCGGAAGAGTGAACAACAAGAATTCAAGCTATAGAGCGATTACAAAATCTTGGTGCTAAGTAAGAATACTAATGAATGATCGGATCCCTTTTCCAGTCGCCGAGCCTCTCCTTTATAGTCCTTAGCTTCGTAACCATCTCCCTTGATCTTCGGAGCTGACTTCAACGACTTGTGGGATCTTCGGGATAGTGCGCTCCAATGACTCCTCCTTCTTCGCCGGGTTGTTACCAACAGACGGGTCCATCGCTAGTCAGGCTATACTCCGGAGTCGGAGCCTCTTTTAATGGGTTGGGCTTTGATCTTGAATGCGTCGGGCCTTGATTCTTTTATTCAGCTGGATTCACTGTGGTGGATTTTGGCCCAAACAGGTCCCAAAAACAACTAAGTATTATGTATATAGATCTTTTTGGCTGGAATATTCGTGGATTTAACAAGGTGAGTCATCGTACGGGGTTTAAAAAATGGCTGAAGCAGCATAAACCTTCTTTTGGAGCTCTTCTAGAGACTCATGCACAGCATTCCAAGCAGAGGAAGTTTGTGAGTAATCTGCTTCCGGGCTGGTCTTTTGAAAATTATTATGAATATTCGGATTTTAGGAAAAATTTGGATCCAGTGGCACCCTGGCGTGAAGATAACAATCATTGCCAAGTCTTTGCAGCAGATCACCTGTGAGGTAAAGTTACCAGACCTTACGTTATCTTTTATTGCATCATTCATGTATGTGTCGAATGATGAGAATCTGAGAAAGGAGTTGTGGGAGGAATTAATCTATCTGGAAAATTCTCCGACGGTTATGTAAAAGACATGGATAGTACTTGGAGACCTTAATCAAGTCTAAAACCCATTTGAGCATTCCCGCTGTGTAAGCCCAAGAGTGGACAGGCCAACGCGTGAGTTCAGAGACTGTTTGAGCTCAGCAGGATTGGAGGATTTAAATTTCAGAAAAGGATCATTTACTTGGTGGAACAAAAGAAGATCTAATCCCATTGTAAAGAAAATAGATAGAATCCTAGTAAATGATGCTTGGGCTTTGCAATTTCCGGCATCTCTTTTAAAGAATGCTGAGTTTTTGGACTTCATTGCTCTTAACTGGTACACGATGAACATTTTAGGGTCGGCAATGTTCAGAGTAACAACAAAGCTGGAAGGTCTGAGAAACCCGATAAGATCTTTTGTAAGCAGAATTATCCGGACATGGAGAAGAGAACGGAGGAAGCTCATCAAGCTATCTTAGACCTGAAAACTCAGGTGTTGCTAACGCCAACGACAAAACTTGTGGAAAAGGAAAGTGAGGCAAATTTTCACGGGCAAGTTCTTGTTGACGGAGAGCTGAGATTTCTACTTCAAAGAGCAAGAGTGGTTTGGGTTAAAGAAGGTGATTATGGGTCGGCCTATTTCCACTTAATCATGTCTTCACGTCAAGCATAAAAACTACTTACACTATTTGATTAGGGAAGATGGCTCACGAGCGGAGTCCCAGGAAGAAATTCAAGATGTTTGTGTGGCTTATTTTCAAAACTTGCTAGGCAGGGAGGTATCGAGTGCTTATTTGAGCATGAAGATATTAATCTGCTGATGAACTATCAGTGCACAATCGAGCATGTTGCATTTCTCCAGCGAGAGGTTTTGAATTCGGAGATCAAGGAAGCTTTTTTGATCTGCGAAAGAATAAAACTTGTGGCCCGTATGGATTTTCTTCTGAATTCTTCACAGCTTGTTGGGGTATAATAGGTCCTGAAGTTATGGAAGGGATACATGAATTATTCAGAGAAGGAAGGATTCTTAAGCAGTGGAATTCGGCCGATCTTGTGCTCATTCCAAAGATCATAGATGCAGAGAGACCATCTGACTTTAGACCAATCTCATGCCTTAACACAGTGTATAAGGTAATAGAAAAGATTCTTGCGGCAAGGCTGAAACAGTATTAGAAGAGGTTATTTCACCGGCTCAGACAGCGTTTCTACCAGGGAGGCTATTGTCGAAAAATGTGTTGTTATCTTCGGAGTTAGTCAATGGTTATAACTGGAAGAACATAGAGCCTCGATCAATGCTAAAGGTAGACCTAAAAAGGTTTTTGATTCGGTAAGATGAGATTTCGTTATTGTTGGGATTATGTCCTGAAATCATATTGTACTTACTCTGCATGATAGTTGTATTATCGAGATCGGACAATTCATGTGATACTAGGGAATCATAACATTTTTCTAGAAACCGCTTATGACTTATGAGTTGTAACTCATTGCTAGTATTATATGAACCTACAGGGTCACACACCTAAGCAAGCTGGATACACTTTGTATGGGATTGATCATTGGCATATGGTATGGTCAATGTGTATTGGATATGCATTGAATTCAAGTTTTGAGAGGTGTATCGATCGACACCACTATGTGTATCGATCGATACGGGGTCGATTCCGAAACTGATGTTTCGGATTATGACTTAAATTGACCCCGTTTAATTACTGGGTAATTAGGTCGAGATTGAAAGCCTATATATTCAATATGAAGCTCGAATTTGGGTCAAGCAGTTCTCGATAGAACAATTGCAGCCACCTCTAAGAACTCAAAAACTACCGGAGATCCGATTCCCGGCACTAGCATCCCGGCGGATTCCAGCTTGTGTGCGTGTGGACTGCAGTAGAGGCGCAGCATCTGAGGCGCTCTAGAGATCTCGTTTATCTGATCATTCCGCTGCCAGAACAAGGTAAACGCTAGATCGGTAAGGATTCAATTACTCAAACCCAGATCCTAGGCTTAGAACTTGTGACAACTGAAACTGTTAGAATTGGCCCAAGTTCCATCAGTGGTATCAGAGCCTTAGGGTTTTAATCATTGAATCTATGGCATATAATTCAAAAACTGATGTATTTGAATAGATTTTTGCCTTTTAAATCATGTTTTGATCAAGAAAAACTCGGTTTTAAGTCTGTGATTCAAAACGATGAACTTGTGTTTTCGCACGGTGTCGATCGACACTAATCGTGTGTCGGTCGACACGCCGCAAAACCGCTCATAAAATTTTAGGGTTTCGATCTTTGAGATCGAGTTTCTGTTACCCCACTGTGTCGATCGATACACTGGGTTGTGTCGGTCGACACAGACTATGCGAAAGGATAGATCGGTTCAATTGGATTGAACCGGTTATCTCGCATGGTTATGTCGGTTAAATCATTTCAATTGGATGAACTGGTTCAATTAGATTGGACTGGTTATCTCAATTAGTTAAGAACCGATTTAATTGGTTGATTTCGGTTAAATTAGATTTATCGGTTATCGACCCGGTTCGATTGGATTGAACCGGAAAAATTAATTTGGTTCTGGTTGGGTCATGTCGACCGACACAGTGATGAGTGTCGATTGACATGGATCATTAAACCGGATCGGTTCAATTAGATTGAACCGGTTAAGGAAATTCGATCCGGTTTGACCAGCTATCGAAGTCCGGTTTAAATTGGGTTGTGTCGACCGACGCCAATGGTTGGTGTCGATCGACACACCACTCGCAGATTTGGTTTTTGAACCTAAATTTGCAAATACCAGACCAAATTTATTCCTATGTTCTAGATTAACCTGAACTTAATAAATCTAGATGTTTAATGTCAATTAAAACGCTTCTTGGATGCATATTGGATATGTATCAAGATTAAATGTTCTAAATCCATTATGATACACATTGGATGTGTATTAGATCAAAGCTTAGTTTCAATATGGTCAACTGTCAAGACTCATTTCGTTGTTGTGATACTCTTGCCAAGAGCTTGGTGTCCACAATTACATGAGTAAGGCAGGTAGTTGTGTTGATGGTTTTGCAGTGCTTGACATCAAAAATTACATGACCTATGAGATTGATTTACTAACCTTTTAAATGTTCCGTTTCCTCAACTAAATATCAAGTGGCCTTGATGTCTTGCCCAATCTTGTCTACTGTCAAGACTCATTTCGTTGTTGGATAGTCTTGGAGTCCTTGGTATCCACAATTACATGAGTAAGGCAGGTGATCATTGATAGACTTGCAGTGCGACTATAAATGATCACAAGACTGAAGAGATTGGTTTACTTGACTGGGCTATCAGAAGTTCTGGGCCCAGAGACATCAGAGTGGATGAGACAAGGATTGTCTTATCTGCGACCAAAAGTTGTACTGGGTACAATTAGCAATGATTTGCTTACCTAGATGACTAAACTCTGGGTGATGACGAGTCGTCCACTCAGATTTTTAGTGATGTATGGGGCTTGGAACATTATATTCATAGAGGAAACATTGTTTGAATATAATGCGAGTTTTCTTATTAGATAAGATTTCTCATTTCCTGAACTTCATAACTAAAATTTTTCTTTTCTTAGATTTCAGCCTATGTCTAAAACTACTTTCTCGTTGCGATCCGTCCTTGAGAAGGACAAGTTAAATAGATCAAATTTCCTGGATTGGTATCGTAATTTGAGATTTATTCTCAAGCAAGAGAGTAAGGACTATGTCCTTGAGAAAGCTCTCCCCGAAAGGCTTGGGACCAATGCCTCACATGCAGTATATGATGCTTGGAATAAGCATTATATTGATGTAGTAGATGTGTGTGGTCTGATGTTGGCTACCATGAACTCGGACATAAAGAGTCAATACGAGAACATGGAGTCGCCAATAGAGATGATCACCAGCCTGAAACTAAAGTTTCAGGATCAGGCACGAGTTGAGAGATACCAGATGGTTAAGTCTCTTATTGGGTGCAAGCTACCAGAGAATGCTCCAGTGAGTCCTCATGTCATTAAAATGATGGGTTACGTTGAAAACCTGGGGAAACTGGATTGTCTTGTTAGCCTAGAGTTGGCTACTGAGATCATTCTGCAGTCACTGCCATCAAGTTATGATAAGTTTAGAAAAAGCTATATCAAGAATGACTTGACGAAGACGTTGACTGAGCTGCATGGCATGCTCAAGACAGCTGAGCAAAACATCATAAAGGGTAAAAGGTTTGAGAAATCTTGTGTTGACAAGGGTAGAGGCAGGGCCGTCCAGATTTGGAATCAGGATAAGCCTATGTCATCTTATAAGCCCAAGTCCGGCCCATCTGATGTTGGTAAGTGCTGCTACTGTGATGAGTTTGGGCATTGGAAGAAAGATTGCATTAAATTCTTGGAAGATTCACAAGAGATGAAGGAGATGTACGGTACTTCTTCTTCAGGTATTGTGTTATTACTTCAAGTTCTACGTATGTATTGGATACTAGTTGTGGTACTGATATTTTTGAAATATGCAGGGCGTAAACAACAGTAGAACGTTGAAGAAAGGACAAGTGGAACTGCGTGTCTGGTATGGAGCAATGGTTGCTGCATGAGCCGTAGAGATTCTCCACTTGTAGGAGCCTTTCCATCTTGGTTTTTGAATTAAGTAATTGCTACTATGTACCTGCTTTATGCAGAGATGTCTTTCATTTTCTTGTAAGAATTTGGATGTTTTTCATTCCGATAAAAGACAAGTTTTTCTCTTTTGATCTTAATGAAATATTATATGGTAGCACCCTTTTGATAATGGGTTTTATATCTTAAACCAATGTACGCTTGTATATATAACATAAATACCAAACGGTTTAAGTCTGAAGACTCGAAATCGATTTTCCTAAGCATAGTCGTTTCAACGACATAGAGTGAAGCGGATTCAGAAGTTCCATAGTAATGGGCTTTTAGGCTTATTTGATTATAAATCATATGAGATATGAATTCTGCTTGCTGGGCCAAATGACTAAGGCTTCTTTAGCAGAGCTAAAGAAAAGGGCCAGAGGCTTATTGGGCCTTGCACGTACTGATGTATGTGGCCCGATGAGCATTAGTGCCAGAGAAAATCTTCAGTACTTCATTACCTTATTGATGGCTTCAGTAAGTATGGTTGTGTTCATTTGATGAGACACGAGTCAGAATCCTTTGAAATGGTCAAAGGAGTTCTAAAAGGAAGTATAGAACCGATATGACAGAAGTATTAAAAATCCTCGATTAGATCGCGGAGGAGAATACTTGAGTCAAGAATTGAGTGATCATCTAACTGAGTGTGAATTCTTCTCACAGCTCATTTCTCCTGAAAAAACCTGAATGGTGTTTCTGTGAGAATGAATCGGATCTTATTAGATAGGCTCCGAATAATGATGAGTCACACGAATCTTCCATTATCCCTTTAGTAATACGCTCTAGAAATGTCTGTATTTACGCCAAATAGGTTTCTATCAGAATCAGTTGAAAGACACCACATTGGATGTGGACTGGGAGTTTTTCAAGTATGTTTTCACTGATTAATTGGGATTGCAAGGTTTATGTAAAGCAGTTGTCAACAGACAACCTTGAACCCAAATCTGATAAGTGCTGCTTCGCTGGTTGTCCTAGGGAAACCGAGGCTTATTACTTTTGCAACCAATCCGAAAACAAAGTTTTGTTGTTTGGAACTCTGTTCTTCTAGATAGAAAGTTTCTTTCCAAGAAGAACACTGGGAGTAGAAGTATAGCTCGAAGAAATTCGAGAAACACAGGAGGTTGCTCAACCTGTTGAGGGAGAGCAGCGGTTGGATCTACAAAGTACTGTAGGACCTACACCTGTGGAGCCTGAAGTTCGCAGATCCAAATGGATCCGTCACTAACCCGAGAGTGATTTCTCGTAACCAATTGCCGTGATCTGTTGATCATTGAAAAGTGACAAGCTTGCGAAATTCAAGAAGCGATGGTGAGCCCCAACTCCGAAAATTTGCTAGGTAAGCATGTTAGCTTCACCGATCCATTTTTGGATTGAAGCAAACATCTTGGAGTTGGAATCTACGTTCTGTTAAAACGGTCAAAAGTTTTGACTTGATAAGGAACGAATAGGAACCGTGCGTTTACAAGTAGACTAGTAGGAGCGTAGTTGCATTTCTCACACTGTATGTATATTACATACTAATTCTCGAAAACGACGTTCCGTCACTTAAGTCTCATGAGACTTGGGTCGGAAGTCATTTTCAACAATAGACATAGGAGAAGCGGCGTAAGTTCTTGGAATAAGGATCTATTGAAATAGATTGGGTAGGCTTATTGGATCGTGTCAGAATCCTTATGTAGATAAGGTATTGGACAGTTCCAATATACATGATTCCAAGAATGGCTACACACCAAAGGTCTTATGGAAATAATATTAGCAAGATGAAGTGTCTTGGACACTGGCTGAGCTAGTATGTATGAGTGTGATTCCTTATGATTCTGCAATAAAATCCATCATGAATGCCATATTTTGCGCTCGTCTAGATGCAGCTTACGCATAAAGCATGACGAGAAGATACCAATATGTTCCGGTAAAAGTTACTGGACAGTTGTAAGAAATATCCCCAAGTGTTTAAGGAACACTAAGGATAGGTTCTTGTACAACTGAGGAAGTGACGAATATGTTAAGAGTAGTTAGACGGACAAAGACGATTCCCGTTTTCCACCTGGTTATGTCTCTTTGTCTGTGTAGCGGTGCTATCTGTTGGAAGGGCTCCAAGCAGGGGACCGTAGAATAGTTCTTATTAAAGAATAGCGGTGTGGTTTGTTGGAATAGTTCCAAGCAAGAACACCGCAGCCTCTCTCACAATCTAAGCACGAGTTTTATACTGTTGCTGTAGGTACTAGATATCTAAAGACGTGGTCTTGATTCTAGTGAGAGTTTTGTTAGTTATGATGTTCACATAGACATGCTATGGTCATGTTTATGAAAAACTGACATCAGCATTATTTGATTATTGGATAATTAAATAATGGTCCCAAAGTATTTTATGTTCATTTTATAGGTCATCAAGTTGAGGACTTGATCATGAAACCCTATAAGTGAAAGATGACATAGTTATATCAGTATCATGAGAGGTTCTCATTACGACTATAGTGTTGGAATATTTAGTCTCTTGGTTTAATTCTTTCTATTAAACCTACTAACATATTCATCTAAGATCTAGGTGATTTGCATATGAATCAAAGACCAGATCAGGATCATTACCTTATGATTGCAGCGGATTAATCAAGGGAATATCGAGATCTGCAAGAGCTGATGATTACCGGCCCCTCCAAGGAATATCCACACGCTTACAAGCTACTGGATCAGGCTGCTAGACCAAGCTGGAACAACAGAGAGAGAGGAGGACGGCTAGACCTGAAAAACGCAGAGGCTTAGGGCTAACTTGCGTCCCCTCTTTCCTTATATAGGCCCAAGTAATTAAACTAATGGCCTATTGGGCTTTTGGGCCCAAGGCCCAAATCAGACAAAAGACTGTATTTTGTCTGGCCCAATTCTCTGTACAAATACAGTAAATGCCTTGCATCTTACTGTATTAATTCCTTTTAACTTTCCCGTTAGCTATGGTGTGTGACCCTTTGGGATCATACAATACTGGTAATAAGTCCTAAACTTATAGATCAAGAGCGGGCTCTAGCAAGTCATCATGATCACCCAGTATTTATGACTTATGTCTGATCTCGACACTTATCATACTTTCTAGAGATAGTACAGTAGATTTCAGGACATTCCCAGCAATCTCCCACTTGTACTGGAATTCTACATTCCCTAATCCTTTTGTCTCAATAACTCGATCTGGCATAAGGCAAGATGTGTGTCATCCTTATATAGCCAAGATCATGTTCATCGGACCAGAATTGATACTGACAATGCAAACGACTTGGGCAAGTCCGTTTGGGTGTGGCCACACTCTTACCAGCTATCAAGTCTCCGATTGGCCTAGAGATATTACCTCCATTAACAGGAGGGACAAATCCCATCTTGTTCCATCACTATGAACTACACACTTTGTAATACACCCAACCAAGGTCCTTATAGCTCCCAGTTACGAAACAGCGTTAGACAATGATCAAAGTGCATCAATCCATGTGCAGCCACATGCATGCAAACTCAGGTCTAAGGACTATACTCTATAGTCGTAGATGAGAACCTCTTATGACACAGATATTAATATCTTGTAGAGTTCTCATCAGCGGGTCATGTCCGGTCATATGCTCCCCTACATATACCTATGTGTCGACTTTGATGCCGCGCATCTATGACCCATGAAACTTGGTCATAAGTCTCAACACACTCTAGTCTCAAGTGGTTGTTGGTGTTCCAATTTCAACAACCTTCGACTATGGACACTCTGATTTATGTCATTTTGTTAAATATAGGGTTTCATGATCAAGTCTTTCTCATGTACTTCGATGGCCTATATATAATGACATGAATCATTTTGGAACGATTATTTATATCACAGTTAAAATAATCCAGAAATCATAAATTTCATAAACATAAAATATTATGTTTACATGAACCTTTCAAAACAACTAAATAAAGCCCTTTACAAACTCCCACTGAAATTAAGACTACATCTTAATTTCACTTATCCTACAGCTACAGTCCGCGACTCGTGCTTAGGCCTAAGGAGTGGCTTCGTTAATAGATTAGCAACGTTCTCATTCGTTGAAACTTGCTGATCTACTTAACACCTCTGTCATTTATCTCACGGAATAGGTTATACCTACCCTCAAGGTGTTTGGACCTCTGATGTGCAGCTAGCCTCATCTATGCTAGGAATCACATCAATTTCAGTGATGAATTCTTCTTTCCAAACAACCTCTTTCGCCGCTACCCAAGCTTTGAAATGTTCAGCTTAAGTCATGGAGTCAGCAACAGTGCCTTGCACCACCAGACAGACACAAGATATAACCGGACTGTGACCGGAAATCATCTTTGTCTGTTGGAAACTTGCCTTTCAGACTCTACCGACTTCTAGCACCTCACTTTCTCCGTAAATCAAGAACTTATCCTAAGTGTTTTCCAAATACTTGAGGATATTCATTACGTCTATCCAGTGATTCTTTGCTGGATTTGACTGGTCTTTACTTGTCTTGCTTAATATTAAAGCATCATCAAAACAAGTACATGTCATGGCATACATGATAGATCCAATTGCCGACGCATATGGAATCTCATCCATGCATTCAAGCTCAGCAGATATCGTAGGACACTGTATCTTGCTTAACGTAATGCCATGTGACATTGGCATAAAACCTTTCTTGGAATGCCGAAAACGTGTAGGACTTTGTCAATATAAGAATCCTGACTTTGTCCTATCAGCTCTTTTGGATCTTTATCTTTAGATCCAAAATCCAAGAACATATGTGGCTTTACCCATGTTAATCATAAAAACAACTCCCAAGCCAGTCCTTTACCGACTGCAGCATTGGAACGTTATTTCCGAGAATCAGTATGTCATCGACATACACTATGAGGAATGCAACATCGCTCCCACTTATCTATTAGTAAACGCACAGTTCCACTTCGTTCCTGTTCAAGTCAAAACCTTGACTACTTCAACATAACGAAGATTCCAACTCCGATATGATTGCTTCTATCCATGAATGGATCGATGAAGCTAACTTACATACAGTATAATTTTTCGGAGTCCGGGCTCACTTTCGCTTCTGTGAATTTCGCAGGTTCGTCACTTTCAATGATCATCAGATCATGGCAATTAATCACGAGAAATCACTCTCGGATTAGTGACCGATTCATTCAGATCTGCGAACTTCAGGCTCTACAGGTGTAGATTCTACAGAAATCTGTAAATCCATCCGCTGCTCTCCCTCAACAGGTTGAGCAGCCTCCTGTATTTCTCGAATTTCTTCGAGTTATACTTTTACTCCCACTGTTCTTCTTGGAAAGAAACTTTCCTTTTAGAAAACAGAATTCCGAACAACCTAACTTCGTTTTCGGAATGGACGTAAAAAGTAACAAGCCTTGGTTTCCCTAGGACAACCAGCGAAGTAGCACAACTACAAATACTCAGTAAAGACGAATTTGGATCATTTCCAGTCCACATTTATGTGGTGTCTTTCAACTGATATTGGTGGAACTATTTCAGCGTAAACTTAGATATTTCTAGAGCGTTATTCTTAAAGAATATCATGGAAGATTCGTGTGACTCATCTTTAATCATTTCTAATAAGATCTGATTCTTGCTCACAGAAACACCTCCAGGTTTTCAGGAGAGATGAGCTGTGAAACGACTTCACGCTCATTCAGATGATCACACCATCAATGACTTAAGTATTCTCACTCGTGATCTAATCCAGAGTCTCAATACTTCTGTCACTCAGATTCTATACCTTATTCTGGAACTCTTTCGACCATTTCAAAGAATTCTGACTCGTGTCTCATCAAATGAACACAGTCATACTCACTGAAGTAATCAGTAAAGATAATGAAGTACAGGAAATTTTTCTCTGGCATTACTGCTCATCGGGCCACATACATGAGTATGTTCAAGGTCCAATAAGCCTTTGGGCCTTTCTCTAGCTCGGCTAAGATGGGCCCTTTGTCTTTTGGTCCAGTAAGCAGAATTCAAGTCTCATAAGGTATCCGATCAAATGAGCCCAAAAGTCCATAACTATGGGATTTCTGAATCCGACTCACTCTATGTGACCAAAACATTTACGCCAAGAAAAATCAGGTTTAATTCATCAGATTTAAACCAATTCGGTATTTATGTTACATTTAGGCACTCTTTGGTTTAAGATATAAAACCCATTCCTTGAATAGGGTGCTACAATTAATATTTCATTAAGATCAAAAGAACAAAACTTGTCTTTTATCAAAATGAAAAACATTCAAATTCTTACAAGAAAATGAAAGACAACTCTGCTTAAAGCAGGTACATTGTAGCAATTACTTAATACAAAACCAAGCCTCAAAGGCATCTACAAGTGAAAACCCTACGGCTTAGGCAGCATCCATAGCTCCTTCCAGACACGCAGTTCCACTTGTCCTTCCTTCAACGTTCTACTGTTGCTTAGGCTCTGCATATTATAACAAATATCAATGCCACAACCAGTATCCAATTGTTGGGAATGTCCTGAAATCTACTGTACTATCTCTAGAAAGTATGATAAATGTCGAGATCAGACATAAGTCATAAATACTGGGTGATCATGATGGCTTGCTAGAGTCCGCTCTTGATCTATAAGTTTAGGACTTATTACCAGTATTGTATGATCCCAAAGGGTCACACACCATAGCTAACGGGAAAGTTAAGATGGAATTAATACGGTAAGTATGCTAAGGCATTTACTGTATTTGTACAGAGAGTTGGGCAGACAACAAATGGGCTTTTGTTTGATTTGTGTCTTGGGCCCAAAAGACTAATGAGCCATTAGTTTAATTAATTAAACTTGGGCCCATTAGTAAAACAAGATTGCAACAAGGGTTAATAAACCCTAATGGTTGGCGATTTGGAGAAGGGTGGCCGCAGGCTCCTTCTCTCAAAACTCTCTCTCTCTTTGTTGAATTCCATCCGGTCTAGCAGCCATCCCCTGCTTGTAAGAGTGTGGATACCAAGGAGGAACAGGTATTCATCTGTTCTAATCTGATCTCGTCATTACAATCATTCCGCTGCAATCTAAAGGTAATGACCAGGTTTGTGTTTATGATTCGATTACAAGAACCTAGATCTGTTTAAGATTATGTGCTAGGTTGCAATCTGAGAATTGAACCATGGAAAAACGCATAATCCTTCAGTGGTATCAGAGCTGCTAGGTTCATTAGGTTTCTTGTAATTTGGATTGTTTAATGGTTTAGAATCAATTAAGAAATGAAAATTGATTAAGAAATCATTAAAACCCTAATTGGCTACATGTTTATGGTCTCGGATCATTGTAATTCATGGTTGCCATCGATTTCTTGCATCGCAAGAATGTAAACCCTAATCGCTTGGTGTCATTTGGTCTCGGCCGTGTGATCATTTGATCGATCTTGCTTGAGCCGCAAGGCTGAGGGATCGTGTGATCATGGATCGCATGGATCGATGCCGAGTGATGCGTGAGATGAGCGATGATCGATCACTTTAGGCCATGTGATGATCGGCCGTGTGTTGCCGCATCATTCGTGATCGAGAGGCCATGGATCGCGTGATTCAATCAATCGGATTGGATCGACAATCGGCCGTGTGATCAATCGGCTCTCGTTATGATCGGATGATCGATCGAGTGAAGGCTGTGGGATCAACGGCCGTGGGACGGATCAGGCATGGCCGATGACCGTGTGATCATCCGTGAGGCTGTGGGACGGTCGGATCTCGATAGCGTGATCCGCAAGGCTCCCTTAGGTCTCGGATGGATCATGGGCCATCGGTTGAATGATGGGCCGAGTTGGATCGTGGGTCCATGATCCGATCATGGATCCGATCGTTTGGCCCGTTAATTTTTTTACGTCCCGCGAATAGTCAATCGGTTAAACCGAGCTTCGCGGTTCGTTGCCCAAACCGCACCGATTAAACCGGTCAAATTTAATTGGCGGTTAATCGTGTGTTTAAAGCCTTAAACCGCAAGTTAGGTCAAAATTGGCTAAAACACTAGGTGTTTCTTCCCGGTTTTGGACTTAACTGAACCGATCCAATTTAATTGGTGGTTCAAGCGGTTAACCCAAATCGCGGTTTGCTGGAAATTATTTAATACAATTGGTATTATTTAATTTCTGGTTAAACCGGATTGAAATTCATAAAATTGAATTTTAACCTAAACCGAAGGCTGGTCTAAGTTTGATTTGGTTGGACCAAATAATTTAGAGCTGGTCTGGTTTAGTAAATAACCGATGGTTTTGATAGTTAATTTGGTCTTGGACCAGAATTAATAAACCGACTCGGTTATGTCAAATTATTGGGCCAATTGGAATTCTATGGTCTTGGGCCAAGAATTGGGCCTATAATTTGTGACCCAACCCAAAATATTAATAAAATATTAAATTAGAAATTTCTACTTTTAGAATGTTTCTAAATTTAGAAAGTTTCTAAAACAAGTAAGTTTCCCAAAATAGTAATCTTCTATTTTTGGAAATAAAACTTAAAATCCTCAAAACCAATATCAAGCTTGGATGTCTTTCCAATCTTGTCAGCTACTTAACGCTTATTCGATTACAGATATGGCTTACAGTGTGAGGTGTCTGTTTTCGCGTAAGTAAAGTAGTATATAGTCACTAATTTCATTGGGAGTCCCAGACTTTAGTGATTATTTGGCTGTAAGAGATTGGTTTCCTTGACTGGGCCATCGGGAGTCCCGGACCTTGAGACATCTGGTGTTTTGGGCCTTGGGCCCAATTCACAACCGAGAGTTATATGAGATATAACTAGCTGTGTGTATGCTTACCAAGTAAAGCTACTTCTGGGTGACAGCCAGTGGCCCACTTTGGATTTAGCTGAACATGGGTCTCGGAATCATTGCATTCTTATGAGGTTAAACAAAGAAATTTTGAATGCAATGCGAGTTTTCTTATAAGTTATTAAGATTACTCTTTTATGAACTAAATAACTAAAACTCTATTTATCTCTAAATTTCAGCTATGACGAGCACAAACAATCAAAACACTTTCTCGATCCGGTCTGTCCTTGAGATGGACAAACTGAACGGATCAAATTTCTTGACTTGGTCGCGGAACCTGAGGCTAGTCCTCAGGCAAAGAGAAAGGACTATGTCCTTGAGAGAGCTCTCCACGTGAGGATCGGGTCCAATGCCTCTCATGCAGTACGTAATGCTTGGAATAAGCATTATGATGATGCCGTAGATGTGCGTGGTCTGATATTGGCTACCATGGACTCAGACTTGCAGAAGCAATATGAGAACATGGAGTCGCCAATAGAGATGATCAGCAGCCTGAAATTGAGATTTCAGGAGCAGGTAAGAGTGGAGAGATACCAGTTGGTTAAATCTCTCACTAGCTGCAAGCTACCAAATGATCATCCAGTAAGTCCTCATGTCAGTAAAATGATGGGTTACATTGATAACCTGAGGAAACTGGATTATCAAGTTAGCCAAGAATTGGCAACTGAGATCATTCTGCAGTCACTGCCGTCAAGCTATGATAAGTTCAAAAGGGAACTATATCAAGAAAGGCTTAACGAAGACGCTGACTAAACTGCATGATATGCTCAAGACAGTTGAGCCAAACGTGAAGAGTACCCTGTATAATCTCATGAAGGAGAAGGGTAGGTTTACTAAACCTAATGCTGACAAGGGTGAAGACAAAGTTGTCCAGATTTTGAATCATGGCAAGCATGTGTCTTCTGAGCCCGAGTCAGATACCTCTTACGTTGGTAAGTGCTGCTACTGTAAAGAGACTGGGCATTGGAAGAGAAATTGCATTAAATTCATGGAAGATTATGAGGAGTTAAAGTCGATGTATGAGACTACTTCCTCAGGTATTCATGTTATTACTTCAAGTTATACCTTATAGGTATTGGATACTGGTTGTGGCACTGATATTTGTTATAATATGCAGAGCCTGAGCAACAGTAGAACGTTGAAGGAAGGACAAGTGGAACTGCGTGTCTGGAAGGAGCTATGGATGCTGCCTCAGCCGTAGGGTTTTCACTTGTAGATGCCTTTGAGGCTTGGTTTTGTATTAAGTAATTGCTACAATGTACCTGCTTTAAGCAGAGTTGTATTTCATTTTCTTGTAAGAATTTGAATGTTTTTCATTTTGATAAAAGACAAGTTTTGTTCTTTTGATCTTAATGAAATATTAATTGTAGCACCCTATTCAAGGAATGGGTTTTATATCTTAAACCATAGAGTGCCTAAAATGTAACATAAATACCGCAATTGGTTTAAATCTGATGAATTAAACCTGATTTTTCTTGGCATAAATGTTTTGGTCACATAGAGTAAGTCAGATTCAGAAACCCCATAGTTATGGACTTTTGGGCTCATTTGAATGGATATCTTATGAGACTTGAATTCTGCTTACTAGACCAAAAGACAAAGGGCCCATCTTAGCCGAGCTAGAGAAAGGCCCAAAGGCTTATTGGAGATTGAACATACTCATGTATGTGGTCCGATGAGCAGTAATGCCAGAGAAAATTTCCTGTACTTCATTGTCTCTACTGATTACTTCAGTGAGTAAGACTGTGTTCATTTGATGAGACACAAGTCGGAATTCTTTGACATGGTCGAAAGAGTTCCAGAATGAAGTATAGAATCTGAATGACAGAAGTATTAAGACTCTGGATTAGATCACGAGTGAGAATACTTAAGTCATTGATTGTGTGATCATCTGAATGAGTGTGAAATCGTTTCACAGCTCATTTCTCCTGAAAACCTGGAGGTGTTTCTGTGAGAAAGAATCAGATCTTATTAGAAATGATTAAAGATGAGTCACACGAATCTTCCATGATATTCTTTAAGAATAACGCTCTAGAAATATCTGAGTTTACGCTGAAATAGTTCTACCAATATCAGTTGAAAGACACCACGTAAATGTGGACTGGAAATGATCCAAATTCGTCTTTACTGAGTATTTGTAGTTGTGCTACTTCGCTGGTTGTCCTAGGGAAACCAAGGCTTGTTACTTTTACGTCCATTCTGTTTTCTAAGAGGGAAAGTTACTTTCCAAGAAGAACAGTGGGAGTAAAAGTATAACTCGAAGAAATTCGAGAAATACAGGAGGCTACTCAACCGGTTGAGGGAGAGCAGCGGATGGATTTACAGATTTCTGTAGAATCTACACCTGTAGAGCCTGAAGTTCGCATATCTGGTTGAATTCGTCACTAATCCGAGAGTGATTTCTCGTGATTAGTTGCACAACCAGATGATCATTGTTGGTTGCACAACCAGATGATCATTGAAAGTTGCCATGATCTGATGATCATTGATAGTAACGAATCTGCGAAATTCAAAGAAGCGAAAGTTAGCCCGGACTCCGAAAAATTACACTATGTGTAAGTTAGCTTTATTGATCCATTCATGGATGGAAGCAAACATATCGGAGTTGGAATCTTCGTTCTGTTAAAGTAGTCAAGGTTTTGACTTGAACAGGAACGAAGTGGAACTGTGCGTTTACTAATAGATAAGTGGGAGCGATGTTGCATTTCTCATATTGTATGTCGATGACATACTGATTCTCGGAAATAACGTCCCAATGCTGCAGTCGGTAAAGGACTGGCTTGGGAGTTGGTTTTATGATTGACATGGGTAAAGCCACGTAGTTCTTGGATTTTGGATCTAAAGATAGAGATCCAAAAGAGCTGGTAGGACAAAGTCAGGATTCTTAAATTGACAAAGTCCTACACGTTTTCAGCATTCCAAGAAGGGTTTTATGCCAATGTCACATGGCATTACGTTAAGCAAGATACAGTGTCCTACGATAACTGCTGAGCTTAAATGCATGGATGAGATTCCATATGCGTCGGCAATTGGATCTATCATGTATGCCATGAAACGTACTTGTTTGATGTTGTTTTAATGTTAAGCAAGACAAGTAAAGACCAGTCAAATCCAGCAAAGAATCACTGGATTGCCGTAAAGAATATCCTAAAGTATTTGAGGAATACTAAGGATAAATTCTTGATTTACGGAGAAAGTGAGGTGCTACAAGTCGATAGAGTCTGAAAGGCAAGTTTCCAATAGACAAAGATAATTCCCGGTCACAGTCCGGCTATATCTTGTGTCTGTATGGCGGTGCAAGGCACTGTTGCTGACTCCATGACTTAAGCTGAACATTTCGCAGCTTGAGAAGCGGCGAAAGAGGTTGTTTGGATAGAAGAGTTCATCACTGAACTTGATGTGATTCACAGCATAGATGAGACTAGCTGCACATCAGAGATCCAAACACCTTGAGGATAGGTATAACCTATTCCGTGAGATAAATGACAGAGATGTTAAGTAGATAAGCAAGTTTCATCGAATGAGAACGTTGCTAATCTATTAACGAAGCCACTCCTTAGGCCTAAGCACGAGTCGCGGACTGTAGCTGTAGGATGAGTGAAATTAAGATGTAGTCTTAATTTCAGTGGGAGTTTGTAAAGGGCTTTACTTAGTTGTTTTGAAAGGTTCATGTAAACATAATATTTTATGTTTATGAAATCTATGATTTCTGGATTATTTTAACTGTGATATAAATAATCGTTCCAAAATGATTCATGTCATTATATATGGGCCATCGAAGTACATGAGTAAGACTTGATCCTGAAACCCCATATTTAACGAAATGACATAAATCATAGTGTCCATAGTCGAAGGTTGTTGAAATTGGAACACCAACAACCACTTGAGACTAGATTGTGTTGAGACTTATGACCAGGTTTCGAGGGGTCATAGATGCGCGGCATCAAAGTCGACACATAGGTATATGTAGGGGAGCATATGACCGGACATGGCCCGCTGATGAGAACTCTGCAAGATATTAATATATGTGTCATAAGAGGTTCTCATATACGACTATAGAGTATAGTCCTTAGACCTGAGTTCGCATGCATGTGGCTGCACATGGATTGATGCACTTTGATCATTGTCTAACGCTGTTTCGTAACTGGGAGCTATAAGGACCTTGGTTGGGTGTATTATGAAGTGTGTAGTTCATAGTGATGGAACAAGATGGGATTTGTCCCTGCCGTATAACGGAGGTAATATCTCTAGGCCAATCGGAGACTTGATAGCTGGTAAGAGAGTGGCCACTCCCAAACGGACTTGCCCAAGTCGTTTGCATTGTCAGTATCAAATCTGGTCCGATGAACATGGTCTGGCTATATAAGGATGACACGCATCTTGCCTTATGCCAGATCGAGATATTATGACAAAAGGACTAGGGAATGTAGGATTCCAGTACAAGTGGGAGATTGTTGGGAATGTCCTGAAATCTACTGTACTATCTCTAGAAAGTATGATAAATGTCGAGATCAGACATAAGTCATAAATACTGGGTGATCATGATGGCTTGCTAGAGTCCGCTCTTGATCTATAAGTTTAGGACTTATTACCAGTATTGTATGATCCCAAAGGGTCACACACCATAGCTAACGGGAAAGTTAAGATGGAATTAATACGGTAAGTATGCTAAGGCATTTACTGTATTTGTACAGAGAGTTGGGCAGACAACAAATGGGCTTTTGTCTGATTTGTGTCTTGGGCCCAAAAGACTAATGAGCCATTAGTTTAATTAATTAAACTTGGGCCCATTAGTAAAACTAGATTGCAACAAGGGTTAATAAACCCTAATGGTTGGCGATTTGGAGAAGGGTGGCCGCAGGCTCCTTCTCTCAAAACTCTCTCTCTCTTTGTTGAATTCCATCCGGTCTAGCAGCCATCCCCTGCTTGTAAGAGTGTGGATACCAAGGAGGAACAGGTATTCATCTGTTCTAATCTGATCTCGTCATTACAATCATTCCGCTGCAATCTAAAAGGTAATGACCAGGTTTGTGTTTATGATTCGATTACAAGAACCTAGATCTGTTTAAGATTATGTGCTAGGTTGCAATCTGAGAATTGAACCATGGAAAAACGCATAATCCTTCACCAATACCTATAAGGTAGATCTTGAAGTAATAACATGAATACCTGAGGAAGTAGTCTCATACATCACCTTCAACTCCTCATAATCTTCCATGAATTTAATGCAATCTCTCTTCCAATGCCCAGTCTCTTTACAGTAGCAGCACTTACCAACGTAAGATGTATCTGACTCGGGCTCAGAAGACACAGGCTTGCCATGATTCAAAATCTGGACAACTTTGTCTTCACCCTTGTCAGCACTAGGTTTAGTAAACCTACCCTTCTCCATTATGAGATTATACAGGGTACTCTTCACGTTTGGCTCAACTGTCTTGAGCATATTATGCAGTTCAGTCAGCGTCTTCGTTAAGCCTTTCTTGATATAGTTCCTTTTGAACTTATCATAGCTTGACGGCAGTGACTGCAGAATGATCTCAGTTGCCAATTCTTGGCTAACTGGATAATCCAGTTTCCTCAGGTTATCAATGTAACCCATCATTTTACTGACATGAGGACTCACTGGATGATCATTTGGTAGCTTGCAGCTAGTGAGAGACTTAACCAACTGGTATCTCTCCACTCTTACCTGCTCCTGAAATTTCAATTTCAGGCTGCTGATCATCTCTATTGGCGACTCCATGTTCTCATATTGCTTCAGCAAATCTGAGTCCATGGTAGCCAACATCAGACCATGCACATCTACCGCATCATTATAATGCTTATTCCAAGCATCATATACTGCATGAGAGGCATTGGACCCGATCCTCTCGGGGAGAGCTCTCTCAAGGACATAGTCCTTTCTCTCCTGCCTGAGGACTAGCCTCAGGTTCCGCGACCAAGTCAAGAAATTTGATCCGTTCAATTTGTCCATCTCAAGGACAGACCGGATCGAGAAAGTGTTTTGATTGTTTGTGCTAGTCACAACTGAAATTTAGAGATAAATAGAGTTTTAGTTATTTAGTTCATAAAAGAGTAATCTTAACAACTTATAAGAAAACTCGCATTGTATTCAAAATTTCTTTGTTTATCCTCATAAGAATACAATGATTCCGAGATCCATGTTAAACTAAAACCAAAGTGGGCCACTGGCCGTCACCCAGAATTAGCTAACTAGGTAAGCATACACACAGCTAGTTACAACTCATATAACTCTCGGTTGTGAATTGGACCCGAGGCCCAAATTCACCAGATGTCTCAAGGCTTGGGACTCCCGATGGCCCAGTCAAGGAAACCAATCTCTTACAGCCAAATAATCATTAAAGTCTGGGACTCCAAATGACAGTAATGACTATGTACTACTTTACTTACGCAAAAACAGACACCTCACACTGTAAGCCATATATGTAATTGAATAAGCGTTAAGTAGCTGACAAGATTGGGCAAGACATCCAAGCTTGATATTTGTTTTGAGGATTTTAGGTTTTCCTTCCAAAAATAGAAGATTACTATTTGGGAAACTTTCCATTTTGGAAAACCTACTAGTTTTAGAAACTTTCTAAATCAGGAAACTTACTTATTTTAGAAACTTTCTAAATCGGGAAACTTTCTTCTTATAGAAATTTCCTATTTTCCAAAAACATGCTAAATCTAGAAATTTCTAATCTTAGAAACTTTCTAATTTAATGTTTTATTAAATTTTCGGTTGGGTACACAAATTATAGGCCCAATTCTTGGCCCAAGACCACAGAATTCCATTGGCCCAATAATTTGACATAACCGAGTCGGTTCATTAATTCTGGTCCAAGACCAAATTAATTACTTAATCCAACTGGTTATTTACTAAACCAGACCAGCTCTAAATTATTTGGTCCAACCAAATCAAACTTAGACCAGCCTTCGGTTTAGGTTAAAATTCAATTTTGAATTTAAATCCGGTTTAACCAGAAATTAAATAATACCAATTGTATTAAATAATTTTCAGCAAACCGCGATTTGGTTAACCGCTTGAACCACCAATTAAATTGGATCGGTTCGGTTAAGTCCAAAATCAGGAAGAAATAGATTGGTCTAACCAATCAATTTTAGCTGATTTTGACTTAACTTGCGGGATTAGGCATTGCAAACAACAAATCATGATCGGTTTGATCGGTTCGTGTTGCGGGTAATGAAAACGAACAACAATCATTCAAAGCTTTGACGATTTAAGCAAACAATCGTCATGCCTATTTTTTTTAATTCACGATTCATGATTAACTAAACAATTTTGACAAGTCAAAATCGTTATCCCATTAATCATTACCAATCCAACAATCGTTTATTTTAATAAATTCAAACGATCATGATATCACTTAATTATCAAAACGATTCTCACCATTAACGATATAGACCTTTTTTAATCGATCAATAATGGACTTTATGCCAACGTTTTCAATAGCATGATATTGTTGAAAAGTAAAATCGTTTGTGATGATTATGAAAATTGATCGATCCAAGATCCGATCATGGTCTATTTCCTTTCTAGGGTTTATTTTGCTTTATTAATCAATTTTAACATCAAAGTTGATTCAATAAACTACAAAAATTCCTAGATTGATCCAATAAACAAAAACCTAACGACCTAGGCTCTGATACCACTGTTGGAATATTTAGTCTCTTGGTTTAATTCTTTCTATTAAACCTACTAACATATTCATCTAAGATCTAGGTGATTTGCATATGAATCAAAGACCAGATCAGGATCATTACCTTATGATTGCAGCGGATTAATCAAGGGAATATCGAGATCTGCAAGAGCTGATGATTACCGGCCCCTCCAAGGAATATCCACACGCTTACAAGCTACTGGATCAGGCTGCTAGACCAAGCTGGAACAACAGAGAGAGAGGAGGACGGCTAGACCTGAAAAACGCAGAGGCTTAGGGCTAACTTGCGTCCCCTCTTTCCTTATATAGGCCCGAGTAATTAAACTAATGGCCTATTGGGCTTTTGGGCCCAAGGCCCAAATCAGACAAAAGACTGTATTTTGTCTGGCCCAATTCTCTGTACAAATACAGTAAATGCCTTGCATCTTACTTTATTAATTCCTTTTAACTTTCCCGTTAGCTATGGTGTGTGACCCTTTGGGATCATACAATACTGGTAATAAGTCCTAAACTTATAGATCAAGAGCGGGCTCTAGCAAGTCATCATGATCACCCAGTATTTATGACTTATGTCTGATCTCGACACTTATCATACTTTCTAGAGATAGTACAGTAGATTTCAGGACATTCCCAACATATAGAGTATAGTCCTTAGACATGTTCAAGGTTTAATTCCCATATTTCAACCTAACACATAATCTTAACAGATCTAGGTTCTTGCAAAACGAATCATAAAACCAAACCTGTGACATTACCTTTTGCAGCGGATTATTGATGGTAATGACAAGATCAGCTTAGAACAGATGAACAACCTGCTCCTCCTTTGGTATCCACACTCTTACAAGCCGGGATGGCTGCTAGACCAAAGAGATGGATCAGAGAGAGACTTAGAGAGAGAGATGAGCTCGCGGCCACCAAAACAAAATCGCAAGGATTAGTGTCTAAACCCTAGGTTGGCGATTTTTTAGCTCTCTCATTAATGGGCCCAAGTCATTAGACTAATGGCTCATTAATCTTTTGGGCCCAAGACACAAATCAGACAAAAGCCTGCATTTTTCTGGCCCAATTCTCTGATTCAATACAGTAAATGTCATTGCATCTTACCGTATTAATTCCATTTAACTTTCCCGTTAGCTATGGTGTGTGACCCTTTGGGATCATACAATACTGGTAATAAGTCCTAAACTTATAGATCATGAGCGGGCTCTAGCAAGTCATCATGATCACCCAGTATTTATGACTTATGTCTGATCTCGACATTTATCATACTTTCTAGAGATAGTACAGTAGATTTCAGGACATTCCCAACAATCTCCCACTTGTACTGGAATCCTACATTCCCTAGTCCTTTTGTCTCAATATCTCGATCTGGCATAAGGCAAGATGCGTGTCATCCTTATATAGCCAGACCATGTTCATCGGACCAGATTTGATACTGACAATGCAAACGACTTGGGCAAGTCCGTTTGGGAATGGCCATTCTCTTACCAGCTATCAAATCTCCGATTGGCCAAGAGATATTACCTCCGTTAAACGGCAGGGACAAATCCCATCTTGTTCCATCACTATGAACTACACAATTCATAATACTCCCAACCAAGGTCCGTATAGCTCCCAGTTACGAAACAGCGTTAGACAATGATCAAAGCGTATCACTCCATGTGCAGCCACATGCATGCGAACTCAGGTCTAAGGACTATACTCTATAGTCGTATATGAGAACCTCTTATGACACAGATATTAATATCTTGTAGAGTTCTCATCAGCGGGCCATGTCCGGTCATATGCTCCCCTACATATACCTATGTGTCGACTTTGATGCCGCGCATCTATGACCCCTCGAAACTTGGTCATAAGTCTCAACACAATCTAGTCTCAAGTGGTTGTTGGTGTTCCAATTCAACAACCTTCGACTATGGACACTTTGATTTATATCACTTCGTTAAATATGGGGTTTCAGGATCAAGTCAACTCATGTACTTCGATGACCCATATATAATGACATGAATCATTTTGGAACGATTATTTTATATCACAGTTAAAAATAATCCAGAAATAAAATTTCATTAACATTTAAAATGTTTACATGAACCAATCAAAATAACTAAAACAAAAGCCCTCACAACTCCCACTCAAAAAGAGATTACATTTGAATATCTCTAATTCCTACAGCAGCAGTATGCAACTCGTGCTTAGGTCTCGGGAGTGGCTTTGTCAACGGGTCAGCCACGTTCTCATCAGTGGGAACTCTGCTGACCATCACTTCACCTCTATTCACTATATCACGAATCAGGTGATACCTTCTCATAATGTGTTTGGATTTCTGATGATGTCTCGGTTCCTTGGCTTGAGCAATTGCACCATTGTTGTCACAATACAGTGCTAGAGGCTCAGTGGCATTTGGGAATACACCGAGTTCAATCAAGAAGTTCCTTATCCAAACTCCTTCCTTCGCAGCTTCCGAAGCAGCGATGTATTCAGCTTCAGTTGTGGAATCTGCCACGGTGCTCTGCTTGGAGCTCTTCCAACTTACTGCACCGCCATTCAGACAGAAGATGTAACCAGACTGTGACCGGAAATCATCTTTATCTGTCTGAAAACTTGCATCCGTGAATCCACTGATTTCAAGCACTTCACTTCCTCCGTAAACCAAGAACTTATCCTTAGTATTCCTCAAATACTTCAGGATATTCTTTACGGCAATCCAGTGACTCTCACCTGGATTAGACTGGTACCTACTCGTCATGCTTAGTGCATAAGCAACATCAGGACGAGTACAGATCATGGCATACATGATAGATCCTATAGCCGAAGCATAAGGAATCCTACTCATGCGCTTAAGCTCATCAGGTGTTTTAGGACACTGATCCTTGCTTAGTGTAGCACCATGTATCATTGGCGTGAACCCCTTCTTGGATTTATCCATTCCGAATCGATGCAGGACTTTATCTATATAAGAATCTTGACAAAGTCCAATCAGCTTTTTAGATCTGTCTCTAAAGATTCGGATTCCAAGAACATACGCGGCTTCACCCATGTCCTTCATGGAAAAACAACTCCCCAGCCAGTCTTTAACAGACTTCAGCATTGGAATATCATTTCCAAGAAGCAATATGTCATCGACATATAGGATAAGAAACGCCACTTTGCTCCCACTAGTTTTCTTATACACACATTGTTCCTCTTGGTTTCTGATGAAGTCAAAGTTCTTTATTGCTTCATCAAAACGAAGATTCCAACTCCTTGATGCTTGCTTCAATCCATAAATGGATTTGTGAAGCTTGCATACTTTCCCAGCATTATTAGGATCAGTGTAACCGTCAGGTTGTGTCATATACACATCCTCCTCCAAGATTCCATTCAGGAAGGCGGTTTTCACATCCATCTGCCAAATCTCATAGTCATAATAAGCGGCAGTCGCTAGGAGAATCCGAATTGATTTCATCATTACCACTGGTGAATAGGTTTCATCATAGTCTATACCATGAATTTGCTTGAAACCTTTTGCCACCAACCTGGCCTTGTAAATCTGGACATTTCCATCCATGTCAATCTTCTTCTTGAATATCCATTTACACTCGATGGCTTTTGCACCAGCAGGTAAATCAACCAGTGAAAACACTCGGTTAGCAGACATGGAGTCCATCTCGGATTCAGTGGCTTCACGCCACTTTAAGGAGTCAGGGCCCATCATGGCTTCTGCAAAGTTCGAGGGTTCATCACCGTCAATGATCAAAAGATCATGGCAATTAGTTACGAGGAATCCCTGATATCTATCAGGTTCGTGACGGATCCTTCCGGATCTTCGAACTTCAGGTACTGCAGGTTCAGGTTCTATTACAACTTCATGTAATTCATCCTGCTGTTCTTCCTCATTAGGTTGAACAGGTTCATGTCCTTCTTGAATTTCATCAAGTTGTACCTTACTCCCACTATCTTTTCTAGAGAGAAACTCCCTTTCAAGAAAAGTACAATCCCGAGCAACAAAGATTTTGCTCTCGGATCGCAGATAGAAGTAATAAGCCTTGGTATCCCTAGGATAACCAATGAAGTAGCATTTGTCAGATTTTGGTGTAAGCTTGTCTGAGATTAATCTTTTGACATAGGCTTCACAACCCCAAATTCTGAGAAAAGACATTGCTGGAGCTTTTCCAGTCCATATCTCATATGGTGTCTTTGCTACTGCCTTTGATGGCACTCTGTTCAGTGTGAACGTTGCGGTGAGCAAAGCATATCCCCAAAGGGATATAGGAAGGTCTGTGTGACTCATCATGGATCGGACCATATCTAACAATGTCCGATTCCTTCTCTCAGACACACCATTCCACTGAGGTGTTCCAGGAGGTGTGAGTTGGGAGATAATCCCACACTCACTCAGATGATCACGAAATTCCTGGCTCAAGTATTCTCCTCCTCGGTCCGACCGAAGAGCCTTAATACTTTTACCAAGCTGGTTCTGTACTTCATTCTGGAATTCTTTGAACTTTTCAAAGGTTTCCGACTTATGTTTCATCAAGTAGACATATCCATATCTACTGAAATCATCAGTGAATGTAATGAAGTACTGAAAGTTTCCTCTAGAACTTGTGGACATTGGGCCACACACGTCAGTATGTATCATGCCCAATAGTTCACTGGCCCTTTCTGTGGGTTTATTGAAAGGGGCCCGTGTCATTTTGCCCATTAGGCAAGATTCGCATTGCTCACAAGACTCAAAGTCAAATGAGCCCAAGAGTCCATTTGAATGGAGCCTCTTGACGCGTTTCTCACTAATGTGCCCCAAACGACAATGCCAGAGAAACGTTTCATTTTCTTCGTTAGATTTGAACCGTTTTGTATTTATGTTATATACTGGAGCAGATTGATCCAGCATGTACAGCCCATTTATAAGAGGGGCACAGCCATAGAACATATCATTGAGATTAAAGGAACACAATTTATTCTTAATAGAAAAATCAAATCCTTGCAAATCCAACAATGAAACTGAAATGATATTTCTGCTTATAGCAGGTACAAAATAACAATTCTCACGTTCTAAAATCAATCCAGAAGGTAAAGACAACAAGTAAGTGCCAACGGCCAGTGCTGGAACCTTCGCTCCATTGCCAACCCGCAACTCTACTTGCCCTTGCCCTTGCTTCAACCTTCTACTGTTGCTGAGCGCCTGCATATTAGTACAAATATGAGCCCCACATCCAGTATCTAATACCCAAGTGGTATTATCAGAAGTAGTAGTATTTACTTCAATAACAAAAATACCTGAAGATTTAGTCTCCAAGGACTTCTTCTTCTTCAGACTTTCCTGGTATTTCTTACAGTCCCTGCGGTAATGCCCTGCCTCTTTACAAAAGTGACAGATGTCAGAAGGCCCAGCTTTGGACACGGGCTTGGGCTTGGCGTTTTCATTACTGACTACCTTGCCCTTTCCCTTGTCTGCAGCGGATTTCTTGAAACCCTTGCCCTTCTGCACCATGAGTACAGACGACTCCTTGGTCTTCTTCAGATTCGGTTCTGCAGTCTTGAGCATACCATGTAGCTCAGGCAATGTCTTTATCAACCCATGCATATTATAGTTCAAAATGAACTGGTCATATGCAGGAGTAAGAGACTGCAGAACGATATCACAAGCAAGCTCTTGGCTTATAGGACAGTCGAGCCTAGTCAAATGATCGAGATAACCCATCATTTTCAGAACATGTGGACTCACTGCTGCATCCTTAGCCATTTTACAGTCCAAGAGATTCTTAACAGTTTGGAATCTCTCTGTACGAGCCTGCTCCTGAAACAACGCTTTCAGATTTGCCATCAGCTCCATGGGACAAGTCAGGCCTTCCCACTGCATCTGCAGTTCGGGAGCCATTGTCGCCAACATCAGGCAAATCACGTCATTAGCATCTGAAGAATGCGTATCCCAAGCATTCTTCACAGCTTGTGCGGCATTATTCGCAGGTCTAGGAGAGAGAGCTCTTTCAAGGACATAAGCCTTCTTCTCCTGCCTGAGCACAAGTCTCAGGTTCCTGGACCAGTTCAGGAAGTTTGATCCGTTCAGTTTGTCCTTCTCAAGGGCAGACCGGATCGAGAAAGTGTTTTGTGTTGTTGTGCTTGACATAGCTGAAAATATGAGACAATAGAGATTTAGTTATTAAGTTCATAAAAGAGCAATCTTAACAACTTATAAGAAAACTCGCATTGTATTCAAAATTTCTTTGTTTAACCTCATAAGAATACAATGATTCCGAGACCCATGTTTAGCTAAATCCAAAGTGGGCCACTGGCCGTCACCCAGAATTAGCTTTACTTGGTAAGCATACACACAGCTAGTTATAACCAATAACTCTCGGTTGTGAATTGGACCCGAGGCCCAAATTCACCAGATGTCTCAAGGCCCGGGACTCCCGATGGCCCAGTCAAGGAAACCAATCTCTTACAGCCAAATAATCACTAAAGTCTGGGACTCCCAATGAAATTAGTGACTATATACTACTTTACTTACGCGAAAACAGATACCTCACACTGTAAGCCATATCTGTAATCGAATAAGCGTTAAGTAGCTGACAAGATTGGAAAGACATCCAAGCTTGATATTGTTTTTGAGGATTTTAAGTTTTATTTCCAAAAATAGAAGATTACTATTTTGGGAAACTTTCTTATTTTAGAAACTTTCTAAATTTAGTAACATACTAAAAATAGAAATTTCTAATTTAATATTTTATTAAATATTTTGGGTTGGGTCACAAATTATAGGCCCAATTCTTGGCCCAAGACCATAGAATTTCAGCTGGCCCAATAATTTGACATAACCGATCCGGTTTATTAATTCTGGTCCAAGACCAAATTAACTATCAAAACCATTGGTTATTTACTAAACCAGACCAGCTCTAAATTATTTGGTCCAACCAAATCAAACTTAGACCAGCCTTCGGTTTAGGTTAAAATTCAATTTTTTGAATTTCAATCCGGTTTAACCAGAAATTAAATAATATCCAGCAAACCGCGATTTGGGTTAACCGCTTGAACCACCAATTAAATTGGATCGGTTCAGTTAAATCCAAAACCGGGAAGAAACACCTAGTGTTTTAGCCAATTTGATTTAACTTGCGGTTTAAGGCTTTAAAACACACGATTAACCGCCAAATAAATGGACCGGTTAAATCGGTGTTGTTTGGGCAACGAACCGCGAAGCTCGGTTTAACCGATTGACTATTCGCGGGACGTAAAAATTTAACGGGCCAAACGATCAGATCCAAGATCCAACTCGGCCCATTAACGCAATCGATGGCCCATGAACCATTCGAGACCTAGCGGCTGCTCACGATCGCTAACGATCGATCATCGCACGGCCACACACGATCGGATGATCACACGGTCTCACGATCTGTCCCTTGCCATCGACCACGGCCTGCCCATCAACGATCACGCGATATATCGCGATCGTAGGCATCACACGCAACACACGATCCAAGCTAGCCTCACGATCGTATGATCGATCTCGGCCAACTGATCACGCGGCCCATGCTTCTCAGCCTTGCGGCTCAAGCAAGATTGATCGTTCCACACGATCATGCGATCATCCATCGATCGATCTAGGGCAATATCACACGGCTGATCACGATCGAAGGCATCATGCATCACGGCCGAGACATGTGATACCATGCGTTAGGGTTTAATGATTTTAATCAGTTTTAATTCATTCAAAATTGATTCTAAACCATTAAACATTCATATGATCCAGATTTACAAGAAACCTAATGCCTAGGCTCTGATACCATTGAAGGATTATGAGTTTGTTCAAGGTTTAATTCCCATATTTCAACCTAACACATAATCTTAACAGATCTAGGTTCTTGCAAAACGAATCATAAAACCAAACCTGTGACATTACCTTTTGCAGCGGATTATTGATGGTAATGACAAGATCAGCTTAGAACAGATGAACAACCTGCTCCTCCTTTGGTATCCACACTCTTACAAGCCGGGATGGCTGCTAGACCAAAGAGATGGATCAGAGAGAGACTTAGAGAGAGAGATGAGCTCGCGGCCACCAAAACAAAATCGCAAGGATTAGTGTCTAAACCCTAGGTTGGCGATTTTTTAGCTCTCTCATTAATGGGCCCAAGTCATTAGACTAATGGCTCATTAATCTTTTGGGCCCAAGACACAAATCAGACAAAAGCCTGCATTTTTTCTGGCCCAATTCTCTGATTCAATACAGTAAATGCATTGCATCTTACCGTATTAATTCCATTTAACTTTCCCGTTAGCTATGGTGTGTGACCCTTTGGGATCATACAATACTGGTAATAAGTCCTAAACTTATAGATCATGAGCGGGCTCTAGCAAGTCATCATGATCACCCAGTATTTATGACTTATGTCTGATCTCGACATTTATCATACTTTCTAGAGATAGTACAGTAGATTTCAGGACATTCCCAACAATGAATTGGTGCGCTTTGACCTTGTCAAACGTCGTTCCGTAACTGGCGGCTATAACGGCATTGCTTAGGCGTATCATGAAGTATGTGTAGAAACAGGGATGGAACAAGATGGGATTTGTCCCTCCTGTATAACAGGAGATAAATATCTCAGGGCCCATCGAAGATTTGATACTGAGAAAATGCATGGCCGTGCTCAAACGAGGTGATTGTCAGTCGTTTGTTTTATCAGTATAGATCAGGAGTTCGATGAATATGATATTGGCTATAATAAGGATGACACAGTTTCTTGCCTTATGCCATATCGAGATATATCGATAAAGGGATTATGGGAATAGATGATTCCAGTACAAGTGGGAGATTGTTGGGATTATGTCCTGAAATCATATTGTACTTACTTTGCATGATAGTTGTATTGTCGAGATCGGACAATTCATGTGATACTAGGGAATCATAACGTTTTGCTAGAAACCGCTTATGACTTATGAGTTGTAACTCATTGCTAGTATTATATGAACCTACAGGGTCACACACCTAAGCAAGCTGGATACACTTTGTATGGGATTGATCATTGGCACATGGTCTGGTCAATGTGTATTGGATATGCATTGAATTCAAGTTTTGAGAGGTGTGTCGATCGACACCACTAGGTGTATCGATCGACACGGGGTCGATTCCGAAACTGATGTTTCGGATTATGACTTAAATTGACCCGGTTTAATTACTGGGTAATTAGGTCGAGACTGAAAGCCTATATATTCAATATGAGGCTCGAATTTGGGTCAAGCAGTTCTCGATAGAACAATTCCAGCCACCTCTAAAAAACTCAAAAACTCCCAGGAGATCCGATTCCCGGCACTAGCATCCCGGCGGATTTCAGCTTGTGTGCGTGTGGACTGCAGTAGAGGCGCAGCATCTGAGGCGCTCTAGAGATCTCGTTTATCTGATCATATTCCGCTGCCAGAACAAGGTAAACGCTAGATCGGTAAGGATTCAATTACTCAAACCCAGATCCTAGGCTTAGAACTTGTGACAACTGAAACTGTTAGAATTGGCCCAAGTTCCATCAGTTATAGCTTCGCTGCGTGCAAAGTCTGTTCCAGAAAGATTTGTGAACTGGATTTATGAGTGCATCTCGACGGCTTCGTTCTTTGTGGTAATTAACGGGCAGTCAAGTGGTTTCGTCAGATTCACTAGATGGCTACACTAAGATGATCCACTGTCGCCGTATATCTTCGTGTTGGCAATGGAAATCTTCTCAAATCTAGTTAACTCAAGATTCAGCTCGTGAAGTATTGGTTTCCATCCTAATGCGTAAATTCTTAGCATTTCTCATTTAATGTTCGCGGACGACGTAATGTTATTTTTTTAATGGGAACCTCACTTCATGGAATAAGTGAGACCTTGGAGGATTTCAGAATGTAGTCAGGGCTGAGAATGAATGTCAATAAGACGGAGCTCTTCACGGCTGGTCTGAACCCAAGTGAATCCGCTGCTATATCTAGCTACGGATTCTCGGCTGGTTTGCTACCAAACGTTATTTGGGCCTCCCCTTGGCTGAGAAAAAGTTAAGACTTACGGATTATGCTCCTCTGATTTCGAAGGTGGAGTCGAACTTCAGGGCATGGTCTGTCAAAATGTTGTCCTTTGCTGGCAGGCTTCATCTAATCTCGACAGTTATAAGAGGTTAAGTGACCTTCTGGATCTCGACATTCTCGCTTCCGAAGGGGTGTTTAAAGAGAATTGAATCCTTATGTAGAAAATACCTATGGGGAGGATCTATAGAGAAGAAGGTTTTGGTCAAAGTCTCATGGAACAAAGTCTGTTTGCCTAAAGAGGGCGGACTAGGACTGAGGCGCTTCTCGACTAGGAATGTTGCTCTTAATCTGAGACTAGTCTGGTTACTATTTTCATGAAGCACTTCCCTATGGGTCAAATGGCATAATCATCACCATATAAACGAGCACAACTTCTAGGCTATCAAAGAAAAGCAAAGAGATTCGAGGAGCTGGAAAAGTCTGTTGAAAATCAGACACTTAGCCTCTCGGTTTCTAACTTATGAGGTTGGTATTGGCTTCAAAGCACGGTTTTGGCTTGATAGCTGGACAGACTTTGGTCCTCTGCTGCAGTTCCTTGGTGAAAATGGGCCACAGATGACAAGAATCGTAAAGGAAGCAAGAGTTGATGAGGCTTTCACAAACAATGGATGGATGCTAGCGAACCCGAGGTCCGAGGTAGCTCTCACGCTACATATTCACCTAACAACAATAAAAAAATCCGAGGGAGTGTAGTGAAGAGGACATATTTCTATGGGCAATTGAAAGTAATTCGAGCTCTCAATACTCCTCAAATCCAACTTGGAATGCTCTTAGATGTAGAGAACCATAGGTGATTGGTTTGATGATGTATGGTATAAAGGATTCACCCCAAAACTGATTTTCTTTATGTGGACTGCCAACCTTAATAGACTTCCTACCAAGGATCGTTTGTTGGGATAGGGAGTAGTGACTGATCCATCTTGTATCCTTTGTATGGGTGGGATAGAGAGTAGAGATCACATATTGTGTTGGACTGCGACTTGGCTAGGAGTTTAATACTGGATATTTGCAGAAGATTAAGGCAAGCGCCGTTCTTTTCCGGTCTTGGACAGAATTGATTTGCTGGATAAAATAGAGTTCATCCTCAGCTCTGGCTACACTGCGAAAGCTGGTGATGCACAATGTTTTGTACCTCATTTGGACCGAAAGAAACAACATGATTTTCAATGCAATTAGTACAGACTCGACTCAGATTCTACGAACGCGCAATATTATCACTGCTCGATACCTTCGGAAGAAATTTCAAGAATCTGATGCAGAGATGGTTGATATAAGGAGATATTTGTTTTAGCTTCTATGGATTTGTTATCATGTTTTTTCCAATTCTTTTTTTGCCATGATACCAAAAACAGGGTGATATTTTTGTAAAACTCAATCTTCATATATATGAATATTAATCGTTTTTGCAAAAAAAAAAAAAAAAAAACGTTCTGGTGGAGAGAAAAACGTTGTGATGATAACATACACGGTTTTTTACATAGATAAGAGTAGACATGGGCGTTTCGGATACCTATTCGGATTCAGATCGGGTTATTCGGGTTTTCTTGTTTAGGGCTAGAGAATCCGTTCGGATTTTTCTAAATATCGGGTCGGTTTGGTTTGGGACGTATCGGGTTCGGATTGGGTTCAGGTACCCGAAATCACCATAAAATTTCTAAAAACTCGAAAAAATTACTAAAAAATATTCAAAAATATTTGAATTACCTAAAATTCTCGTAAAACCATATATTTAAATTACCTAAAAATATTTAAAATTACTCAAAAATATATGTACTATCCAAAAATATAAAATCAAAAGTACAAAAACTACATAAAAATACTCAAAAGTATCAGAATTAACCGAAATTAGATTAAATTTTGGATTACTTCGGGTATCCGTTCGGATTCGGATATTACCCGATACCCGAAATACTTTGACTTAAGCCCCATTCAGATATTTTCTAAATCGGTTCGGATCGAGATCGGGTTTTTCGGATCGGGTTCGGATTCGGGTAAAATGCCCAGACCTAGATAAGAGTTCTGGTAGTACAAATGATTCTTTAGCAGCAAATAATCATTTGTATGTCCGTTTGATGCAACAACATTTCGGTAAACGTCTGCGGCAACATGGACTGGAATAGAAAACACCTACACTAATCAATGATTCTTGGGAGTCACACGAACTAAAAAACACCTACACTATTGATTGTTAAGAAGTAGGTGGAGAATGTGTAAATGTATTCACTTATTATTGGACACATGACACAACACACAAGATTTAGTGTTCAAAGAGAAGAAAAAATAGGCAGACCTGGTAATATAGCCCCGGAATCAACCGTGTATGTATTTCCAGAGACATATTGAGAAGAGTCGTGAATGAGATACCGAACGAGAGAGGTAAGCCCCGGATCTACGGTCTGTTGCATCTTTAACGGGACAGTCCTCTCGGTCACCTTCTTGAACCACTCTTTCTGCATAAGACCTTGTGTGATCTCTGACTTGAACATCCCCGGCGCAATTGAGTTAACTCTGATCTTGTAAACACCTAACTCAATAGCCATCATCCTCGTCATGGTGTCAACACCACCTTTGGAACAAGAATAAGCGACTCCACCGGGCAGCAGACCGCGGTGAAGCCCCGCAATCGATGAGATATTTATCACCGATCCACCGCTATTGGCGTCGCGCATTAAAATACATACGTATTTGGAGACTAACCAAGGTCCGGTTAAGTTAGTCCTGAACACTTTGTCCCATTCGTCTTCCGACAAATCCAAACTCGACTTGACACTACCTCTGATTCCGGCATTGTTGATCAACACATCGATCTTTCCGAAAATTTCCCAAGCTTCCTTCACCGCTTTTTGAATGGTGGCTGCGTCCGATGTAACGTCTAGCTCGAGAGCTGCTGCATGGGTTCCGGTTAAACGGAAGCTGTTAATATCAGAACAGAGTGAGTTGAGGCGATCGACGCGACGTGCTGCAGTGATAATCTTACAACCAGCTCTGCCCAAATCGAGACAGATCTCTCTTCCTATACCAGACGAAGCTCCTGTCACAAGAACCACTTTGTCTTTAAGCTCATGCCATGGCTCCAGTTGCTTCAACACCTGCTTCACATGGACCATAAATCACATGATGAAAAAGATAACATAAAACCAGATTAAAGATATATAAAATCACTGTAATTTGGAGAGAAAAATGTATCTTACAGTTTGATGATTGCTCATATTGTTTGTGTGTGTGTGTTCGGTTGAGACGGAGAAACCCATAACACAGTTTTGTCAAGCCTTCTCAGTTTACCAGAACGACAACATTGTAACGTGGCAATCCAAGTCTGTAACTGATTCGTGTAACCATCAGGCAAATTAGGTTTTATGATTTTCTTTTCATTATATATCCGACTTTTTCCTCTTTTTTTTAACAACTATTGTTTTCGATGTTTTCGATGCGAAAAGGCAACACGCAAAATAATCCTTTTCTATAATATATATGATGATTTTACTTGTTTGAGTTTGAATAAAAGCAAGAGAAAATACAGATTAATCAGAACCACATGAGTTATACACACGCAACAAAAAGAAGTGTTAAGATAATTAAATAGAAACAAACAAATTAATTACGAATAGTTCTAAAACAACAAATTAATTATGAAATCAAGAAACAGTGGTAAAATAGTCTTAAGTTTCGGCTTATTCTTTTGTGTTATTATCTGCAGGCTTCAGCTTTCTTTTAAACTTTGCTAAATTAGAAACCAAAAAAAGCCCAAAATTAAATCAGAAAATAAATAAAACAATGCAGTCAACCAAAAGAGAAAAAAAAAAAGAGAAGTAAAACAATGGTTTAAAGGACTGGAACAAGAGCAGTGGAGCATTCTAGAAGTTTCAGAGACCCTGTTCGACCAAGTAATCACCCAACCTCTCGACGACCATGTTACATTGTCCTGGAGTCACTGGTTCTTCGTACAGACCAAACACCATTGATTGTCCTGTTTTCTTGATCGTGATTCCTCCAGCTCCCTACACAAGTTTTTAATAAGAATCCCACAAATCCCAGTCGATAATAACGGTTTTGAGTTTGAAAACCAATTTCATAACATCAGATATCAAGTGATTGTTTATATATTTGACAAATCTTTGCAAGAGTTGATTCTCCTAATCTTAGGCATGCCGCATGGATAGTTTCAAACGCATTTTAAGCGTTTAAGTTTGCATTGGCATGGAACTTTTATTTATATATTAAATTAGCATTTTGGAAATATATAACATGTTTCAAAAGCTTCTAACGCAAACGGAAGGTTATTTGCGTTCGCCATTTACATTTAACAAACGAGTTTTTCTTAAATATTTAACGTGGTGAGCTTATATGGAAAAAATGTAGTAAATGCATATGCAAAAGCAAAGAAACAATGGAGGCTAGAGTATGGATTGTTTCAAACGCGATTTCTACATTTGCATTTAAATGAGAAAAAATAAAGTTCACCTTTCCAAAAAATATATATATATATATTAGTTTTTCCTAAACTATTTTTTTTTTTACAGAATATGAATGCGAAAACAAATATTGAAAATTCTCCTAATTTTACCTTCTTGCCACGGATGACCGCACCAGGCTCTCCTTGGATGACCATATACTTTAGTCCTGCAAGGAACAAGCCTGTGGGAGCGAGGTGACCTGGCTCATCAAAATCTTTCATGATATCTGTGATCTCTTGAGGCTTGAACTGTTTGAAGAGGATGAATCATCAAGTTTTTTTGGATACAATTAAACTAATCGTTGAACCATATCCAAAATCAGGAACTTGGTACGTTTAAAAATAACCAGTAAGAAAAGGTTGATATAACTTGGGAAGCAAGGCTTCCTTAATATGTATCTCCAATAGAACATCTTCTTTGTTCTATTGCGTTTTACAGTTTAATAGTGGATGCCAATCAAAGAAGAAGCAATCAAAATTTCAATTATATTTTTAATAATAATAACGCAGAGCCTACAATATAGTTTGCAACGTATGGTTATATGCCAAGGATTAACAAAATGCGTGCAAATCGGAATCTTCAAGAACACAGTCGTGTATACCTGAGGAAAATTAGCGCTCTGAGCCCAAACGCTACCGTCATGGCCGATGATGGCGGCAGCGGTGAGGTGGTGACCTTGGCCGTCACCAACATCGCACATCAAATGCTCATCAACGTAAGTTTGCCACGACATTATATCTCTATCTCTTTCTTGTTCTTCCGTTTACTATTCCCGGTTCGTTTTCTTAAAAGAAAATCTATGTACGTTTGTATTTGCAATGCAACTCTGAGGGGACTTCGTCGTCTCTCGCTCGATAAATAGGGATCTAACAAGAAAGTCGTGCGATGAAATCTGAACCGTTGGACTCAAAAGGCACATTCTCAGCCGCTAATAAAATTCAATTAATTCTACTCACGTCTCGCCTTTGTTCTAGCTTAATCATTAACTCCATGCACGCCACGTATCCTTGCAAATTTCCTCCTATTTATAACGAACAAGAAGGATTTAATTAAGGAAACAACATGAATATTGACTTTTGTTTATTAGTTGGGAAATGTTCATGTTATTAGAAGAAGACCAATGAAATGATTAGGACCATGATTTTTTAATAGTGCCCTTGAACAACCTCTCCTGAAGTGAAAATATTGTCTCAGTTTGGATCTCTCGATCTAGTTTCTCTGCACAGTTAATATTTTACTCATTGAACTTTTTTGGCATACCATATAACAGATGCACAGACATTTGTTTATTTTAAAACGAATTGAATCCATTGGAAATTTAGAATAATAACAGGGAACTGTTTTTTTTGTATCCATCTTTGGGCCCCATCTTTGGTCATTTTCTGAATTTTGCAATAAAAAAACTTTGCCATGTCGAATATAGCCAACAGTGAGCACGTACATAATTTGCCATGGAATAAGGTTCTGTCAAATTATAAATGTCATATTCATTTTTTTATAATTCTCAAATAGTATAAGTAAACCATAACGTAAGAATTGTTTACTCATACTCATTTTTTATTAATATTTAATAAGTTGTATTTTTTTTGGTCCACAAACATTTAATAAGTAGCAGAATCTCAAAACAATGTGCTAAAAACCAACCAATAGGTTTAAACAATAGTGGTCGTGGAATTTTGTACTGACCACTTGACGAACTGCTTTTCGGTGTTTCCCGCTGTGCAGGCTTAGGACTCTCTTTTTCGACTAAAGTCTTTGACTAGTTTGAAAGTAGAGCTTTTGTCTGGTAAAGAACAGTATCCGCGTGATCCCATCTATCTGTTTCTACAAAATATTTCATGGGAAACAATCTTAGCCTCTCCTTTTAGGTTTGCCTGAGTTTAGATCTCATCTGTCTTGGAGTTCTCTAAGTGAAAAGGCTTTGGTGGAAGACTCCTGATATGTATCAGCTTTTTGAGGTAGATCTTCTGAAGTGGTTTTCTTGGCTTCGGACTGTGTGGAAGTTTATAGTCTTTTCTAAGGTTTAGGTCTCTCAGAAAGATCTCATATTGGGCTTGCCGGATCTTGAGCTTTCTTGAGTACGCACCTATCTCAACACTGGTGTTTAGCTACGGAGAGAAGTTGGCTGATCGTTGGTTTGGTATAACTATCTGTGTTAATTGGTGATAAATCGAAGGAAGCTGCTGTGCCCGACGAGTTGTCCTTTTCTTGTAAACAAACTGAAGATGTCGGCTGTAATGGACAAAGCTTTGATGGCTATATCTATCGATGATGAGGATATCCCCTTTGATATGCCTGATCTCCCTGAGTATAGCTCCTATGAGCGGAATATGACAAGTCTGATAGGGAGGGTTCTCAACCGCTCTTGCCAAAAGATGTCTAACCTGATATTAGACATGCCTCGCAAATGGCAAAAATACGAGAGAGTTAGAAGGATAGCTCTTTCGAAAGAAAGATTTCAGTTCATCTTTCAATATGAACATGATCTAGAAGAAATTCTGAACAAAGGTTTACACTGTTATAATGAATGGTCCATGGTAGTGGAGAGATGGGAGGAAACACCTCCACCAGATTCACTGCAGAAAGTTCTCCTTTGGGTTCAGATCAGAAACATCCCTCTGAACTACTATACTGAAAAAACTATCACAGCTCTTGGTGAATTAGTGGGAGAAATGAAGATGGTTGCACAGTTTTTGTCGGTCAAATTAGGCGAATAACACATATAAAACTAATTGATAATTTTTTATTTAATCGGGAATTGATTTTGAACTCTTATTGATTCTTAAATAGCTTGATTACTTGATTACTATGTTACATTGTATTTAGTCGGGTTAATTGATTTAATTTTCTTGTTATTTAGTTTAAATTTTTGTTTTCATTATACATAGTAGATATATATATATAATTTCAGAAATAAAAAAGTAAAATATGAGATAATTTCTATAATATATTTGTTATTTGATTTCAAACATTATTAATTTTTTTTTGTTATAGATAAAACAATTATATATTATAAATTTTATAATTATTATTAATATTAAATTATAAAATATAAATAATTTGTTAATAATTTAATATATATAGCTATTTATTGTATTGATTTAAATAATTATTTTATTATACTTAATAGATATACATAATATGGTAATCAAAATATAAAATAATTTCTATAATCTATTTGCTATATTATTTTAATATATTACTAAATATGTTTGTTATAGATAAAACAATTTTATATTATAGATTTTATAATTATTATTAATATTAAATTTAAAAATATAAGATAATTTTTTAATATAACTTAGATAAAAATTCAAAATTAATACTAAAAGCTTCGTGACCACACATGTGTAGGTAAATTATGCTAATAATAACTAAAAATATAATATATCTATGACATTTAAACAAATTATTAATTGACAATATTCAACCACATCTAACAATTATAAAATATATCTAACTATTTCCAAGATAGTTAATTATTAATCACATAAAACATGTTTAATGCAATAGTGGAATAAAAAAGCTATTAATGATTCATGATTATAGTTAACTATGACATGACATAGGAAAATACCTCAGACAAAATACAGCCACATCTTGACAAATTTGTAATGACCTAATTTTTTTGTCCCAATTATTTCAGTCCGTTTCCACCAGCCCATTTAAGACCATTAAAAGTAGGGTAAACCCTAGGCAAGGTTTTCTATAAATTTCACACTTCTCACTCTTTTTCCCTACTCATAATTTCCCCGGCAAAACCATGTCGGATTTTCGTCACATAATCCTTTATCATCTTGTGAGGTGGTTTCTGAGAGAACCATGATGAGCCATGAGATGATCAACATATCAATATGTATGCCCAAGTCTCTTTTCCATAAAATTTAGTCTCGTCCAAATAGGAGGTACGAGCCAAAAGTTATAGTCGTTTTATAAAATGTATTTGTGCAGTACGAATCTGTTAACGATGTGTTTTGGGAGAAAAGAGAACCGAATGGGAAAATAAAATCGTATCAAGGTGAAGTTTGGTAAGGATTTATGCGAATCTCACTTCTAGCTATGTCGCAAGCGGTTTGTCATTTTAAAATTTTCGTTCGAAAGTTATTAACGTTTTTCTGAGGCAGATCATTGTAGGTCGACTAGTAGAAAACACGCCATTAACCGACGGATTTACCGACACAAAAATTACCATCGGAAATTACGGAAAAAATGAACGATTCTCGCCAGTAATATATATGTTAGGTAGTCGTCGGTAATATTTGATGGATTGGCTCTCCATCGAAAATTTTCGACACAATATCGACAATATTCGTTATCCAACGGTAATCCATTGGTTCGTTTTTGGTTCAATGTAACCGTTAATAGATACGCTAATCTAGTTGGTAAGGTATTTGTTGGGCTGGCCATAAACCGACAGATTATCGAAAGATAACAGCTATATCCGTCGATTTTCTGTCGGTTAGTCACTTACAAATACCAAACGGTTCCTTTTTTTCCTCCACACAATCTAATACTTTTTTATTACGGAAAATGTCTCGTGGATGGACGGTCCGAGGGTTGATCCGAAAACGAACTTATTGCACACCGAATATGCAATAAGTATTATGGAATTCATGATGGTTGCATGTCGTCAAGTAGATATGTAAAAAACCGGTAAGTTAAAATGTCCATGTACTGAGTGCCAGAATGTTAGATATTCTAGGATTGACGATGTATGGCATCACTTGTATTCATCGGAGTTTATGGCGGGTTATAAGATTTGATATCTTCATGGGGAAACATCGGATTATGGAAGTAGAGAACCTTATGCTAGTACCAGTAGTACATAACCTTATGGTAATTCTAGTGAACCTTATAGCGCGGAAGTTGATTTCATTGTAAGTACCATTAAAATAGTTAATGATGTATATCGAGAAAATATTTAGAAAGTAGGTGAATGTCAAATTTCTAGGGTAGATGAACCTAATTTAGAAGGTAGGAGATTTTTTTGATTTAGATGCAGCTAAGAAGCCACTTTATTAGGTTGCAGAGAGGGTCATTCGCCATTATCATCTGCTACTGGATTAATGAGAATAAAGACAGACGACAATTTAACGGAGGAATGTGTGGATGCGATTTGCGATTTGTGGAAGATATTATTTTTGAAGATAATATTGCGCCATGTTCATAGTACGAGGTCCAGAAACTTGTAAAATGGCTTGGATTACCGTACGAGATGATATATATATGCATCAACAACTGTATTATATATTGACGAGAAGATGAAAACCTACTACATGTAAATTTTGTGGGAAGCTGCGCTTTCAGGACACGAGGGGAAGGGTTAAAGTTCCATTCAAACGGATGTAATATATGCCGTTAACCGATAGGTTGAAGTTGTTATATCAATTTGAACGAGCCGCGGAGAAATGAGATGACATGCCGAGCATAAAAGAGTAGAAGAGATTGCATGTACTTCAGATGCTGAGGTGTGGCGACATTTTTCACAGAGTATGATATAAGATTGGAATCCACCAAACTTAAGATAAAAAAAATTCAAGCTTTGTTGCGGAAGATGGCCGTTGGTAGAAATGGAGATATAGTTTTGTGATTGATTCTACAATCACACACGAACTGAGGGACTTGGTTCCACAAGCCTTTAATCCGCAAATCACTAGCGAATAATGATTCCATGCTAGACTCTAAAGATTAGAACACAAGAATAAAGGAATCCACCAAAAACTCTAATGAACAAAAGAATCAAAGATAACTTTTGTAAACTGAATAATACTTTTTTAATTTCAAAGAAAAGGTATCTTACAAACAAATGACTAAAATAGTTAATATAATGCTCATAAGAAAAGTAAAACAAACTAGTAAAGGAAAACAAAAATTGCAAATTTAATATATGGCCGTTGGAGAAAGATTGCTTCTTGGCCTGATTGGACGTCCTTCCTCTCTTGATATCCCATTGATATGATTATGAATAAATTCTCTTATAGAAGTTCTGATTTGTTTCCCCACAAATGAATTCACCCATTGGAGAATTAAAGTGTGAGTGGAGTCCAAATACGGTAAGTTATTTCCATGACACTTCTTCATAATCTTCTGTGTTTTGGTGCAGTTGGGAGCAAGTTTTGTAGCTTCTATATGACTGAGAATATCTCCAGGATGCCAAGAATATGTTTGGAGACTCCCAAATAAGAAAAGCTCGTCGTATGGTGTGTCTTGACTTCTCCGATTAGGTGATCAGTTTATGATAAAGTCTGGTCCGGTCTGAGATGAATACTTCTTAACTGTGGGTTATTGATGAATTAATAACATAGATTGGGTCAACTCTGGAATCTTGACTTCATACTTGGGCTTGATTCCAATGAAACAGGTCCATGTGTCTCCTCGGGTCTCCTTATAATACATGATTGGTCTTGAGAACTTGGTTAGGTTGAGCTCCAGTTCTGATATTGGTATGATGATCACATCATACCCTCTCTCTTCAAAAAGTTTTGTCCTCAAAACTGATTGTCCTGCACCAGTAGAGAGCAAATTAGATTTCATTCGGTTTTTAGAGTCTAGATAGTTACCTCGTTTTTGGTGCCTTAGAGACTGTTGGAACAAGTCTGGGTTCTTTTCATTGACCAGTTTAGGACCAATGACATTGTCAGTCTTTGATGGTTTTATCATCTCTGGTTCATGAACGCCTTGGTGTTGGTGTTGATGTTCATACATGATTATGTCATGTTTTGATTGTACCTCTCCTTGGTCTGTGCACTTCACCTTTGAATCTGCACCTATTTTAACACTTAAAGGCAAGAGCAAGTGCATTATACTTGAATTTGGATTCCTAAAAACAGAGTGCTTGAGAATAGGACTTACATTGTGTTGATTCTCATGTGGAGCAAGGTTTTGAAATGCACTTTCTTGAAGTGAATCTGGTGGCTCTTCTTTGATTATTATATCGTCATTAACACCTTCAGCTTTCACCTTGTCCGTCGTGAGTAGAACTGGTTCCTTAATGATAGGTCTCAGAGTTTTACCCTATACTAACTGCAAGTGCACAGTAATATCAATGTAGTACTTAGGGATCGAATCCACGAGGACTTTAGGCAACGATAGGATTAGAACTAAAGAGATTAAACTAAGAGAAAGTAAATTGTATTGAGGAACTAAAAAGCAAGCAAGAAAGTAAATCAATAGCAAGTTATGGTTGTAAGCAATAAACTAAGGGCGCTAAGTCTAGGGAGTTCTCAGGAAATCAGACAAGCAGACAAATCATTCAGTCAGAATCTAATTAAGCACAGTTCTAGAACTCAAAACACAGATATAGAATTAACCAACTTTCGTTGTGAGAATTCTCTAAGCCTAATTGCAGAAATCCAAATGTCTTTGTAATTCCTAACAGATTAAACCAGCTTTAATGATCAAGTTCGATATGTTCACAATCTAATTAAACCAAACTTTTTTGCGAGTAATTATATTGCTCAACCTAAATAGTTCAGATTCTAAATCACACTTTCATGCTAATCTAGCAACCTAAGATCTAGATTCTAAGTGATCAAGTTAGAACTAGCATTAAACACAATTTAGATTGAAGAACATCTATTGATATGAATCCCTTAACTGAATTAATTATATCTAGCAAGCCATAAAATCCTTATTGAGAATCCTTAAACCTAACTATGAATCTACTCAGACATGGAATATGAAAACATAATCAATGAAACAATAGATTGCATAAAAGAGATTAATAAAGGAGTAAAGGGGTTCAAAATCTTCTCCAAAAACAAGATGTAGTACATGATTAGATCAGCCCCAAAAGCTCTAAAAACTCTCTGCTCTAAAGTATGTTAGCGTATCTAAAACAAAACTCAAAAACCTAATTAAATAGCTAAATCACGTCTTGGGGCTTCTGTGTAAATATCTGGAACTTCTGGGCAACTTTGCAATATTATCATTCTTCATTAAATCTTGCGAGTCTGGCCCAACGCGATGTGCATCGATCGATGCTGATGTGCGTCGATCGACACACTCCTCTGTTTCGGACAGTGAACACAAACTCTCGGGTCAAAACTCCAAAATGCTCCATATAGCTTCATAATCTCCGAATCCACTCCAAATGTGCGTGTACCTAATAATACCTATAAAAGGCTCGAAAAAACACAAAAAGACTCTAAAACATACTTATATCATGGCATAAAACCGGTAAAAATCATGATATATCAACTCCCCCACACTTAGCCTTTGCTTGCCCTCAAGCAAAACAGAAAACTAAAACATGGTGAAGAGGTTTGAAAACTTTCAGAAACTCTTTTTGTCCTAGAAGCAACAACACTCAGATTCCCCTTAGTAAACCACTGAAAGAATCAACTGCAAGATATCAAGACCAACATGTACTTCCCCCACACTTAGCAACTGTCCTAAGTAAACTCCACAATCAATCCAAGCAATTCAAATTCACCCTACTGACTTCTTAAGCATATTAAGTGCGGTCTCACCTAAGGATTATCGATCAAAGGGCACATGGATTCTTACTTTGTCAGCTCTAGACCACCATACTATCTTTTTTTCTGGTTCATTTTCTTCTCTTTTCTATTCCTTAGCATTCTAATTTTTCCCCATTGGGTATCATTTTATTTTTTTTATCAGTGTTCTTCCCGTTAAGGGTTGTACTTTGGACACATTCCATGGATGCACAGGATATGATAGTTGTAGCTACCACTCCCAGAGACCACTTCGGAGTTACTAACTCATCCTCAGTTTATTACTTATATATTTTTTTTTACTTTATGGAAGGGGAGAAGGGAACCATACTCGGACAGGTTTACAAGCTGTGTCAGAACTAACAAAGGAGTCCGACTCAAGGTATACCAAGCCCTTAGGTGAGAAATTAAGTCAAGTTAAGGGTGAAGCCAGTAAAGGATCCTCTGAATACCTGAATTGATATGGGTGTCCTCAGTAGGTTGATCCGTGTTGGGTTTTCTAATAGTCATAGATTGATCTTTCAGCTTCATCCCAATGGTTACTTAAGTTCCTGCAAGATATTGTTAACTTCTCCAAAATTCACTGTTTCTTACTTAAACTGGTTTTGACTCAATAAAACAATTTTTTTTTGAAAAACGGATTGACTCTTAAGAAAACAGAAAGATAGAAGTCAGCAGCACCTCCCCCAAACTTGAAACACACTATCCCCAGTAGTGTTAAGCTAAGGGTTGGCAAAAAGAAAGAAAAATGTTATGGATATGTTGATTTCTGTCTAATTTTTACCTCTGTCGCACAAGCATCGATCGCTGCATAAATGCATCGACCGTTGCTAGGCGATTTTTCGTGTCCCAGCGGATGAGCCATAGAAAGAACTCTGCGTTGATCTCTCGTAGGGGGCCGGAATCTCAAGGCATCCAGCGTATCAATCTGTGTAAGACCAGCAGCAGGAAGATCCACACCACACTTCTCAGTGGCAGAGTCATAATAGACCCATATACGTCCCTCCTTGAGCCATGTAGCGCTCTGCAGGTGGCTGAAATCAAGAAACTCCTTGCTGTCATTACACTCTGTGCCCTCTAAGGGAATCCTGCAATGCCTGAAAATGGGAGTAAGAAGACTTCCTACTGTCTCAGTGCCCTTACCATCAAATGGCTTCTTACGCATCTTGTTGGCTTCATATTTGCACAACAAAGTACATCCCAAGATGCGCAAGACATATCGGAGAACAGGATGCCTAACCTGAATCACCCCTATAGTCCGTGAGTTATACCGACCATTACCAATGCACTCCCAGAAATACTGAGCTTCCTCCACATCCCACAGAAGAGACATACCAATACGCGCAGGCTCAGTGCTGAATCCATAAATCCTACAGATATCAAGAAGGGGAATCCGATACCTGCATCCTAAGCACATGAAGGTAAAGAAACCTCCTGAAGCCTTCCTGCTCTCTGGGTCAGGGTAGATCACTCTGCAAGTGGCCATCAGCTGTCTTACCAACTCAGGGTACATCTCATGAGGCTGCATAGGCATTGTCCCCAGACCAATGCCTTTACACAATCAAGAACTTTCTCATCGATGCCCAGACTCTTACAAGTCGAATAATATGCAAAACTTGGTTGGCTTAAGCGTCATGCCACACCAACCATTGTAGAGAAATGTGTCAAACTCATCCCAATGGTCAAGTAATGGTCTCTCTGTGAACGTGTCAGTCTTGAGCAGGTCATCAATCTCCATGCCCCAGACCTTGTCTGTCGGAATCAACTGCGCATCTGCTCTAGGCCATGGTGGCTGTATAGCTTCCTGATTTCTCTGATAGTCCTCAGGATGAGGTGATTCTCGATGGAACCACTCAGCTAGTGGGTGATGATGAGCTGTAGCTGCCGTGGCGGTGGCTCTACGTTTGCAAGCTGGTCGAGGAGGCATCTGCAAGAAAATCAATAAACCATATAAGTCTCGGCAGAATACTCCCTGTGAATCGAAATACAACGATCGTTGCACAAGTGTGTCGATCGTTGCAGGGCGATTTCACAGTCGACATATAATCTCAAAGATCAGTTCTAAATTCGTTCCAAAACCTCACAAACAGCCGAATACCATCACCAAACATCCTTAATCAAGTCTAATCAGTACGGGTTCATCAATTTCAAGCCTAAAATTCCCTAATTTCTAAACCCTAGAACCGATTCCAAAAATGATGAAAATGAGAGCTCATACCTTGGAATCACTGCAAATGGGTTGGAGAAATAGATAGGGGGTGTGAAAATAAGTAAATTCAAGCTTTGAATCAGAGAAAATGATGAAGAAATGAGAGATTTAGGGTTGTGCACTCACGGTTGTACGGACGGCGAAATGGGGAAAAATAGAAGAGAAGAGGGGTTTAAGGCACTTACCTGGGTCGTGTGAGCAACGATCGATGCATTCGTGCAACGATCGACGCAGTTGAAACAAATTGATTCCGGTTTAGTACGCGTACCTTAATTTTGCAATTAAACTGTTTGCAACGACCATTGCTCAGGACCGCAACGATCATCACAAGGCGATCCCATCTCTTCGTCATATCTCCCTGCAACGATCGTTGCACATATGGCAACGATCGTCACACATCTCCAGACAGTGTTTTGTATCTAAAACTTAGCAAAAACAAATAAAAACATGAAATCCTAAGAAAAACACCAAAAGTAAGGAAGAAAAACACTAAAACCTAACAGTGGGTTGCCTCCCACTCAGCGCTTGTTTAAGGTCATTAGCTTGACCGGACGAACAAGATCAGTTTGCTGGAGATCCTGACAGAGGTTTGTGATTGCCTCTGTGCAAGTCTCCTTATACAAGGTGGAGAGTAAGCGTCATCAGTGTGAGCTCGTCCAAGAAAAGAAGGAGTAAACTGATATGGTGGATCTGAAACCAAAGTCTCGCTCATCTGCTCTCCATATCCATCCTTAATAGTGAAGGCCTGCCCATCAATCAGCGGCTTACGCAACATATCCCTCTCAAAGTGCAGTGGCTCATCTCCCAGATGGAGATCAATCAGATTGTGCCTCACATCTATTACCGCTCCAGCTGTGGCTAAGAATGGTCTACCCTGTATCAAAGCATCATCCTGCTCACTGTCATACTTAAACACCAAGAAGTCTGTCGGAACCAAGTAGTTTCCAACTCTCACTGGGACGTCCTCAAGAACTCCTTCCGGAATCCTTATTGATTGATCAGCTAGGACAAGAGAGGTCCTAGTGGGTGAAAAATCCATCATACCCAGCTTCTCTGCCACAGAGTATGGCATGAGACTTCCAGCAGCTCCTAAATCACACAGTGAGCGCTTGAAACTATCCTCAAATATAGAACAACTCAGCACAAAAATCCCAGGGTCAGGTAGCTTCTTAGGAATCTTGGTCAATAGCACATCACTTATCTGTTGAGGGAAAACTATAACCCAATCTTTCAGCTCTTCATCCATAGGAAACATCTTCTTTAAGTACCTTTGCACACAAGGGTGATAAGGTGGATCATCAGATGATGGAATTGTTGGGAATGTCCTGAAATCTATTGTACTTGCTCTAAGTGAGAGTTGTATTGTCGAGATGAGACAGTCATATAACACTGGGCAATCATAATGCTTTGCTAGAAGCCACTTATGATCAATGAGTTTAGAACTTATTGCTAGTGTTATATGATCCTACAGGGTCACACACCTAAGCAAACTGGACATAGAATATGAGGTCGATCATTAATGTAATGATCTAGAGAATACATATTTGATATGCATTCAATAACAAGTTTCTGAGGCTGTGTCGATCGACACACGAGGTGCATCGATCGACACAGATCGTGGTCGTGATAAAAGTTGATATATATAAGATATATACACGACTTTTACACTTAATCTAACCTAATTCACAGCCACAAAAACAAACAGAAAACCTCTTGAGAGATCTGATCTCTAACGGCACTAGCATCCCATCTGTTCAGTTTGTGTGCGTGTGGATACCAGTAGAGGCACAACATTTGAGGTGCTTCAAGATCTCGATTACTTGCAAACCTTCCGCTGCTAATCTCCAAGTAATCCTGAGATCTCTTGATTCAATTACATGAACCCCTAGATCTTAGGGAATGGAATTTATACCTAGGGTTGCTAATCTGATTAGGAACTGCTAGAAATTCCTTCAGTGGTATCAGAGCATTAGGGTTGATTCAGGTTTTTTGCTTGAAAATGATTAGGGTTTATCGCACTGTGTCGATCGATGCCAATCCGGTGTCAATCGACACATAAGGATAACCCGGATAAAACTTAGGTTTAACCTAACTGTGACGATCGACATAAGAGTTGTGTCGGTCGACACAAACCTTACGGTCAGGTTAATCATTTCAATTGGATTGGACCGGTTATCCAGCTTGGTTAAACCGCTATACGGTTTATTGCGATTAATTTGACAAGGTTAGCATCGACCGACACTAATGTAGTGTCGATCGACACTGACCAGTTATCGTAAAACCGGATCAATTGGATTGATCGGTTATCGCAAATTGGTTTTGGTTAATCTGCATCGATCGACACTAAAATAGTGTCGGTCGACACAAGATCCGCTGGTTTGGGTCATTGAACCTGAAAGCACAGAACCAAACCAAGATAAATCATTTTAATTAGAAGAATTAAAACATAATAAAACTGAACGTTTTAAAGGTTCCGTTCCTCAACCAAATATCAAGTAATCCTTGATGTCTTCCCAATCTTGTCAACTGTCAAGACTTGTTTTATTGTGCGATAGACTTGCAGTGCAAGGTGTCCACAATTACATAAGACAGGAAGTAATCGTGTTGATGGACTTGCAGTGCAAGACATCAACAATTACATGACTCAAAAGATTGGTTTGCTTGAATGGGCCATCAAAATCGTTTTGGGCTCAGAGGCATCAGGTGGATTGGAAATGAGATGTCAATCCTCAACCAAGAGTTATATTGGATGTAACTAGCAAAGTTGTTGCTTACCTAGATAACTAAAATTTGGGTGATAGCCAGTGGCTCACTCAAGTTTAGTGAAGTATGGGTCTTGGATCATTATATTCATTTGAGGAAACATTATTTGAATATAATGCGAGTTTTCTTAATAGTTAAGACTTCTCATTTATTGAACATCATAACTAAACCTTTTCCTTTCTTTAATCACCAGCTATGACTAACACTCATCATAACAATTTCTCCCTGCGATCCGTCCTTGAGAAGGACAAGTTAAATGGATCCAACTTTCTTGAATGGTATCGGAACTTGAGAATTGTTCTCAAACAGGAGAAGAAGGACTATGTCCTTGAGAAAGTTCTCCCCAAGAAGTACCGAGTAAATGCCTGGCAGTCAGATAAGGATGCTTGGGATAAGCATTCTAATGATGTGGTCGATGTGTGTTGTCTCATGTTGGCGACTGTGAGATCCGGGATTCACACTAAGAATTTGTATTCGTGGATTTGGACTTTAGGATATAGAAATGGTATAGTTTCCTATGAATCAAAGACTTTATTGAGACTGATCGTCGAGATAGAACAAACACAATCGAGAAGAGAGTACAAAGTATGAAATCGAGCTATCTAATCGAAGTGTTCTTAGCCTAGGTTGGAATGTCTTGAATGAGTCGCCACTTCTTCTTTTAAATAGTCTCGACTCTGACCTCTCTGTTCCGATATTTCGTCCTCTCCTTCGTAACGATCCCCGTGATTCTCGCGGATCAGTTGAACTGGAAAAGACCGAGTCGCTCGATCTCCACGTCGTCTCCCGCCGAGCTCGAGCTCGATCGCTTCTTACTTCGGCGTCGCTTGGGCCTTGTCTAAGTGTCATTCGTTTGGGCCCAATGATCGGATCGGCTCGTCTCTTCGTCTTTGATCCTGGAACGGGCCCGTGGATACGGGCCTTTGACTTGTTTGTTAATGGGCCGGATTTCCTAGAGGGAAATCCAGTACCCAGCCCATTGATTTCGAGAAGTCGAGGTTAATGGGCGGTGGACGTTCTTGGGAAGAGGTGCGTGCCTCGGGTGTGACAAACCTAATGATTATCTTCGCCTCATCCATAGATCTTATATCGACGGTTGAGATCGCACAGGCCCGAAGGATCACAACTGCCTCGAACTTTTTTCGTGATCATTTACAAATTTCGAATCGAGCGGTTGGGATTGTGGGATACCAAAAATCCCACGGATCTCGAACACGAGGTAGTTTAAAAAGGGGAGTTACCTAGCACGATTCCCATTACTGCTCACACTACGAATCATCAAGGTAACTTCTTCTCCCTCATTATATCCTCTTCTTGCCTCTCGCTCATATTCTCTTTTTCGTCGTTCTGAGACTTTCTCTCTCTGGAGATTTCGTTTTTCCTCTTTCCTCGAAAGAAATTTCCGATATATCAAGCTATCATGGTTCGAAAGAGTGCGGTCAAGGCAAGTTCAACCGTGGCGGTGGGGCCGGTTGGTCCCCATCCACCGTCCAGTTTGACTACTGACCTCATACAGAAGTTGCGGGTGAAATGCCGGATTCCGCCGGAGGTGGAGATACTTATCCCATCGCCGGAAATATCCCCAGAAACCGTAGTCGAGGGCCATTGCTGTGCCTCTTACACCTATTTCGATAAATGCGGATTGTTTTTCCCGATCCCTCGCATTATCTCATGGGTTTTGGCCCAGTTTCAGCTGGCCTTTCATCAGATGACCCCGAACTTTGTTTGGTACGTCATCGGACTCGGGGTCAGAGCCGTCGAGGAAGGTATCAATTTCGGGGTCGAGGAGTTAATGAGGGTATGTTCGGTAAAACACAATACTCGTTTTCCCGGGACTTACTACCTCTCTCCTCGCCATGGAAAAATCCTTGATGAGATCCCGACGAGGGATGTATGGAAGAGTAAATATTTTTACTTCAGGATCAGTCATCACTCGGTTGAGGATTTTGATTATTCGGTTATCCCGACAAGATGGTCAACCATCGTTGGTTAGCTTATAGGGCTTATTGGTTTCTCTGGTTGCTTCGATATTTTCTATCGACATCGAGTCATCTGCTAACAATCTTTTGGGTTTCTTTGCAGAGGCTCCTGAGTCACCATCCTCGAATCCAGATACGCCGAGCTTGATAGCTCGCCTTCGGAGAGGGGATATCCGCTGGTGTAATTTTACAGACCAGCGAATCCGAGCTGCTTTAGGTCCTGCGGCCCGACGACCTCCTTCGTACCGACCTTGTCTTTCGCGAGGCGAATCACGCCTCCCTTGCCAGCCCTCTTCGGCTCGAATCGTTCGGGATCCGCGTCAGATTGTCGAGTGGACTGGAGAGAGTAAGTGTTCTGTTAGTTTGTCCGGGGGTCATCGTTCCACATGCCCTCCGTTTGCCGGGCTGACCCGAATCTGTTTTGTTTGCAGATCGACCTGTTTCGGGCGATAGTTCTACTGCAAGTACCCCTTCTCTGGAAAAGATGTCGAGAAGATCTAGCAGCCGTCGGAACGGGAAGGATCCCGTTGATCTGGAAAAGAAAATGAAGGTTGGCGACTTGAGCAGCGCCCTTCTTTTTGCCATGGACAAGGGGCCTCCTCCTCCTCCTTCGATTCCGCCTCCGAACCCTGCTCAGGTTTCTCTCCCTCAGGCCGCAGGGTTCGGAGAGGCTAATGCGGTGGTGGAGGATTTACCTCCTGTTCGGGGACCGGTTCGGGTCCCGTCTGGGGAGCCTGTTATGCGTAACTCCCGGTCGAATGGTTCGAGGGGATCAAATGGTCAGAGCCGGAGTGACCCTCCCCGCCCGGCGGCGAAGCGTCAAAGGACTGACGCGGAGGTAAGCTCGAGGAGATCAAACCAGGGTGTTGAGGCTCGACCTGCCTTTTCTGGGTCCTCCGGGTCTTTTAACTGGCGCTTCAGGCACCAGAAGGATTGTCCGATTGCGGATGACCCGACGGGTGTGGCCTATCTGCTGAGGCATTTTAAGCCCGCAGGTGTTCAGCTCCCGGCTGTCGGGGATATGGCTCTCGGTGACATTTACACCGAGATGATGGCGGCTTCTGGGAAGGTGACGATTTTCCTACCTCGCTTTTTGATATGTTTCGTGCTCACTCTTCGTTCTTTTTTTTTTGTAGGCCTTGGAGGCCGTGAACAGGTTTGCGGCTAGGGCTGAACGAGAGCTGCGGGAGGTGCCGCAGGCGAGTGAGCTCGATACCGTCGAGAAGACGGTTAGGGATCTGAGAGCGCAGTTGCAAGGGGACTTGGCTCGGGAGGAAGAGCTGCGGAAAAAGGTAGGTGACCTGGATGCGCAGTTGCAAGGCGCCTTGGCTCGGGCCTCGGTCGCAGAGGAAGCGAGTCGAACCGCTACTGAGGCAGGTCGGGTTGCGGATGTGCGGGCCGCACAATGTCAGGGTGATTTGGACAAGGCTCTTGTCGACCGAGAGTTTGACGTCAGGGTGGCGGCCCATGAGGCTAGGAAGGGGCTGAACAGCGAATACCTTAGGATCCTTGATGGGATTGCGGCGAAGGAGAGCCAAAGGAAGGTCGCTGTGAGCGCCGAGATGAGGCTTCAGGAGGCTTTGGCCAATATTACGCTTATCGCTGAGTTCGCTTCTGGCGAACTTGATCTGACCAAGGAGGTGATGGACTTGGCTGAGAAGAAAAGGCTGGCCACGGAGGAAATGAATGCCGCAGCGGTGTCGGATTTCAGTATCAGCAAACTTAATTTGCCGGTGATGTCGGACGATTCTGTGGTCTTGGGCGCCCTTTGAACCAGGCGGCCGCTCGTCTTGATCAATATGGATCAAACCTTCCGACCGGAGTCAGTTCGCGTGTTAGCGACGAGGGCGAGGGTCGACTTGAGGAGGACAAGGTGACTGATGACCAGATGGAGGATCAAGACGAAGCTTCCTCTCCTTCCAAGCAGTTCTAGTTTTTCCTCCTTCTTTGTTCGTTGTTGCCCAAGTGGGCTTTTGATTTGTTTCCAGACTTTCGTTGCCCGAGGGGGCTCTTTTTTTTTTGTTTCTGGTGTTGCCCTTGGTGGGCTTTTGTTCGAACTCGAGGACATTATGTCCTTTTTTTTTTAATGAATCGCTTTTTAAATCTTTCATGCCTTAGCATAGATTTTATCGTTCTTATGCCTTGACAGGCGATTCGAGCCGTTGTGGCAATTCGAACTTCTCGAGAGGAATCGAGCAGATAACTTATCTTGAATTGCCTTAGGTAGTTCTTTGCGAACTTTTTAAGTTAATTGCGTTTGAGCTCGAGCTCTTTGCCAGGAATAGTCTGAGGCGCGACTACTTCGTAATGTAAGATTCAGGCTTGATCGCTGATTTGAAAAGAGAAGCATTAAGTATGAGAACGAATCGAAGTAAACTTACAAAGATCCGATTTGGAGTGTGTGTAGAGGTTGCATGCTTGAGTAGCCGTCTTGTCCTCGTTATTTTGCTTGAGGGGTGGGGTAGCCCCCCGATTCTTTTAATCCGTATAAGGTTTAGAAGAATTGTATTTTTTTGGAAAGATCGTTCTGGATCTCTTTCTTTGGGACGATCATTTCAGTTCGTTCTAATCGGGAGGACCGTTTTAGGTCGCTTGTTTTGGGACGATCATTTCAGTTCGTTCGGTTTGGAGAGACCGTTTTAGGCCGCTTTGTTTGAAGGGATAATTTCATATCACTTTGACTTTGGGAGAGGCCATTTCAGGTTGCTCGAAAAAGGATAATTTCATATCATTTGATTTTGGGGGAGGCCGTTTGAGGTCTCTTGGAAGGGATAATTTCATATCGCTTGTTTTAGGAGAGATAATTTCATATCACTTTAGCTTTGGGAGAGGCCATTTCAGGTTGCTCGGGAGGGATAATTTCATATCGCTTTGTCTTTGGGAGAGGCCATTTCAGGTCGCTCGAAAAAGGATAATTTCATATCGTTTGTTTTTGAAGAGATAATTTCATATCACTTTAGTTTTTTTTTAGAGATAATTTCATATCGCTTTCTGGTAATGTTATGATGAGGTATTTCGCAATGGCTCTAACCTTTACGACAGAAAGAAGCATTGGATTAAGGGACTTATTTTGATTTCACAAAGATAAGTTAGTGTGACTTCGTCAGAAGTTGCTGAGCTCGGTATGAGCTTTGTGTTGGGGGGGGGGGGGGGGGGGGGGGGGGGGGGGGGCGGCTGCGCTCGAAGTCGAGATGCCTACGTACCCTTTTTTAAGGGGATCAAGCCATTTCGTAGTTCGATTATGTTGATGTACCGCCTCGATTCCGTAAGCCAGCGAGAAGTGAGTTTCGCCAGTGGATTTGCGGGGGTAGTCCGGTAGGCCCAGAGTACGGCTGGGAGTTCGTCACTCCAGGTTGTTTTGCACTCGTTGAGCCTTTTCTTGAGACCGTTCACAATCGCTTTGTTAGCTGCTTCTGCTAGCCCATTCCCTTGGGGGTAGCGTCGCGTTGAGTAAGTCAGCTTTATGTTCCAAGTTCTGCAGAACTCTTTGAACGTGTTTGATATGAACTGAGATCCGTTATCGGTGACGATCTCGTGGGGAAGTCCATGTCGGCAAACGATGTTTCGCCAGACGAACTCCTTAACGTGAACGTCCTTAACTTTTTGGTATGACTCTGCTTCAATCCACTTGGTGAAGTAGTCCGTCATCACCAATAGGTGTGTAGCTTTCTTTTTGCCGGATGCGACTAGCGGTCCCACAATGTCCATTCCCCATCGCATGAATGGGTATGGTGATGAGATAGAGGAGAGTTTCTCCGACGCTTGGTGGATAATTGGAGCGTGCTTTTGGCATTTGTCGCACTTGTTGGAGAAGGATTCGCATTCGGTGGCCATTGTCGGCCAATAGTAACCTTGCCTTTTGATTCGTATGGCCAATGCTCGTCCCCCGGAATGGCTTCCGCAGGATCCGTCATGCGTCTGTGTAATCACGGCTAGGGCTTGCTTTTTGTCAAGGCATTTGAGGTAAGGTCCGGAGAGGCTCCTTTTAAAGAGCTCTCCTTGCGTGACACAGTACCTTGCGCTCTGTGTTTTAAGTTTCCGCGCCTCCCATTTGTCGTCGGGAACTTCGCCATTTGTGATGTATCGAATGATCGGAGTCCTCCAATCTTCGTTGTCGTTAGGCTCAGGTCCCTGACTAGTGGATGCGGTTTGAATGGGTCCGTCGGGGACGTTCGCGACGTACACGGCATTTCTAGGATCGAGGTCATCATCAATCTCGATGATGTCGCTACTGGTGCCCCCAGGACATTCTTTGTGATTGACATCGTCCTTCACAGCGGGCCCGTCCTCTTTCAAGGACAGGGCTTTGAGGGCTATGTCGATGCTTGGTTTTTCTATCCCTTCGACTGGTATGATCCTTTTGAGGTTGGGATCTGATGTCGATGCTAATGCGGATAGGGCATCGGCTGCGGTGTTTTCCCCTCGTGGGATTCGTGTTAGATCAAAGAATTCGATCTGTTCGGCCAGTGTGTGGACTACCCGTATGTATGCTTCCATCCGTTCGTCTTTGGCCTCGTAGTCGCCATGGTATTGGCTCGTGACCAGTTGGGAATCGCTGAAGGCATTTACTTCCCGGGCTCCTATTGCTATTGCAAGTCTAAGCCCGGCTATCAGCGCTTCGTATTCTGCTTCGTTATTTGATGCGGCGAAGTCCAGTCTGAACGATTGTTCTAGTACTTCGCCGGTTGGGGAGACTAGCTTTACTCCGACTCCGGATCCTTGCCTCGAGGAAGCTCCATCGACGTAGAGTTTCCATTTTTGGGCCGAGGTCGGGTCAAGTTCTATAGTCGGAGGGAGCTCGATTACGAAATCTGCCAGCACTTGTGCTTTTAGGCATGTTCGAGCTTTGTATTCTATGTCGTACTCGCTAAGTTCGATAGCCCATTTGACCAAACGACCTGACTGGCTTGGACTGTGAAGGATGGTTCTCAGCGGCTGAGAGGTCATCACTATGATCGAGTGCGATTGAAAGTACGGTCGGAGTTTCCGAGCCGATGTTACTAGCGCTAAGGCGAGTTTTTCCATGGGGGGGTATCTGGTTTCAGCGTCGATCAAGGTCTTACTGATGTAATATACCGGCCGTTGCTCGTTTTGTTCCTCGCGAACCAGGACTCCACTTACTGCTGCTGTCGAGACAACTAAGTAGAGGTAGAGGGGTTCCCCTTCTACTGGTTTTGCCAGTATGGGTGGTTCGCTTAAATAAGCTTTGAGCTGAGCGAACGGTTCTTCGCACTTTTCGTCCCAGAGGAATTTTTTGTTTGCTTTGAGCAAGTGATAGAAGGGTAGACATTTATCAGTCGACCTTGAGATAAAGCGATTCAGAGCAGCTATTTTGCCGGTCAGGCGCTGGACTTCTCGCGTTGTTTATGGGAGATTTCATCTCTATGAACGTTGCGATCTGTTTGGGGTTCGCTTCGATCCCTCTTTCGGTCACTAAGTAACCAAGGAATTCTCCTGAGGGAACCCCGAAGGTACACTTCGCTGGGTTGAGTTTCATCCCGTATTTATTGAGAATGGTAAAACATTCTTTTAGTTGGGGGATGTGATCCTCATACCTGGAAGATTTTACCAGCATATCATCAATGTAGACTTCCATGGTTTTGCCTAGGAGTCCTGAAAACATCTTGTTGACGAGGCGTTGGTAAGTTGCTCCTGCGTTTTTCAGTCCGAAGGGCATGACTTTGTAGCAGTACGTGCCTCGATCCGTTATGAACGAAGTCTTTTCTTGGGCCTCAGGGTTCATCAATATTTGATTGTACCCTGAGAACGCGTCCATAAAAGATAGTAGCTGGTGTCCAGCGGTAGCCTCGACCAGTCGGTCGATGTGCGGGAGTGGGAAGCTGTCCTTTGGACATGCTTTGTTGAGATCCGTGAAATCTACACAGACCCTCCACTTTCCGTTCTTTTTCTTAACCACCACGGGGTTCGCAAGCCAGTCGGGGTACTTGGCCTCTCTGATCGATCCGATTTTTAATAACCGATCGACCTCGTCATTGACGGCTTTGGCCCGCTCAGGACCTAGTTTTCGACACTTCTGTCTTACCGGTTTGTAGGTTGGGTCGACATTCAGCTCGTGGCTGGTTACGTCGATATTGATCCCTTTCATATCTGCTGAAGACCAGGCGAAAGAGTCGACGTTCTGTTTGAGAAAAGAGACCAGTTCATTTTTAACTGGCTCTGATAGGTCGATTCCGACGCCAATGAGTCTTTCGGGATGAGCATCGTCTATGTAGACCTAAGTCGTGAGGTCCTTTGGGGGTCCTATTTTACTCTGGTCGTTCGACCTTTTGGTCTGCATGGTGACGAGCTCCTCCTCTTTCTGTAATTGCTACGCAGGGGATTTCTCGATCTGCTTGTATCCGTTCATGTAGCAATGACGGGAAATCTTTTGACTTCCGTAAATGGTTTTGATCCCTTTGGGAGTTGGGAATTTTACGCATTGGTGGTAGGTCGATGGTACCGCTTTCATGTCGTATATCCATGGTCGACCTAGGATCGCGTTATAGGGAGCTGGCCGATCTACTATGACGAACTCCGTCATTCTTCGAACTCCTCCAGCGATTACTGGGGCGAAGACAGAGCCCACCGAGTACGTCGTTTCGCCAGCGAAACCTACTAGTGGGGTCTTTTCTTCCACGATCTCGGAGTCGTTGAAGTCCATCTTTTTGAACGCGTCGTTAAAGAGGACATCTACCGAACTTCCCGTGTCAATCATTATCCTTGAGAGTTCGACATCTCCCACTACTAGACAAACGAGGAGGTCGTCGTCGTGTGGTTTGTCGAGATTACTTGTCTCGCTTTGATTTTGTGGTCTGGACCCAACATTGGGGTTTTCCCCCCTCTGTCGGTCTCGACTCTTCTTTGAAGAGCTTTGATCGAATTCACCAAGTCGCGGCAAAGCTTGGAGCCACCGAAGATGAAGTCGATTCGTTTAGGGGGTATAGCCCGTACACCCCCCCCCCCCCCCCCCCCCCCCCCCCCCGCAGAGACGAGGGAGATTGATTCTCGAGCGTAAACTTTTAGCAGGAGCCGGAGGCGGGGATAGTGCCGAACCTTCCGGAGTGCCGCTCAGGTTGAGCTCGCCGAGGATGAACTCGACTCGCTTTTGCGACCCTTGAGGGAGTGTTTCGGGGGACTCCGGTTCTTTTGACCGTTCCCGTTTGTTCTGAGAAGGCTTTTTGGAGTTCGACTCCTTGGTCTGTTTGTTTTCCTTTTTGTCGGGCAGAGTTTCCTCCTCGACTTCGGAGTCTTGTTTGCTTTCGGACTCTCGCTTTTGAGCCTCGGCTTTAGCTCGAGTATAGCAATCTTCGGTCGAGTGTCCTCTTTTATTGTGGAAATCACAGAATTTTTCCTTGTCGAACTCGTATTTTTTCGAGCTCTTTGGGCTCTCGACCGCGTTGACGTTCCCTGATTTACGGGAATCCTTTTTCGAGTTCGAATTCTGCGAGCCCGACGGGTTCTTTTCTTTTCGGTGTTTTTCTCTGAGGGCTGTGGTTTCGTCCTCGAGGCGAGCAAAGGCCGATGCGCGATGGAGGGCGTCATCGAGCGTTTGAGGTTCGTGGACTGTTATTTCCTCGCGGAATCTGGTTGAGAATCATAGTCCTCGTCTTAATGCTTCTATAGCTACCTCATCTCGTGGGTTTGCGATTTTGGATTTTATTTCCTTAAATCGGTCGATGTACGAGCGAAGTGTTTCGTCAGGTTTTTGAGAGACGCCAAATAGGGCTACCTCAGTAGTCTTTTCCTCGATGAAAACGGAGTATTGTTTGAGGAAAACCGTCATGAAGTGGGTGAAGTTGTCAATGGACCTTTCTTCCAGTCCAACAAACCATTCTAGGGCGGAGCCCGATAGGTTTTCCGCGAAGAGCCTGCAGAAGGCCGGCTCTCTCTCCTCATCGGTAAGGTACACCCTTGCCATCGCTAGTCGGAATGCCCTGATGTGGGCTTTCGGGTCTGATTTCCCAGAGAATTCTGGAAACTTAGTTTTCTTGATTTCTCGGATCCTTGCAAACGCGATCCGATCCGTGAACGGTGTTTGTTGTGTTTCTTCGATCACTCGATCGATGTCAGGAGCCGCGCTTGTTGCCATGTGAACTTTCGAGCTCAGACTGTTGAACTGGGCCTTAGCCTGCTCAATGTATTGTCTAAGCATATCGTGTTCATCGCCCTCTGCGGGTGCGAACTGGGCTTGTGCCTGACCTGAAATTTGTTCTGGAAAAATGGGGTCGAGGAGATCGATCGGTGGGACCGACCTTGTCTGGTCGATCTGGGGCGTTCGGAACTGAACCGTGTTTGATCCGCTAAGGAGTCCCGAGCTCGAGGAGAAGGCAGAGCCTCCTAGTTGCCTCGGTCGGATATTAGAGTTATTCGGGAAAGGTGGTGGTCCGGGTAATGGTCGGTTTCTTGATCCGGTTGGATCCGTGACCATTGAACTCAAACTGAACGGGGTCGGTATCGCGATAGGGGTCATCGTAGGGCGGAAGCCGCTATTTGATGCATTACCGAAATTTCCCGACGTTCCCGGAGGAGTTACTACCTGGGAGAAGTCCAAGCGGGTACACGGTGGAGGACTTATGGGAGTTCGCGTTGGTCTGCCTCCTTGGTTTTGACTGGCGAGCTCTTCAAGACGGGCGTTAAGGCGCCGCTCTTGTTCGTCGAGCTGCGTGGCCATAGAACGGTTCGCGACCTCTTGGGCCCTTGCGCTTGCCTCGTTATTTCTCGTTCGATCTAGCAACAGGCTTAGCATCGAACGGATCTCAGCAAGATCGCTTGGCCCTTGTCTCTGTGGAGCAGAAGGTAGTGGCGAATTAGGTCTGGTTATTCCAGATCCACCTCCTGGGGTGGGTATTGAATCATTTCTCATCCACACCCAGTTTCTGCTCGGATCATTAGTTCCCGACAAAACATTTGTCGGAGTCTGGCTTGTCGCGATTGTTTGAGCGACGGAGCTGGCTGGTGCCGAGGTCGTGGAGACTGAGGCAGAGCTTGTCAACACGCCGTCGGTCTGACCTAAGTTTCTTACCCCGGTGGTGTTCTGAGGAACGTTGTCGACCGTTTGAGGTAGGTCAACTGGTGGTGTGGCGCTAGGAGAGCCAGTTTGTTCGGGATTCATCTTGATCTATTGGATCTAGAATCTGATTCTTAAGATAGGAAAAACTATAGATAGTCCCCACAGTCGGCGCCAAATGTGAGATCCGGGATTCACACTAAGAATTTGTATTTGTGGATTTGGACTTTAGGATATAGAAATGGTATAGTTTCCTATGAATCAAAGACTTTATTCAGACTGATCGTCGAGATAGAACAAACACAATCGAGAAGAGAGTACAAAGTATGAAATCGAGCTATCTAATCGAAGTGTTCTTAGCCTAGGTTGGAATGTCTTGAATGAGTTGCCACTTCTTCTTTTAAATAGTCTCGACTCTGACCTCTGTGTTCCGATATTTCGGCCTCTCCTTTGTAACGATCCCCGTGATTCTCGCGGATCAGTTGAACTGGAAAAGACCGAGTCGCTCTATCTCCACGTCGTCTCCCGCCGAGCTCGAGCTCGATCGCTTCTTACTTCGGCGTCGCTTGGGCCTTGTCTAAGTGTCATTCGTTTGGGCCCAATGATCGGATCGGCTCGTCTCTTCGTCTTTGATCCTGGAACGGGCCCGTGGATACGGGCCTTTGTCTTATTTGTTAATGGGCCGGATTTCCTAGAGGGAAATCCAGTACCAACAGCGACCATGAACTCGGACTTACAAAAGCAATATGAGTACGTGGAGTCGCCAATTGAGATGATCAATGGCCTGAAAGGTATGTTTCAGGAGCAGGCACGAACTCAGAGATACCATACGGTTAAGTCTCTAATTGAGTGCAAGCTATCAAAGGACGAACCAGTTAGTCCTCATGTAATTAAGATGATGGGTTATATTGATAACCTGGGGAAAATGAATTGTCCCATTAGCCAAGAGTTGGCTACTGACATCGTTCTGCAGTCACTGCCGTCAAGCTATGATCAGTTTGTTATGAACTATAACATGAACAACTTGACAAAGACTTTGACTGAGTTGCATGGGATGCTCAAAACTGCTGAACCTAACATCAAGAAGGACACCCCAAATGTCCTTATGGTACAAAAGGGAAAAATATTTAAGAAACTTGGTAAGACCAAAGGTGATGACAAGACGAACTCGATTGTGAATCCAAGCGAGTCTAACCATGCTCCTAAGGTTAAGCCTGGTCCTTCTAAAGATGATAAGTGCCTTTATTGTAAAGGTTATGGGCATTTGAAAAGAAACTGCAATAAATTCCTGGAAGATTATGAGAAGCTGAAGAAGACGTACGAGACTTCCTCTTCAGGTATTTATGTTATAGAAGTAAATGTTACTTCTTATGGTTCTACTTATTGGGTATTGGATACCATCTGTAGTGCTCATATTTTATGAAAATATGCAGGGCCTGAGCAACAGTAGGACTAAGGAGGAAGGACAAGTAGACCTGCGCGGTGGAAATGGAGCAAGAGTTGCTGCATTAGCCGTAGGAGTATTTCATTTGTTTTCTTTTATGACATGTTTTAAAACTTAAGAACTGCTACTATGTACCTGCTATAAGCAGAAATATCATTTCTATTCCTTGTTTGGTTAAGGAAGGATATCAGTTTTCAAATTAAGAATAAGTGTTATTCATTTGATTACAATGATATATTTTATAGTAGCAATCCATTAGAGAATGTACTTTATGTTCTAAATCAAAACGTGCCTAACTATAACATTAGTACCAAGAAATTCAAATCAAATGATACGAATAAAGTGATATATCATGGTTTTTACCCAGTTTAGACCATGATATAGTTGTGTTTTTAGTGTCTTTTGTATTCGTTTAGAGTCTTCTACAGGTTTAATCAAGTTTGGAGCTGATTGGAGATATTTGGAGCATTTTGGGACTTTTGGGACGTTTTGGCCGAGAGCTTAAGTCACTGTCCGATTTATTGATCATGCATCGACCGACACACCTTGTGCATCGGTCGACACACTAGCGAGATGGGCCGTACACGTCGGTTTAATGAAGATATGAAGATTTGCAAAGAAGCCCAAGATAGTTCCAGTATTTACACAGAAGCCCTATCCGAGATTATACCTATATATACTAGTTTTTGGTGTTTATTTTACCTACGCTTTAATACTTATAGCTAAGAGATTTCTAGAGCTTTTGGGGCTGATCTATCTCCTGTATTCACTTATTTTGGAAGAGATTTCGAACCCCTTTATCTATTTAATTTCTTATATGCAATCTATTATTTCTTTGATTATGTTTTCATTAATCATGTCTGAGTAGATCCATAGTTGAGTTTAGGGTTTCTCACATAGGATTTCATGACTTGCTAGACTTGTTCAATTTCGGTTAAGGATTCATAACTATATATGTTCTTCAATTTAATTGTGCTTAAAGCTAGTTCTAACCTGATCAATTAGAATCTAGATCTTAGGTTGCTAAATACGTCACGGAAGTGGGGTTTAGGAATCTGAACTAATTAAATTGGGCAATTAAACTTTGCGCAAACGGAAGTTTGGTTTAGGATAATTGTGAACATATCAAACTTGAGATTAATGCTAGTTTAATCTGTTAGTTCTCGCAAACGAAAGTTTGGTTTGCTGCACTTAGGCTTAGAGAATTATCGCAAAGGAATTTGGTTAATTCTATATCTGTGTTTTGAGTTCTAGAACTGTGCTTAATTAGATCCTTGCTGAATGAACTGTCTGCTTGTCTGATTTCCTGAGAATACCCTAGGCTTGACGCTTTTAGTTTATTGCTTCACAACCGTTAATCTCTGCTACTGTTTACTTTCTTGCTTCGCAATTTATTTACTTCACCATCTGCTTATTTCTAGTATTAATCTCTACGTTTCTGTTTCTATTGAGATCAAGTGTCCCTGTGGATTCGATAGCCCTATATACTACTTTGACATTGCTGTTCACTTGCAGTTTAGAATAGGGTAAAACTTAGAAACCTATCAAGTTTTTGGCGCCGTTGCCGGGGACTCTTAGAGTCTTCGATAGGACCGAACTTAGGGTTTTTACTAGAAATTTTTCTTTTTGTTTTTGTTCTTTTTCGTTTTTATTTTTTGATTTTGCTAACTTTTTCTCTGATTTCTCTCTGTCGCAGGTACGAATTTCGCCTTGCGTCGATCGTTGCATCCCTTGCGTCGATCGTCACTAGGCGATTCTGAGATTGAATCGATCGTTGCACTGATAGCATCGATCGTTGTTGGACGATTACAGACAGTTTATGCCAACGCAGAAAACTCGAAGTAATCCGAACTCGAGCTTGCTTAATCTCGGACTAGAGGAACTTGGACGTCTAGAGAGGACTATCAGAAGAGAAAAGAGAGAGAGAATGGTTCGAGAACGTCTGATCTTGATACCAGATGCTGAAGGTACCCTGAGGGACCAAGATGACAACCCGTACAATGCTGCTGGGCATCGGGTTGATGCTGAAGGGAATGTCATCCCTGATCCTCCTGAGCAACAGCAACAGGAGCTGAACCGAAACCAGGGTCAAGGACAGGCCCAAGGTAGAGATATGGTGGTTCATGAGAGGACACTAGCTGATTACAACAGACCTGATGAGTTTCATGCAAACCGAGCAGCTCTAGTGCTTCCTGCTTTTGAGAGGAATGATTTTGAGGTAAAGACTATCTACTACCAGCTGATGAGACATATTGCTTTTCATGGTCTTCAAGCAGAGCAGCCTATGGATCACATTGACAAGTTTGAAGACATAGTCACTGGCATGAAGTATGAAGGAGTATGCCCGGACTATCTGTTCCTTAAGCTATTTCCGCACAGTCTTGCTGGAGACGCTAGTGCATGGCTGAGACAACTGGCACCTGGTCAGTATACTACTTGGGCAGCCTTAAAGAGTGAGTTCCTGCGTCACTTTTATGATGATGCGCGCTCGGATCAGTCCAGACAGGACATACTCACTTTCTCCCAAGGAGCTGTGGAGCCCTTGAAGACTGCCTGGATGAGATTTAAGCAGTATCAGCGCGACTGTCCACACCATGGATTCACAGAAGTACAGCTGATTGGTATTTTCTTCAGAGGCATAGATCTCCCTTATCAGACTGCGTTGGATAATTCCAGTAATGCTAATTTCAACACCAGGACTCCTACACAAGCTAAGCAGTTGATTGAGAACCTGATTGGCAGCAACAGTTGCAAGACAATGGATGAAAGGAGGAAGAAATCTGGTGGAACTGTAGAGAATTCTAATATAGCTAATATAAGATCCAGATTGGACACAGTCTACAATCTCCTGACTAGTAAGAAAACTGTCCACTTTGCCCAAGATGTAGAGGTGATTCAGGCTGAGGAGGAAACTCAGGAAGAAGATGTGAATTTCATAGGAGGTTCTAGTTTCCAAGGTAATAGATTTGGTAATCAACAGGGGAACAGATTCTCCAATGGTGGACAGACTGGTGGTTTTCAGAAGACCTATGGACAAGGTACTCAGAGAACCTATGGATCTACATCCTATCAGACTCCTCCTGCGCCTACAGCCCATGAGAGCAAAATGGAGGCTATGATGGAACAACTGATTGAGAGTCAGACCAAGATTTCTGTGGACTGCAACAAGAAGTTGGACGCTGTCTATGAAGACCTCAATGGGAAATTTGAGTCTCTGAGCACTCACATGAAGCAGTTGGACACTCAGGTGAACCAGATGTCCAGCTCACTGAAGGGAAAAGGAGTGGCAGACACTCATGTTAAGGCCTGGTCTGTGTACATTAATGATGGATCTCACCTAGGTGAAAGATTTGAGCTAAGTACAGCTGAGTTGGTGACAGAACATGAATTTTCGGATATTTGTGAAAAACTCTCGGGTGAAATCTGCTGCAGTGCGTCGATCGATGCAACATCTGTGCCGATCGATACACCCATCGGGATGGCAACGATCGACACACCCTTAGTGTCGGTCGTTGCAGGGCGTGAATGGACAGAACTGTCGGATGATAATAGCATAAATGCTGATTTAGAGCTTGATCGCCTATTCAATGGAGCCTCTGAGATTACTCAACAGGAGATCTACGAACAGATTTTTAGACAACACTCCTCAGTGTCTGAAGTGATTAGGCAAGAGATTGAAGAGCTGAAGAAATTAGAAGGGATTGGTGAAGAATTGGAAGAAATTCCAACTTCTGATGATCCACCTTATCATCCATGTGTGCAAAGGTACCTGAACAAGATGTTGCCCCTGGATGATGATCTGAAAGATTGGGTGATAATAGTTCCTCATCATATCAGTGATGTTCTGCTAACTAAGGTCCCGAAGAAGCTATCTGATCCTGGAGTCTTTGTGCTGGATTGTTCTATCTTTGAGGATAGTTTTAGACGCTCTCTGTGTGATTTAGGAGCTGCTGGAAGTTTGATGCCTTACTCTGTGGCAGAGAAGCTGGGTATGCTGGATTTTACTCCCACTAGGACTTCTCTTGTTCTAGCTGATCAGTCCATACGAGTTCCTGAAGGACTCCTTATGGACATTCCGGTGAGAGTTGGAAACTACTTAGTTCCAACGGACTTCCTTGTGCTGAAATATGACTGTGATCCGGATGAAGCATTATTGCTTGGGAGACCCTTTTTGGCTACAGCAGGAGCGTTGATTGATGTTAGGAACAGCCTGATAGACCTCCATCTGGGAGATGAACCACTGCACTATGAGATGGATAAGCTGCGAAAGCCACTGATAGATGGGCAGACATTCACCATAAGGGACGCAGATTTTGAGCAGCCTGATCATACCATGGTTATAGATCCTGGAGCACATTTCACTCCATCTTTTCTTGGACATGAGCATTCCGCAACAGCCTATTCACCACCTTGGATGAGGAGACTTGAACAGAGACAGAAAAAGTCTCTGTCAAGACCTCCTTGTGCTTGAAAATTTCCATCCGTCCGGTCAAGCTATTGACCTTAAACAAGCGCTGGGTGGGAGGCAACCCACCATTAGGTACTGGTGTTTTTCTACTTAATTTTTGGTGTTTTTGTTAGGATTTTACGTTTGTTTTTGTTTCTGGTGAGTTTATGTTTGCAGGTCTCGGTTAAATCACAGTGCAACGATCGACGCACTTCTGTGTCGATCGTCACAACACGAAAGGAATCGCATTGCAGCGATCGTTGCGGTCCTGAGCAACGATCGACTATACACGAAAATCGCCAAGTAACGGTCGATGCATTAGTGCAACGATCGATGCTCAGCGACAGAGGTAACCCGACAGACATAATTTCACCTTTTCAATTTTTTTATTTTCTTTTTACCGATCCTTCGCTGGACACTACTGGGGACAATGTGTCTTAAGTGTGGGGGAGGTGCTACTGACTTTTGTTTTCTGTTTTCTTAAGAGTCAGTCCGTTTTTCAAAAAAAATTTGTTTTATTGAGTCAAAATTGTTTAAGTAAGAGACTATGATTTTCTGAGAAGATTTACAAGACTTGCAGGAACTTAAGTAACCATTGGGATGAAGTTGCAGGATCTATCTCTGACTATTAGAAAACCCCATCACAGATCAACCTACTGGGAACACCCACATCACTTCAGGTATCAGAGGATCCTTTACTGACTTCAACCTTAATACTGACTTAGATTTCTCACCTAAGGGCTTGGTATACTTTGTGTCGGATTCCCTTGTTAGTTCTGACACAGCCTGTAAACCTGTCCTATTTAGTTCCCTTCTCCCCTTCTGTAAAGTAAAAAAAAAAAAAATAAATAATAAACTGAGGATGAGTTAGTAACTCCGAAGTGGTCATGGGAATAGTAGCAAACACTATTATCTCTCATGTGATCCATGGAATGTGTCCAAAGTACACCCCATAACGGGAAGAACACTGATAAAAAAAATAAAATGATACCCAGTGGGGAAAAATCAGTTGTTAAAGAAGGGAAAGAGAAGAAAGGGACTAGAGAAAGATAGTATGGTGGTCTAGAGCTGATAAGGTAAGAATCCATGTGCCCTTTGATCGATACTCCTTAGGTGAGACCGCACTTAAATACTTACAGAAGTCAGTAGGGAGAATTTGAATGCTTGAATGTGATTGTGGAGTTTTACCTAGGACAGTTGCTAAGTGTGGGGGAAGTACATTGTGGTCTTGATATCCTGTGATTGATTCTTGCAGTGGTTTACTAAGGGGAATCTGAGTATTGTAGCTTCTAGGATGAAATGAGTTTCTGAAGAGTTTTCAAACCTCTTCACCATGTTTTAGTTCTATGTTTTGCTTGAGGGCAAGCAAAGGCTAAGTGTGGGGGAGTTGATATATCATGGTTTTTACCCAGTTTAGACCATGATATAGTTGTGTTTTTAGTGTCTTTTGTATTCGTTTAGAGTCTTTTACAGGTTTAATCAAGTTTGGAGCTGATTGGAGATATTTGGAGCATTTTGGGACTTTTGGGACGTTTTGGCCGAGAGCTTAAGTCACTGTCCGATTTATTGATCATGCATCGACCGACACACCTTGTGCATCGGTCGACACACTAGCGAGATGGGCCGTACACGTCGGTTTAATGAAGATATGAAGATTTGCAAAGAAGCCCAAGATAGTTCCAGTATTTACACAGAAGCCCCATCCGAGATTATACTTATATATACTAGTTTTTGGTGTTTATTTTACCTACGCTTTAATACTTATAGCTAAGAAATTTCTAGAGCTTTTGGGGCTGATCTATCTCCTGTATTCACTTATTTTGGAGAAGATTTCGAACCCCTTTATCTATTTAATTTCTTATATGCAATCTATTATTTCTTTGATTATGTTTTCATTAATCATGTCTGAGTAGATCCATAGTTGAGTTTAGGGTTTCTCACATAGGATTTCATGACTTGCTAGACTTGTTCAATTTCAGTTAAGGATTCATAACTATATATGTTCTTCAATTTAATTGTGCTTAAAGCTAGTTCTAACCTGATCAATTAGAATCTAGATCTTAGGTTGCTAAATACGTCACGGAAGTGGGGTTTAGGAATCTGAACTAATTAAATTGGGCAATTAAACTTTGCGCAAACGGAAGTTTGGTTTAGGATAATTGTGAACATATCAAACTTGGGATTAATGCTAGTTTAATCTGTTAGTTCTCGCAAACGAAAGTTTGGTTTGCTGCACTTAGGCTTAGAGAATTATCGCAAAGGAATTTGGTTAATTCTATATCTGTGTTTTGAGTTCTAGAACTGTGCTTAATTAGATCCTTGCTGAATGAACTGTCTGCTTGTCTGATTTCCTGAGAATACCCTAGGCTTGACGCTTTTAGTTTATTGCTTCACAACCGTTAATCTCTGCTACTGTTTACTTTCTTGCTTCGCAATTTATTTACTTCACCATCTGCTTATTTCTAGTATTAATCTCTACGTTTCTGTTTCTATTGAGACCAAGTGTCCCTGTGGATTCGATAGCCCTATATACTACTTTGACATTGCTGTTCACTTGCAGTTTAGAATAGGGTAAAACTTAGAACCTATCATAAAGCTTTTCCCTGGCATTGTCGTTTGGGCCACATAAATGAGAACGGATTCAGAAGCTCCATAGTGATGGACTTTTGGGCTCATCTGATTATGAATCATGTGAGAAATGCGAACCTTGTTTATTGGGTAAAACGACAAAGGTCCCTTTCAACAAAGGTAGTGTCGATCGACACAAGATGTGCATCGATCGATACAGGTTGCAACGAACAAAATGAAAGGGCCAGAGGCTTATTGGGATTTATACATACAGATGTGTATGGCCCGATAAGCACTAATGCTAGAGGAAATTTTCAGTACTTCATTACCTTTACTGATACTTTCAGTAGGTACGGTTATGTCTAATTAATGAGACATAAGTCAGAATCTTTTGAAAAGTTCAAACAGTTCCAGAATGAAGTGCATAATCAACTTGACAAAAGTATTAAAGCTCTACAATGAGATCATGAAGGTGGATACTTAAGTCAAGAATTTAGTGATCATCTGAGAGATTGTGAAATTGTTTCACAACTCACTCCTCCTGAATCTGACTTTATTAGATATGTTTCGATCAATGATGAGTCACTTAGATCTTCCATTATCCTTCTAGGAATACGCTCTAGAAAAGTATGCGTTCACACTAAATAGGGTTCCATCAAAATCAGTTACAGAGACACCACATGAGATGTGGACTGTTAATGTTCCTGATTTGTCTTTCATGAAGATTTGGGGTTGTGAGGCTTATATAAAACGTTTAATCTCTGATAAGCTCACACCCAAATCCGATAAGTGCTTCCTCAATGGTTGTCCTGACGAAACCAAGGCATGTTACGTTTACAACCGGTCCGAGAACAAATTGTTTGTTACTCGGAACTATGTTTTCTTGAGAAAGACTTTCTTTCCAGGAAGAACAGTGGGAGTAAAAGTACAACTCAAAGAAATTCGAGAATCACAGGAGACTGCTCAACCTGATGAGGAAGAGCAGCAGCTGGATCTACAAAAATTGTAGAACCTGCAACTGTGGTGCCTGAGGTTTGCAAGGATCTGGTGAATGTATATTTGATATACATTCAAATGGCAAGTTTCTGGAGAAGTGTCGATCGACACAAAGATGTATCGATCGACACAGATCGCGAACCAAGATATTGATTTTGGTTTATGACTTAATTAACTACGGTTTAAATCTTGGTTAATTAGGTCGTGGTAAAAGTCTATATATATGAGATATATGTGCGACTTTTACACAAACATGAAGCTTGCAGATCCGAAAGTATCCATTATGAACCCGAGAAATTTGGATTTCTCGTAACCAATTGTCGTGATCTGCTGATCATTGAAAGTGACGAGCCTGCAAATTATGAAGAAGCAATTTTGGGCCCTGACTCCGAAAGTGGCTGAAAGCCACTGAATCCGAAATGGGATCCATGTCACATAACCAAGTGTGGACTTTGGTCGATTTACCCTATGGTGCAAAAGCCATTGAGTGTAAATGGATTTTCAAGAAAGAAAATTGACGTGGATGATAATATTCAGATATTAAAAGCTGGGTTGGTGGCAAAAGGTTTCAAGCAAGTTCATAGTATTGACAATGAAGAAACCTATTCCCCAGTCGCCATGCTTAAGTCTATTCGGATTATCCTAGCAACCACCACTCATAATGGTTATGAGATCTGGCAGATGGATGTGAAAACAGTTTTCCTTAATGGAATTCTGGAAAAGGATGTGTACATGACACAACCTGAAGTTTTCATTGATCCTAATGAAGCTAGGAAGGTATGCAAGCTTCATCGATCCATCTGTGGATTGAAGCAAGCATCTCGGAGTTGGAATCTTCATTTTGATGAAGCAGTCAAAAAGGTTTGACTTCATCAGGAACGAAGAGGAACCGTGTGTTTACAAAATGACTAGTGGAAGCACAATTGCATTTCTGGTATTGTATGTTGATAACATACTGCTTCTCGGAAATGAAGTTCCATTGTTTCAGTCTGTTAAAACTTGACTAAAAAGTTGTTTTTCGACAAAAACCGTGGGAGAAGCCGTATACATTATTGGAATAAGAATCTATAGAGATAGATTAAACAAGCTAATTGGACTGTGTCAAGATACTTATATGGATAAATTCTTGCACAGGTCCAGTGTGCATGATTCCAAGAAGGGTTTCATGCCAATGACTTTTGGCATTATTCTTAGCAAGACGCAGTGTCCTTCGACACATGCTGAGCAAGAGCGTATGAGGGTCAGACTTCTGCTACAGGCATTAGATGTCTTAAGATGTGATCTTAATTTTAGTGGGAGTTGTTGTTATTTAGTTATGATATGATGTTCATGTAAACATAATTTGATTATGTTAATGAATTCTGACATCAGTATTATTTAATCAATACTATTAAAAAATTGGAGTTTGGCCATGGTACATAAATGTTGTTTCCGAAAAGTGCCATTGATATTATTAGGATTTGTAACCTTCATTAAGGGTAAAACTGTAAAACAATTTATATTTAATTTATGAGTGATTTATTCATAATATCTTATAATATCTTTTGTTTTTCTTTTTCTAACCTAATCATATCTAACTTAATATTAAAATAAATTCAAAAATTTAATAAAATAATAATTAATTTCGAAATTAATATTAAAATAAATATTATAAATTATCCTTAACTAAAATTTAACTTAAAGAAATAAAATCAAGCATAATTAAGTTATTAAATCAATTGGTACATATAATTATATAATTTAATACATAATTATTTTATAAATTATATAATTATTAAAATTAATAAATTATTATTAAAATAAGAAAATCTATACTATTAAAATAGGAAGGTTTGTTGAAACTAACATTTGCCTCATGTGTTATTTACAGGCCATGCCATTGAAAATTGGGCGTAAATATGTAGATTCATTAAGGGTATATAAGTCAATTGTATCGATCATAAATGTTTTACAAATGGGCGAGACCCGTTTATCGTCCGGATAAACACGCGGACGTTGTGTTTCAGTGGGCGATGCCAGTTTCTTTAGTAATTTAGACCCAATTCATGTGCAATATAGACCCGATTTTAACAAGAAAATTCAATTAAAATCCTGTCCGTTGACTTCCACATATTTTTGGGCTTTAAATTATTGATTACATATTTCAACCTACAAATATACCTCAATGGGCGTACATATTACATACTTCTTGGCCATCATAAAAAATAGCTATCTACAAATTGATGTTTTTAACAATTACATTTTTTACGGGTTATTTCATCAAAATTATAAAATATTTAAAACTCTACAAAACGAGTTGATAATTAACTATTATAAAACGGATTGAAAAATATACTAAATATTATAAAATGGATAGAAATATATATCAATCATTATAAAAAATCTTGCATTTTTATGTTATATGATTAAAAACGGGTTGAAATGTATTAACTATTATTAAACAGGTTAAAAATATATTGACTATTATAAAACGGGTTGAAATATATTATAAAATTTATTATAAAATTATTTAAACTACACTACTAATAGATTTTAAAATGTAATTTTTATACAAATGTAATGATTTCTTATTAATATTCAGATGATTATATTTTCTAAATTAAGTTATAAAAATGATTGATATATAAAACAAACGTAAACTCGCGATTACTTTAAATAAAAAACATATAAATTAAAGTTTAAAAAAACACATAAAAATTAAAATCTCTAAAAATCCATAATAACTAACTATCACGCGTAAAACAATATGAAAACAAAAAAAACAAAATATTTTATGGTCATGTTCTCGATAAGTAGTTATCACTATTTTATCATATTATATAATTAATAACAAGTTATGATTTATAACTTATAAAAATGATTTATGAAATATCAATATATAATAAATTTAAAATATATAAAGGAAATATGAACCCGCGCTCCTATAGCGCGGGTCAAAATCTAGTTATGTTATTAAATAATAGTCTCAAAGTAATTTATGACATTTTATAGTTCATCAAGTATGTGACTTGATCATGAAAACCTATAGATAAGAAATAGCATAAATTATGTAAGTCCCTGGTCAAGGTTGTTAAAGTGGGATACTAACAACCGGTGAGACTAGCATGTGAGGTGACTGATGACTAAGTTTCATGGAGTCATTAATAAGAGTATTAAAGTCAATCACATAGATATGTGTTGGAGAACACAGGATCGGACATGACCCGCTAATGAGAACTCTACAGGATAATTACTTAAGTGAGAGTTTTCATTACGACTATAGAGTACAGTCCTTAGACCTGAGTTCATCATGTTTTCTTACATGTGAATTGGTCCGCTTTAACCTTGTCAACCGTAAGCCGTAACTGGTGACCATAAAGGCATTGATTGGGCGTATCATGAAGTGTGTGAAGGAACAGGGATGGAACAAGATGAGATTTGTCCCTCCTATATAACAGGAGATAAATATCTCAGGGCCCATCGAAGATTTGATACTGAGAAATGTGTGGCCGCACTCAAACGAGGTGATTGTCAGTCGTTTGTCTTGTCAGTATAAATCAGAGTTCAATGAACATGATCTTGGCTTAATAAGGATGACACAGTTCTTGCTTTATGCCAGATCGAGATATAGAGACGAAGGGATTATGGGAATAGATGATTCCAGTACAAGTGGGAGATTGTTGGGAATGTCCTGAAATCTATTGTACTTGCTCTAAGTGAGAGTTGTATTGTCGAGATGAGACAGTCATATAACACTGGGCAATCATAATGCTTTGCTAGAAGCCACTTATGATCAATGAGTTTAGAACTTATTGCTAGTGTTATATGATCCTACAGGGTCACACACCTAAGCAAACTGGACATAGAATATGAGGTCGATCATTAATGTAATGATCTAGAGAATACATATTTGATATGCGTTCAATAACAAGTTTCTGAGGCTGTGTCGATCGACACACGAGATGTATCGATCGACACAGATCGTGGTCGTGATAAAAGTTGATATATATAAGATATATACACGACTTTTACACTTAATTTAACCTAATTCACAGCCACCAAAACAAACAGAAAACCTCTTGAGAGATCTGATCTCTAACGGCACTAGCATCCCATCTGTTCAATTTGTGTGCGTGTGGATACCAGTAGAGGCACAGCATTTGAGGTGCTTCAAGATATCGATTACTTGCAAACATTCCGCTGCTAATCTCCATGTAATCCTGAGATCTCTTGATTCAATTACATGAACCCCTAGATCTTAGGGAATGGAATTTATACCTAGGGTTGCTAATCTGATTAGGAACTGCTAGAAATTCCTTCGGGAATTTCTTCCAACTCTTCACTAATCTTTTCCAGCTGTTTAAGCTCATCAATCTCTTGTTGAATCACCTCAGACACTTTAGGATATAGTTGAATAGATTGTGCATAGATCTCCTGTTGAGTTATCTCAGACACTCCAGGGAATAAACGATTAAGCTCTTGGTCTGCCTCTGCAATAGTGCTATAAGAATCATATGAGTCTGTCTGTCCACGTCCTGCAACGATCGACGCATGAGGTGCATCGATCGATGCATCTGATATTTCACAGATTCTACCCGAGAGATTTTCCCCAAAATCAGAAATTTCAGCCTCTTCTACCGGTTCAGCTGTACTTAGCTCAAATCTTTCACCTAGGTGTGATCCATCATCAATGTACACTTACCAGGCCTTAATGTGGGTGTCTAGAACACTCTTTCCCTTGACAGAGTTTGAAATTTGGCTCACCTGAGTGTCCAATTGCTTCACATGAGTGCTTAGAGATTCAAACTTCCCATTGAGATCCTCATAAACAGCATCCAACTTCTTGTTGCAGTCCACAACAATCTTAGTCTGTCCTTCTGATAGGCTCAAAGTTTATCCCTATACTAAACTGCAAGTGAACAGCAATGTCAAAGTAGTATATAGGGTTATCGAATCCACAGGGACACTTGGTCTCAATAGATCAGAACAGTAGAGACTAATACTAGAAATAAGCAATGTGATTGAATTGAAAGCGGTGCGAGAAAGTAAATCAGTAGCAGAGATTAACGGTTGTGGAAGCAAGTAATTAAAAGCGTCAAGCCTAGGGTATTCTCAGGAAATCAGACAAGCAGACAGTTCATTCAACAAGGATCTAATTAAGCACAGTTCTAGAACTCAAAACACAGATATAGAATTAACCAAATTCCTTTGCGATAATTATCTAAGTCTAAGTGCAGCAAACCAAACTTTCGTTTGCGAGAACTAACAGATTAAACTAGCATTAATTCCAAGTTTGATATGTTCACAATTATCCTAAACCAAACTTCCGTTTGCGCAAAGTTTAATTGCCCAATTTAATCAGTTCAGATTCCTAAACCCCACTTCCGTGACGTATTTAGCAACCTAAGATCTAGATTCTAATTGATCAGGTTAGAACTAGCTTTAAGCACAATTAAATTGAAGAACAGATATAGTTTGAATCCTTAACTGAATTTGAACAAGTCTAGCAAGTCATGAAATCCTATGTGAGAAACCCTAAACTTAACTAGGAATCTACTCAGACATAGATAATGAAAACATAATCATAGAATGAATAAATTGCATAAAAGAATAATAGTAAAAGGGGTTCGAAATCTTCTCCAAATACAGATGAAGTAATAGGTTCAGATCAGCCCCAAAAGCTCTAAAAATCCTCTGCTCTTAATTATGAAAGCGTAAGTAAAATAAACACCAAAATCCTCTATATATAGGCATAATCTCGGATGGGGCTTCTGTGTAAATACTGGAACTATCTTGGGCTTCTTTGCAAATCTTCATATCTTCATTAAACCGACGTGTACGGCCCATCTCGCTAGTGTGTCGACCGATGCACAAGGTGTGTCGGTCGATGCATGATAAATAAATCGGACAGTGAGTTAAGCTCTCGGCCAAAACGTCCCAAAAGTCCCAAAATGCTCCAAATATCTCCAATTAGCTCCAAACCTGATTAAACCTGTAAAAGACTCTAAACAAAGACAAAAGACACTAAAAACACATCTATATCATGGTCTAAAATGGGTAAAAACCATGATATATCAACTCCCCCACACTTAGCCTTTGCTTGCCCTCAAGCAAAACATAGAACTAAAGCATGGTGAAGAGGTTTGAAAACTCTTCAGAAACTCATTTCATCCTAGAAGCTACAATACTCAGATTCCCCTTAGTAAACCACTGCAAGAATCAATCACAGGATATCAAGACCAGAATGTACTTCCCCCACACTTAGCAACTGTCCTATGTAAACTCCACAATCACATTCAAGCATTCAAATTCTCCCTACTGACTTCTGCAAGTATTTAAGTGCGGTCTCACCTAAGGAGTATCGATCAAAGGGCACATGGATTCTTACCTTATCAGCTCTAGACCACCATACTATCTTTCTCTAGTCCCTTTCTTCTCTTTCCCTTCTTTAACAACTGATTTTTCCCCACTGGGTATCATTTTATTTTTTTTATCAGTGTTCTTCCCGTTATGGGGTGTACTTTGGACACATTCCATGGATCACATGAGAGATAATAGTGTTTGCTACTATTCCCAAGACCACTTCGGAGTTACTAACTCATCCTCAGTTTATTATCTCTTTTTTTTTTTTTTTACTTTACAGAAGGGGAGAAGGGAACTAAATAGGATAGGTTGACAGGCTGTGTCAGAACTAACAAGGGAATCCGACACAAAGTATACCAAGCCCTTAGGTGAGAAATCTAAGTCAGTATTAAGGTTGAAGTCAGTAAAAGATCCTCTGATACCTGAAGTGATGTGGGTGTTCCCAGTAGGTTGATCTGTGATGGGGTTTTCTAATAGTCAGAGATAGATCCTGCAACTTCATCCCAATGGTTACTTAAGTTCCTGCAAGTCTTGTAAATCTTCTCAGAAAATCATAGTTTCTTACTTAAACAATTTTGACTCAATAAAACAAATTTTTTTTGAAAAACGGACTGACTCTTAAGAAAACAGAAAACAAAAGTCAGTAGCACCTCCCCCACACTTAAGACACACTGTCCCCAGTAGTGTCCAGCGAAGGATTGGTAAAAAGAAAGAAAAATTGTTAAAGTTCTGTTGAGTTCTGTCGGGTTTACCTCTGTCGCTCATGCATCGATCGTTGCACTAAGTGCATCGACCGTTACTTGGCGATTTTCGTGTATAGTCGATCGTTGCTCAGGACCGCAACGATCGCTGCAATGCGATTCCTTTCGTGTTGTGACGATCGACACAGAAGTGCGGCGATCGTTGCACTGCGATTTCATCCGAGACCTGCAAACATAAACTCACCAGAAACAAAAACAAACGTAAAATCCTAACAAAAACACCAAAAATAAAGTAGAAAAACACCAGTACCTAATGGTGGGTTGCCTCCCACCCAGCGCTTGTTTAAGGTCAATAGCTTGACCTATCAGAAAGAGATTGGACTCATGGCGGTTTCAACAGAGACTTTGAGTGTCTCTGTGAATGTCTCCTCATCCAAGGTGGCGTATAAGCATTCAGATCATGAGATCTTCCAAGGAATGAGTAATCAGAATCAGAGCGGGAGCGAAGCTTGGGCGGTCTACTGCGTTTTCCTGCATTCAAAATAATGTGGTCAGAAGGTTTAAGCTTAGGTGATTTGTACCTTACCTTTGATGTATATCTGATGTCTGGAGCTTTCTGCTTATGAGCAGTTGCAGGTACTGAAGATGTTAGAGCAGGTTCAAGAGGAACCGCCATCTTCTTTTCTCCACTATCAGATACTGTAGTTCCACCAATCTGAACTTCTTCTTTCAGATGACCATCAGTGGAGATCACCTTCTTTTCATGAACTCGCGAAGTTTCAACTGGTGGTGTTTTATTCACCTTCTTATCCATCACTTTTATGCAGTTAGCCACTTCTAGCTCTTGTTTGGAAGGTTTGGGAACCTTAGGATATGGCACTGGGGGCTTGTAGACTCGTTCTGGTACTGTTGCAGGTTTCTGGACATGTCTGCGTTCTTTGTCGATCGTTGCATGATGTGTGTCGATCGATGCAAGGCGATTCTGTTTCTCGAAAGAACTCGAAATTGCCGTCAGAATGGCGTGTCGATCGTCACTGAGGGGGTGTCGATCGGTGCATGTATCAGGCAGACAATATTCATCCAGAAAATCCGAGATTATGCTCTCTTCTTCACCTAGCAACTCAATCTCATCCCTTATGTTCACAGCATTGATGTGCAGCTTCCGTTCAGCTCTCTTAGCTTCATTCTGCCTCTCTATTGCTACATCTGTTCGTTCAATTTTGATATCCAGCTCCTCCATATGCGTGCTCAAAGATTCAAACTTCTCATTCAAGCCTTCATACAAAGCATCCATCTTTGAGTTGAAGGACCTATCAATCTGTTGTTGTCTCTCAAGGTACTGCTCCATCATGATTTCCATTCTGCTCTCATGAGCTGTAGGTGCAGGAGGTACTTGGTAAGAAGAAACACTACAACTCCTTGTAAAGGGTTTCTGAAAAGCAGATCCGTGACTATAGAATCCAGTTCTTTCAACGCAATGGTTAGCTTCTTGTGCATACTTTCCAAGTAGAAGACTATGCAGAGAGTCAACTTGGTTCTTCAACCCAGCTATCTGTGAACTGTCAATCCCTGAGCTGAAGATATCATTCCGACACATCGTCCTGACGATCTCTTAGTATTCTTAGTGATTCAGCGAAGTGTGTCGATCGATGCAAGCAGGGCGTCGATCGACGCAATGCGAAATCAGAGAAAACAGAAAAATAAATCAGCAAAAATAAAAAATCAAAAACGAAAAGAAAACGAAAAAATCCTAGTAAAACCCTAAGCTCTAAGCTATCGAAGACTCAAAGAGTCCCCGGCAACGGCGCCAAAAACTTGATAGGCTCAAAGTTTATCCCTATACTAAACTGCAAGTGAACAGCAATGTCAAAGTAGTATATAGGGTTATCGAATCCACAGGGACACTTGGTCTCAATAGATCAGAACAGTAGAGACTAATACTAGAAATAAGCAATGTGATTGAATTGAAAGCGGTGCGAGAAAGTAAATCAGTAGCAGAGATTAACGGTTGTGGAAGCAAGTAATTAAAAGCGTCAAGCCTAGGGTATTCTCAGGAAATCAGACAAGCAGACAGTTCATTCAGCAAGGATCTAATTAAGCACAGTTCTAGAACTCAAAACACAGATATAGAATTAACCAAATTCCTTTGCGATAATTCTCTAAGTCTAAGTGCAGCAAACCAAACTTTCGTTTGCGAGAACTAACAGATTAAACTAGCATTAATTCCAAGTTTGATATGTTCACAATTATCCTAAACCAAACTTCCGTTTGCGCAAAGTTTAATTGCCCAATTTAATCAGTTCAGATTCCTAAACCCCACTTCCGTGACGTATTTAGCAACCTAAGATCTAGATTCTAATTGATCAGGTTAGAACTAGCTTTAAGCACAATTAAATTGAAGAACAGATATAGTTTGAATCCTTAACTGAATTTGAACAAGTCTAGCAAGTCATGAAATCCTATGTGAGAAACCCTAAACCTAACTAGGAATCAACTCAGACATAGATAATGAAAACATAATCATAGAATGAATAAATTGCATAAAAGAATAATAGTAAAAGGGGTTCGAAATCTTCTCCAAATACAGATGAAGTAATAGGTTCAGATCAGCCCCAAAAGCTCTAAAAATCCTCTGCTCTTAATTATGAAAGCGTAAGTAAAATAAACACCAAAATCCTCTATATATAGGCATAATCTCGGATGGGGCTTCTGTGTAAATACTGGAACTATCTTGGGCTTCTTTGCAAATCTTCATATCTTCATTAAACCGACGTGTACGGCCCATCTCGCTAGTGTGTCGACCGATGCACAAGGTGTGTCGGTCGATGCATGATAAATAAATCGGACAGTGAGTTAAGCTCTCGGCCAAAACGTCCCAAAAGTCCCAAAATGCTCCAAATATCTCCAATTAGCTCCAAACCAGATTAAACCTGTAAAAGACTCTAAAAAAGACAAAAGACACTAAAAACACATCTATATCATGGTCTAAAATGGGTAAAAACCATGATATATCACCTTCCAGCAGCTGCTCCATCATACTCTCCATCTTACTCTCATGAGCATTAGCAATAGGAGGAGTCTGATAAGATGAAGATCCATAAGTCCTATGGTTACCTTGTTGGAAGGTCTTCTGAAATCCAGCATTCTGTCCCAAGCCAGAAGAGTTTTGATTTCCTGTGAAGGCACTCTTCTGACCACTGAAAAATCTATTACCTTGCTGATTACCAAACCTGTTACCTTGGAAACCAGATTCTCCGATGTAATTCACATCCTCTTCCTGTCCATCTTCTTCAGCTTGGATTACTTCCACATCTTGGGCAAAATTGACAGCTTTCTTCCCAGCTATAAGATTGCAAACTGTGTCCAGCTTAGATCTAATATCAGCAATCTCCAAATTCTCTACCTTCCCATAGGATTCCTTCCTCCTCTTATCAGTAGTCTTGCAGCTATTACTGCTAACTAAGTTATCTATCAACTGCTTAGCTTGCGCAGGAGTCCTAGTGTTGAAGTTTGCATTGCTGGAATTATCCAACGCAGTCTTATAAGGAAGATCTATTCCTCTAAAGAAAATACCCAGCAATGTTACCTCAGTAAATCCATGATGCGGACAGTCACACTGATACTTCTTCAACCTCATCCATGCAGTCTTAAGAGGCTCTGTCGGACCTTGAGTGAAGATAAGAATGTCCTGTCTCCTGTCTAGACTGATCGGAACGAGCATCATCATTGAAGTGTCTCAGAAACTCACTCTTCACAGCATCCCATGTCTCAAACTTCCCAGGTGGAAGTTGTTTCAGCCAGGCAGCAGCATCTCCAGCGAGAGAGTAGGGGAAAAGCTTGAGGAACAGATAGTCATAGTTCACTCCATCATACTTCATCCCAGTGACTATGTCCTCAAACTCGTCTATGTGATTCATTGGCTACTCAGTCGGATGCCCATGAAATGCATTCTGCTTCAGAAGAGAGTAGTAGATGGTCTTGATCTCAAAATCATTCCTCTCAAAACCAGGAGGTACAAGAGCTGACCGGTTGGCATGAAACTCGTCCGGTCGGTTGTAGTCAGCTAATGTTCTCTCATGAACAACCATCCTCTGCTCCTGTCTACCTTGGGCCTATCCTTGGCCTTGGTTCTGCTCATGTTGTGGATGCTCAGGAGGATCAGGGATAACATTCCCTTCAGCGTCAATCTGTTGCCCATCAGCATTGTACGGATTGTTTTGTTGGCCCCGTAGGACACCTTGAGCATCAGGCATTATGATCACACGTTGTACAACCATCCTTGCTATTTGAACTCTTCTGTTGGTCCTCTCTAGTCTAGCAAGCTCTTCGAGTTGGAGGTTTACGAGATTAGTATTCAGATTACTTCTGGTATCACGCTTCTGTATAAACCGTCTGTAATCGCCAAGCAACGATCGATGCTAACAGTACAACGATCGATTCAACTCCAATCGCCTAGTAATGATCGACACAGAAAGTGCAACAGTCGATGCTATGCGATTTTGAAACCCGCGACAGAGAGAAAACAGAGAAAAATCAGCAACCAAAAATAAAAATAAATAAAAATAAAAATCCTAGTAAAAACCCTAAGTTCGAATCTATCGAAGACTCTAAGAGTCCCCGGAAACGGCGCCAAAAACTTGATAGGTCTCAGAGTTTTACCCTATACTAACTGCAAGTGCACAGTAATATCAATGTAGTACTTAGGGATCGAATCCACGAGGACTCTAGGCAAAGATAGGATTAGAACTAAAGAGATTAAACTAAGAGAAAGCAAATTGTATTGAGGAACTAAAAAGCAAGCAAGAAAGTAAATCAGTAGCAAGTTGTGGTTGTAAGCAATAAACTAAGGGCGCTAAGTCTAGGGAGTTCTCAGGAAATCAGACAAGCAGACAAATCATTCAGTCAGGATCTAATTAAGCACAGTTTTAGAACTCAAAACACAGATATAGAATTAACGAACTTTCGTTGTGAGAATTCTCTAAGCCTAATTGCAGAAATCCAAATGTCTTTGTAATTCCTAACAGATTAAACCAGCTTTAATGATTAAGTTCGATATGTTCACAATCTAATTAAACCAAATTCTTTGCGAGTAATTATATTGCTCAACCTAAATAGTTCAGATTCTAAATCACACTTTCGTACTAATCTAGAAACCTAAGATCTAGATTCTAAGTGATCAAGTTAGAACTAGCATTAAACACAATTTAGATTGAAGAACATCTGTTGATATGAATCCTTAACTGAATTAATTATATCTAGCAAGCCATAAAATCCTTATTGAGAATCCCTAAACCTAACTATGAATCTACTCAGACATGGAATATGAAAACATAATCAATGAAATAATAGATTGCATAAAAGAGATTAATAAAGGAGTAAAGGGGTTCGAAATCTTCTCCAAAAACAAGATGTAGTACAGGATTATATCAGTCCCAAAAGCTCTAAAAACTCTCTGCTCTAAAGTATGTTAGCGTATCTAAAACAAAACTCAAAAACCTAATTAAATAGCTAAATCACGTCTTGGGGCTTCTGTGTAAATATCTGGAACTTCTGGGCAACTTTGCAATATCATCATTCTTCATTAACTCTCACGAGTCTGGCCCAACGCGCTGTGCATCGATTGATGCTGATGTGCGTAGATCGACACACTCCTCTGTTTCGGACAGTGAGCACAAACTCTCGAGTCAAAACTCCAAAATGCTCCATATAGCTCCATAATCTCCAAATCCACTCCAAACGTGCGTGTACCTAATAATATCTATAAAAGACTCGAAAGAAACACAAAAATACTCTAAAACATACTTATATCATGGCACAAAACCGGTAAAAACCATGATATATCACTTAACTCCTTGGTTTGGTTGCTTATCAAATACCATGCTCCGTTTTGATGGAACATCTCTGACGTCCTTGCACTTCACCTTTAAACTTGTATGTATGTCAACACTAATGGGCATGAACAAGTGTGATATCATAGTCATGGATGTGTTAGAAACATATTGCATAGGAGTTGTACTTACCTTGTGATGATTTCTATGTTGAACATGTTTTTGGCCTTTATTTGCAAAGGTTTCAGAGCATGGTCTTTCAGTGACATTGGTAACCATTGAAGTAAGATTATTCTGCTCTAAGACACGTGCTGGTGTTGGTGCCTTGCTCGACTCTTTGAATACCTTATTGCACTTCTCATCTCGGCTCACTTGTGAGGTAAGTGTCTCCAGATGCTTTTTCTTATGGCATAATCCTATTTCAATTCCTTTTGCACAAGACAAGTGCATTATCACAGCCTTGGAATATTAGAAACATATTGATTCAAGTGTTCAATCACCTTCTGTCGCTCAAGTTTGGTATTAGTGATCTTTGCTTGTTGCATTAGTTTTTTGTCCATGATAAAAGTTCTTGTTGGTGGATCTTGTCTTGTGATCGTGTGCTCCCTGAGAAGTCCTAAACCTGTATATCTGTCCACAGCTTTTGGACTAGACAAGTGTGTTATCGTAGCCATAGAACCATTATGAAAAGATTGTGGAACATCATTTTGTACCTTTTTATTTATAGAAGCTGATGCAATTTCTTGTTCCTCCTTATGGTTTTCGTGATTATGCTCCAGTGAAGCTTGGTTGGATATTATGAATTCTCCAATCGACTCAGAGGTTGCTGGTTTTGTTTCACCAGCTCCCTTATCTGATTCAATATTCCTTGTGCACGACAACTTGGTTTTATTCGGTTTAGCAATCTTAGTTGTCACTGTATTAGGAGTTTGGCTATGATCTGAGACTAAATCTGAGATATCCTCTTGATATGCTTGCTCCTTTGCCATCTTTAAACCTGTGTTAACACCTTTTGGCAAGGACAAGAGCATGATACTTTCATTGGAAAATGTAGAGTTCGTACAAACTTGTTTTTCACTTACCTTAGTATTAGTTTTCTCTGGTTTTAGAGGTGTTAGGTTCACAACTCGTTTTGTAGGGAAGTCTTTTGCGAAGTGACCCTTGCCTTGACACCTATAACAAATGAGCTCATGTAATTTACAAGAAGTAGAAGATTTACCTTGCTCTTCTTTGGTTAGGCTAGGTACTTTTTGAATCTTTCTTTCTTGAGTTGCTGGTTGCGAATATTTTTTGCTTTACCAAGGTGTCTGGGAACACATTCTTTGTCTTGGGACTGTGGAATGGTTTGTATGCAAGGATGGATTTCGTCTTTGTTGTTTGAATCACACTCCTCAGAGTTGCTTGGGACACATGCCTTGTGTGGCTGTCGCTTCCTATTTTGCTCTTCTTGCCATATTTAGTGTCATATCCTTGTATCTGGCTTCTTGGGACAAACCTCTCATACCTAAGCCACTTCAGGTTGTACCAAGTGATAGGTGGTTCGTTCCCACCATGTATAAGATCTTCCGGTGAGGGTGGCTACAGCATAAGACAGCTTATCCTTATCCGAAATCTTGTTTGACCAGAACCAATTTTCCATGTCTTCCTCCCATCTTAGATAGGCTTCGGATCCTAATCGTAACCTGAAAAGGTTATAGATATAGGGACAGAAATCTTTTGATACTTTTTACCACTCTCATAATTGAAGTGGATCCACGGTTTTGGTGTTGCTTGATTTTGAAATGATGGCTCTGGTTCTTCTTGGCAACAACTTGACTCATCTTCATAGTCCAGTTCAGAATCAGTATCTGCAAATGTTGGTTCTTCTTCACAGCTTTGTGTTTCCCCGTAGTAATGCTCTTCCTCATAGCCAACTGATTCATGCCAAGAATCTTGGCTCACATCATCTCCCCAATCTATTTCTGAGGTATTGCATCCATTCTCTTCCTCAGAATCCATCACTCGTGTGTTAAACCTTGCAAGAGTCAATTAATAAAATCAACAACAGTCAAGGTAGTCAAGGTAGTATGATACACGAGAGAATATTATGGCCGCCGAAAATCAATTTTGTTATGGAACCAAATCTCACAATATTATTATATTTTATGCAAAATGGTATCTAATGAGTCAAAATGATTTTTTCTTCTTAACTTATAAAACTAAAGCAATAAAATTATTCTTTGGATTTTTTTAAGAACAAATAATAAAAGAAACAGAGAACTTTTTATGACCCTTTTGAAAAATAAAAGAAACTCAAAAACAAATGTAAAAAATTAAGTATTTTTCTTTTTGTTTTTTAATATTATATCAAACTAATAAGAAAACAAAAAGATAATTTTATGAGTTTTTTTAATATATGAAATCAAAATTAAACAATATCAAAGAACAAATATATATATATATTAAGATTTTTGGTTTTGTGAAACGAAATAAATAAAAATCCAAAACAAAATTGAGAAAGATAAAAGTTAGATGAACACAACCTAGGATAGGAGCTTTTAGCTCTGATACCAAATGATATAAGATTGGAATCCACCAAACTTAAGATCAAAAGATTTCAAGCTTTGTTGCGGAAGATGGCCGCTGGTAGAAATGGAGATGGAGTTTGTGATTGATTCCACAATCACACACGAATTGAGGGACTTGATTCCACAAGCCTTTAATCCGCAAATCAGTAGCGAACAATGATTCCACACTAGACTCTAAAGATTAGAACACAAGAGTAAAGGAATCCACCAAAAACTCTAATGAATAAAAGAATCAAAGATAACTTTTGTAAACTGAATAATACTTTTTATTTCAAAGAAAAGGTATCTTACAAACAAATGACTAAAATAGTTTATATAATGCTCATACGAAAAGTCAAAAAAACTAGTAAAGGAAAACAAACATTGCAAATTTAATATGTGGCCGTTGGAGAAAGATTGCTTCTTGGCCTGATTGGACGCCCTTCCTCTCTTGATATCCCATTGATATGATTATGAATAAATTCTCTTCTAGAAGTTCTGATTTGTTTCCCCACAAATGAATTCACCCGTTGGAGAATTAAAGTGTGAGTGGAGTCTAAATACTTTAAGTTATTTTCATGACACTTCTTCATAATCTTCTGTGTTTTGGTGCAGTTGGGAGCAAGTTTTGTAGCTTCTATATGACTGAGAATATCACCAGGATGCCAAGAATATGTTTGGAGACTCCCAAATAATAAAAGCTCGTCCTTTGGTGTATCTTGACTTCTCCGATTAGGTGATCGGTTTATGATAAAGTCTGGTCCGGTCTGAGATGAATACTTCTTAACTGTGGGTTCTTGATGAATTAATAACATAGATTGGGTCAACTCTGGACTCTTGACTTCATACTTGGGCTTGATTCCAATGAAACAGATCCATGTGTCTCCTCGGGTCTCCTTATAATATATGATTGGTCTTGAAGACTTGGTTAGGCTGAGCTCCGGTTCTGATATTGGTATGATGACCACATCAAAGTATATCCAGATTTTTCTTATGAGCCATGTAACGTGGATATCGGATTATGTACAAATGGTTTCAACCCATTTGGAAGGCATGATAGAAAATATTCGTTGTGGCCAGTAATTTTGACTCCTTATAATCTATTGCCATCTATGTGCATGCGTTGAGAGTTTTTTCCTCTTCGTACTCGTTCCCGGACCAGAGCATCTCAAAACGTCACTTGATGTATTCTTGAAGCCATTGATATATGAGTTGCAAATGTTATGGGAGACCGGTGTCGAAGCATATGATGTCTCATGCAATCAAAATTTTAAGATGCGGGTTGTACTATTGTAGACCATTAGCGATTTGTTATCCGGATGGACAACGCATGGGAGGCTTGCATGTTCTTATTGTCAAGAACATACTGATGCATTCCATTTGAAGAACGGACACAAATCATGTTGGTTTGATTATCATTGGAAATTTCTACCGCCAGATCACCCATATCGGTGAAACTCAAAAGTTTTACAAATAATAAAAAGGTGTTAGATGCTCCACCTCAGGGAGATATCAGTTCGGTTACTTTGGGGCTCGTGGACAACTTTGGTGCGCAAAAGACTTCTGATTACGGTGGCAATGGACACATAAATGTTGATGGGGTTGGTTTTTTCCACAACTGGCACAAGCAAAGCGTTTTTAGTATTTTTCATATTGGAGGAGCCAAATACTAAGACATAATATTGATGTCAAGCACGTTGAAAAGAAATTTTTGATAACATCATGAACATTGTTCTGAATATGCAAGGAAAGTCAAAAGAAAATTTGAAGTCTATGCTTGATTATAAACATATATAGCTTAAAACCGATAAAACCATGATACATTAACTACGAACTACCAATCTGGATGATTGAATCGTTTTAGGATGTTTTTGGTTCTTTTGTTGACAAAAAGTTCTCCATGTGGAACATGGGTCAAACATTCTTTTTATTTTATTAATAAATATTTTACTTTTTAAAATCTATTAGTATATCATAACATATTTAGAGACACTTTTTTTCAAAAGGTTTTCATATATTTATATAATAATAATAATTTTTACAAAGAAATAGCTAAAAATAAAAAGAAGCCCAACATATTAGAACCCAAATGAGTCTGGTGATCTGAAAACGAAGCCCAATAACCCTTAAAATCTGACACAAACCTAAGCGAAAACCCTAATCCCAGAAACCCAACTCTGTTACCACTGATGACTATAGAGCCACCACACCGAGCTTTGGGAGACCCGCTGTCTGAAACCGGAGCCGGGAAGCCGCCATGAACGCCGCCATGAACGCCGCCACCAAAAGAAACAGACCGAGAGCAAACTTTATGGTACTACGCCGGAATACAGATTGGGTAACGACGGAGACACGCCCTTCCACCGCAAGAGGAAGCAGATCGAACCCGAGAGTTCGTCGCAGCGAGGCCGATGGCTAGATCTCTTTCACGCCGCCCTCTAGGCTTACTCGATATCTTTGCCAGTTCTTGCAACCAAGAGCACCTTCCGCGATGCGCCTCCACGGCTAACCAACCCCCAGACCACTCCGCATGAAACCGGACCAAAGGCTGAAGAGAGCACCGCCTATATCCCGTGCCGACTGCTCTGGAGGAAGCTTCACCGGATCTTGTTCTCTAATAGCCGGATCTGCACAGAACCGCCGACACCGTCTACATGCAAGCCTTTGCGGCACCACCACGCTTCACGACCACCACTGAAACCGGAAAAAAATCATCAAACCACCACGGATGAAGCGCGGGGCAATAGAAAGATAAAAACAAAAAGAAGCCTCTCTCACTTCTGATTAGATCGCCGGGAAATGAAGACGGCGGAGAAACTGGAGGAAAAAAGCTAGAGAGCGATTAGGAAAGGGAAACCCTGGAACGATTGTCCTCTTGTCCGTCAGAGACGTTTGTTTCTAAAACAAACTCATTGGAAATTTAGAATTGAAACAGAGAACTATTAATTTACCATGAAATAAAGTTTTGTCTTCTTACGTTTGGGAAAATATTTTATAAAGTTCTGTCTTTTTACGTTTGGGAAAATATTTTGGGTGTAATTGTTTGTAAATACAAGAAAGAGAAATAAATAAATAAAACATTTCTCTCAAGATTGAAGACTTTTCTTGATATTTTAATAATTAGCTTAATCTCAAAAGACGACCTACCACGTGCTAAAACCAACCAAAAACACAAACTTGCCACTAGGTTTAAACAATAGAAACGGTATAAGCTTTTCTTGAAACTAATGTTACTTTAATTTGGTCCTTCAGTTAATTATTTTATTAGCAAGTGGAAAGGTTATTGCAATAAGAAATTGTAGTTGCGACATCCTTTGGAAGATTGTGGAATATTTCATTACAAGTGGGATTTTGTTAATTATTTGGATCACTTAGTTAGTTGTTCTCCATTAAGAGAGAGAGAGAGAGAGAGAGAGAGAGAGAGAGAGAGAGAGAGAGAGAGAGAGAGAGAGAGAGAGAGAGAGAGAGAGAGAGAGAGAGAGAGAGAGAGAGAGAGAGAGAGAGAGAGAGAGAGAGAGAGAGCAATGGAGAATAAGGAAACGAAGAGAAGGATAGTGTTAGTCTCTGTTCCAGCACAAGGGCATGTAACTCCAATGATGCAACTCGGAAAAGCTCTCAACTTTAAGGGCTTTTCAATTACAGTTGTTCAAGTACAATTCGATCTAGTAAGCTCTACGCAAGACTTCCCTGGTTTTCAATTTCTCACCTTACCAAAAATCTTGCCAAAGTATGAACTCGAACAACCTGAGTTTATGATAATGCTCAACAAAACAAGTGAAGCAAGCTTTAAGGACTGTATATGTCAGTTGTTGCTGCAACATGACAATGATATTGCTTGTATCATCTACGACGATTTCATGTACTTCTGTGGATCTGTAGCTAAAGAGTTGAAGCTTCCTAGTGTTATCTTCAGCACTCAAAGTGCTACAAATCATGTTTCACGCTGTGTTTTTAGCAAACTCGATTCAGAGAAGTTCTTGATCGACATGGAAGGTACCAAAACCAGCTTAATAACCCATTTTTTAAACCACGTGTTTCAAAAAAAAAAACATGGTTTTTCTTTTTTAACTTTGCAGATCGTGAAATGCAAGAAAAGGTGGTGGAGAATTTGTATCCGTTAAGATACAAAGACCTAGTACCTTCAGGATTTGGGCCTGTGGAGCCACTTTTGAAGGTCCGTCGGGAAGTGGCCAACAAAAGAACAGCTTCCGGTATTATCTTCAATACGGCAAAATGTCTAGAGAGCTTGTCTATGTCATGGCTGCAACAAGAACTTGAAATTGAAGTGTACGCATTAGGCCCTCTTCACGTTACAGCTTCAACGACCTCTAGTTTACTAGAAGAGGACAAGGGCTGCATTGAATGGCTGAACATGCAGAAACCAAAGTCAGTCATATACATAAGCGTGGGAACAGTAGCTCAAATGAAAACCAAGGAAGTGTTGGAGATGGCTTGGGGGTTGTGTAATAGCAACCCCCAAATGAAGTCAGAACAATGGTCTCAGAAAGAGGATACGTTGTGAAACGCGCACCGCAGATAGAAGTACTAAGACATCCTGCAGTGGGAGGCTTCTGGAGCCACTGTGGATGGAACTGATCAACACTCGAGAGCATTGCGGAAGGAGTTCCAATGATTTGTAGGCCTTTTCAAAGCGAGCAGAAGGTAAACGCAGCTTACATAGTAAGTGTTTGGGAAATAGGGATTCAGCTGGAAGGTGAAGTGGAAAAAGGAAAGGTCGAGAGAGCTGTAAAAAGGTTGATTGTGGATGAAGAAGGTGCAGGGATGAGGGAGAGAGCACTTGTTTTGAAAGAAAAGCTCAAAGCCGCTGTGAGAAGCGGAGGCTCCTCATACAATGCATTGGATGAGCTTGTCAATTACTTGAAGACAAAGTAGAGATGCTGAACTTCATGTATTAATAAAATATCATATATGGATCAATCTTGATCGTGCAAAATTTACAGAGTTCACCGTTTCTTTTTCTTATTGAAATAAAGAAAACAATTAAAATAGGCTTGGCATGTAGATTTTGTGAGTTTCTAAAAATATATGAAAGCAATCTGTACCAAATTACTTATTTTATACAATGTATTGTTGATTTCATTTTCTAAAGATCAAATTCGTTTGTTTTGATAACATTAGTTTTTTTTTTTTTTTTTTGATGGATGAAAAATTATTGAACTTAAAGTACACAATACGTGATACACATAATTGTTAATTAGTTGTTCTTTATTTTTAAGGATGATTAAGTAGATTTTTGTGGACCAAACAAATAAGATTGAGTAGATTTTATGATTATTATATACTAAAACGACATTCGTATCATTTACAAATCTTTTTAAGAATAAGTGTTCATCACTTTCAATAGAGATTTTTTACATGAGTATCTAAACAATTAAATTATAAAATAATAAAAAAAGTGTTAAGAGTATTTTAGCAAGAACTCAAGTGTTAAGAGTATCTTAAGTTCTTGCTAAGATACTCTTAGCACACTTGTCATTTTTAATTGGTTCATCTCTTTTTTAATTTAAATTTTAAATAAAAAAATTAGTTACATTATAAATAATAATAATTTAATGCTTAGATACCCAAATTAAAAGTTCCACCATTGAAGATACTCTTAAAAAAGCAAACAACTATTCACCGACCAAATGAAACTCTTTTGTCAAAGAAAGACTGTCTAAATTAAAATCGATGGTCAAATAACAACAGGCGAAACAGGTTACTATAATGAAGATAGAGCCTACTCATATATAAATGCATATATAGATTCATTTCACAGAGTTGTTGGAATATATGATTCGTTTGAAAAGATACCTTGTAAAGAAAGAAATCGAAATGGAGCCGTCTCCGAAATGGAACGACTTCGAAGATAAAGAGATAGGGTAGATCACATTGGATAAATAAAAAGCTATAATCTTCAGACGTTTTTTGAATATCTACTTCGTAATTTACCTAAAATAGTAAGGTTTCTTCAACCAAAACTTATTGATGTTTATAAAAGAGCTAATGAAGTAGAAAACAAAGATAGAAAAGGAAATAGTTCATTATGGAGCTTTATTCAAATGCAGAAAAAAAAAAAAAAAAACGGAAATGGATTTAGATTGTCACCAAGAACACAAAGATTTTAGATTGATATTAATTTCCAAAAGTTACAATCCAAGTTCTCATAAGATAGATATTTATACTTATCTACTTGCTTGAAACCCTAAATTACATGGGCTAATGGACTCTCAAGAGACATAATATTGGGTCTTGGTTTAGATGCTCTAGTATCCCCCCGCAAACTTAGCGTAAGGTGTGGAGCTAAGTTTGGAACTGAAAAATGAAGATGGCCTTGGCAGAGCATGAGTAGTGGAACAAGATCATTATAATGTAGGTTGATGGACTCTCTTCACCATGGACAATACACATTAGTGTGAGAACTATTCAAGTCTATACTTGGAGATTGTCGCATGGCTCACTCAAAGGTTTCTTTTGAACTTGGAGAACTTAGTCGACATCCCTCAGCGGTACTTGTGACTTATTTGTCTTACTAAGAGCGGGTTTCTTTGACCCTTTTAACTCCTCTAATCCGTCTTGTGACGAAAGAATTATCTACCCAAACTACTCAAATCCTACTCACTATCTGCTTCTAAGTTCTAACCATATACCATCATTAACTTCAAAAAATTTGTCACTCCCTTTGACATATCATCAAACACTTAGTGTGCATTCACTAAAAACCTTGTCTTTCCACATTAATCAGCAGAACAATCTATAACCAGCCATATCAAACCCAATACCAGTCCTATTCCATCATAACTTCTCAATTCCAGACCGATACGTTCTAAACCAGCCAATATCCTTCTCAAGACATGTCTAAAAAAAAGTTCAGACAATACCACAGACATGTTGGTGCCGTAAGTGCATACTGAGTAATCTTCTTCCTTCCTCTTTCGTACTGCCTAAGATAGAAGTTAAGGTTTCCATATTTCCAGCCTTCTCTGCTCGAATCAGTGTTGTTGAAGAGATGTATAAGAATTTATGCTCCTTCACGTCTAAGAGAAACCCAAACTCCTTCTCGTCTTTTTCAAACCTTCACTTGGTGGGATTTTGGACTGTTTTTCTTGTTTTGGCCCAATAACTTGTTTAGGATAGCTAAAGACTTATTCATGCAGTCAGGGAACGATGGCGATGGCGACTCAAGCTGTTGCTGTCTCATTCGCTGATTTGATAGGTTGAGCAAAGAGCTCTAGAATAGAAAAGAAAACCCATGAATCGACTGCAACTCTGATACCATGATAGCAGATTCAAGACAAGCTTATTGATGTTTATAAAAGAGCTAATGAAGTAGAAAACAAAGATAGAAAAGGAAATAGGTCATTATGGAGCTTTATTCAAATGCAGAAAAATAAGAAAATGGAAATGGATTTAGATTGTCACCAAGAACACAAAGATTTTAGATTGATATTAATTTCCTAAAGTTACAATCCAAGTTCTCATAAGATAGATATTTATACTCATCTACTTGCTTGAAACCCTAAATTACATGGGCTAATGGACTCTCAAGAGACATAATATTGGGCCTTGGTTTAGATGCTCTAATAAAAACCACTGTTGGGTTCTACTCTCGACCTCCGTCAACGGGTTGGAGTAAAAATACTAGAGCTACGTAATATAGGATGTAACAAAAGGTATTATTTTTCAAGACTTTTTTATTTTAAAGCAAATTTACAATTTTACTTTAACAACACAGTCTCTCACGATTTAACAATGATCTCAAAACTCTTTAGATTTACTCTTAGCATCCAAGTTTTATTCCCTTACAAGAATTTGCAAATCCTTGCTAATAGCAATCTTTCTCTCTAGGTCATCTTACAACTAAGTACCCTTAAAAATATTCTCATATATCTTTTTTTAGGAAAAAACATATTTTTAAAAAATCTTTCAAGAGTATATTTCACATATATCTTTTCTGATTTACTTGTCCAACTCAGCTACTCTTCTTGAGCAATGTCCTAGTCAGCTACAAGCATTCTCAGCTTACATATTCTCCAATTCCAACTCGTCTTGCATACTATCTCTGTCGTTGATCCAAGTGTTGTTCCACATCTTGACTAAGTCAGCTGTTTGTAGTAGCTCATGTTCCAGTTCAATGCATCTTCAATCTCCCTTTTTTTAGTTTTGTGTGCCTCTCAAATACTTGTTCATCAATAAACTTATACATACACATAACCGAAGCACAAGCATTCTAATCATAACACAACTCATTAGGCAGAATCCAACATAAAACAAAATCCATTAAGAAACGTGTCATAAGTTCAACACCAAAAAAGAAATTGAAAGACATTCAATAAACCAAAAAAAAAAAATTCATACTCCCCCAAAATTCTAGCACTCGTGACTAAGCTCTAAACAAAATGACATCAAGATACACTTAGTCACTCCCCCACAACACAAGCACACAATCTAAGCATCACTCGAGGTAATTTTATCATAGTCTTCTTATTAATCCGACTCTTCAGAGTCTTCAACAACTGTCTCACTCTTTTCACCCCCTGCTTGAGAGTACACACGTTAAAAATACTCATATTAGAATAAGAATCAAAGAAAAAGAGTAGATTAGTTACCTTGAGTCCTGTCATGGAGATGGAACACTATGTCAGTCAGATTATGCAGTCCTTTAGCAATGTCCTGAAGCGATGTCTGAACTGACACGTGAATTACACCAGCCCTAATTGGCATGCAAACAGTACCAAGCTGCATTATTTCCATAGAATCAGTAGGAGTAGACTCAGAGGACCCAGAGCGAGTAGCTGAGGTAGTGGCGGAAGATACTTTGCATTTTCCATATGCAATCTCCTTTTTCTTCCTTTCAGATTCTTTCTTAAGAAAGACTCACCACTTCATGAATCCTTCGTGTACATGACAGGCCCAACCAGTTCTTCACCATCAAAAGTGCGAGGAAGGTGATGTATTTCCAAGCTGAGATAATCCTAGGGAAGATCAACCAGCGACTGTCATTATGCTGAGTAGTGGTTAAACTCATCACTTGCATGTAGGCCAGTTTGCCAAAATCAATCATGATCCCATTAGACAACTGCATATATATCAGTCTTGCCATATCAGCTGAGATGTGGTTCTTATGGGTAGAAGGAAACCAATTGGATTCGGCTAAGACCGTCAGTGCCGCATACTTTGGTGGAAGATCCACCGACTTAAGTCATGCCCAGGTTCTCTTCTGCCCCTCAGTAAGGTATTTGGACAAAGTGTCAGGAGAAACTAAATCAATGCTTAAATCAGCCCTGATTTCAGCATTACTCACAGGAGCTAAGTCTGAACAGACGTTAATCTGTTCAGGAGAAAACTCATACATCCATTTACGCAGGAAGACTTTGACTCCCTTCTCAGATGAGGATGATCTGGACTTGGGAAGACCCAACTAGCTCAGAAACCTTCTAGCTCATACAACTCATTGTATCGTCCACCTATGAAAGTTTCAAAACACATACGTGATAAATCATGGTTTTTACCGGTTTTAAGCCACGATATAAGTGTGTTTTAGAGTCTTTTAGTGTTTCTTTAGAGTCATTTGCAGGTGTTATTAGGTACATGCACGTTTGGAGCGGAATTGGAGATTATGGAGCTTTTTGGAGCTTTTTGGAGATTTGACCCGAGAGATGAACTTCACTGTCGAATTCAAAGACCTGTGTCGATCGACACAGAAGGTGCATCGATCGACACACTGGTGGCAATGATCGATGCAAGATCGAGTCAGACAATATCTCGGCGAGTTTAATGAAATCATGGAAATTGCAGTAAAGCCCAGAAGTTCCCGATGTTTACAAAGAAGCCCCAGAACGTGATTAGCATTATAATTAGGTTTTACAGACACTTGTAAGGCTACACTTTATTCTAAGTTTTATTCTAAGCTTTTCTGAGAGAGAGTTTGAGGGGCTGGTTTTGTTCTCGAAAGAGACTTGATTTCGAACCCATGTTCTTATTCTCTTGATTGATTTATGATATCTATTTTTACTATGTTTTCTGTATTGATTTCTATGTCTGAGTAGATCTCTTGTTAGGTTAGGGATTCTCATTAGGGATTTGAAGGAATGCTAGATTAACTGATTAAATTAGATTCATCATCTAGTTCTTCATTTAATCTGTTCTAAATGCTTAATCTGAACTGGCCATTTAGATTATTGATATTAGGTTGATTTACACAACGACGGTTGGTTAATTAACTAGATCTGATTTAGGTGAGCAACTTGTCTATTCGCAAAGAAATTTGGTTTAGAGAAGTTGTGAACGAACGAACTTGGAATTAATGCATGTTTAGAACTCTAGATTCGCAACAAAAGTTAGTGTACTAGGTTGTTAGATATAGATAATTATCGCAGCGAAAGCTGGTTAGTTTTACCTTCGTGATTCTAGTTCAAGAGCGCTATAGATTGAATCTGATTATCTGTTATCTGATTTCCTGATATCCTGAGAACTTCCTGAAACCTAACGCCTTCGTTTGATTGCTTACATCCGTCTCTCTTGATTTGTTTACTTGCTTTCTATTTTGTTTACTGCTTTACAAATTGCTTCGCCTAGCTTAAATCTGAATTACTTATAATCTATCGTGTGACCGGAGTCCTTGTGGATTCGATACCCTAAGTACTACATCTGCATCACTGTGCACTTGCAGTTAGAATAGGGATAAACCTTGACCTATCAAGTTTTTGGCGCCGTTGCCGGGGACTCTTTGAGTTCGCCGATAGATTCAGTACTAGGATTTAGACTAAGCATTTTTTTTTCTTGTTTACTTATGTTCTTGTTTCTTTGGTGTTGCAGAAATCGCCATGCATCGATCGACACGGTCATGTGTGTCGATCGTCACATATGTTGGGATTGTGTCCTGAAATCACACTTGTACTCACTCCTAATGATAGTTGTGTGTCGAGATCAGACATTTGTATAATACTGGGTGGTTGCAATATTTTGCTAGAAGCCTCTTGCAGTCTGTAAGTTGTATACTTACTGCCAGTATTATATGATCCTATAGGGTCACACACCTAAGCAAACTGGAAGCATAAATATGAGAATGATCATTATGGTAATGATCATGTTGATGTGTATTGGATACACATTGATATTGAGTTTTATGGTGGTGTGTCGATCGACACAGTGAGTGTGTCGATCGACACAGATCGGGTTTCGAAACTGATGTTTCGATTTCATGACTTAAACGAATTGGATTAATCCAATGATCGGTTTAATCATCCTAGGTCTATATAAAGGCTTATATGGTCGACCTGGAACCCTAGCCGTTCAGTTTTCTTTTGCAGAGAAAGCCGAGCCACCTAAACTCAGTGATCCCAAAATCCGGCACTAGCATCCCGGCTTTCCAGCTTTGTGTGCGTGTGTATCTAGTAGAGGCGAAGCACTTGAGTCGCTGCTGATCTCGATTACCATTCATTCCGCTGCCATCACTGAGGTAAACACGAGATCCATGATTCAATACCTTAACCCTTAGATCCTAGGCTTTCCAACAGTGGTATCAGAGCTATTAGGGTTTAATCCATTGAATCTGAGGCTTGTAATTCGAATAATGATGTATTTGAATAGATTTATGCCTGCTAGATCATGTTTTGAACGAATAAATCTCGGATTAAGTTTCTGCTTTAAAACGATGATCGAGTGTTTTCGCATAGTGTCGATCGACACTAATCGTGTGTCGGTCGACACACAGCGAAACACTTATAAAATTTTAGGGTTTCGATCAACGATCAGATTTCTGTTACCCTACTGTGTCAATCGACACACTGGGTTGTGTCGGTCGATGCAGGCTATGCGAAAGGATAAATCGGTTCAATTGGATTGACCGGTTATCTCGCATGGTTATGTCGGTTAAATCGGTTCAATTGGATTAACTGGTTCAATTAGTTTGGACTGGTTATCTCAATTAGTTAAGAACCGATTTAATTGGTTGATTTCGGTTAAATTAAATTTACCGGTTATCGACCCGGTTCAATAGGATTGAACCGGAAAAACCAATTTGGTTTTGGTTAGGTCATGTCGACCGATACAAGGATGTGTCGATCGACACACCACTCGCAGATTTGGTGGTTGGACCTCAAATTGCGAATACCAAACCAAGTCTAATTCCTTGCTCCTAGATTAACTTAAACTTAATGAATCTAGATGTTTTAATTAACTTAAAAACTTCTTGGATGCATATTGGATATGCATCAAGATTAAATAGTTCTTTTCCTCAACTAAATATCAAGTGATCTTGATGTCTTGCCCGACCTTGTCTACTGTCAAGACTCGTTTCGTTGTTGGATAGTCTTGGAGTCCTTGGTATCCACAACTACATGAGTAAGGCAGGTGATCATTGATAGACTTGCAGTGCGACTGTCAATAATCACAAGACTGAAGAGATTGGTTTACTTGACTGGGCTATCAGAAGTTCTGGGCCCAGAGACATCAGAGTGGGTAAGACATGGATTGTCTTATCTGCGACCAAGAGTTGTACTGGGTACAATTAGCAATGATTTGCTTACCTAGATAACTAAAGTTTGGGTGATGGCGAGTCGCCCACTTAAATTTTGGTGAAGTAAGGATCTTGGTTCATTGTATTCATCTGAGGAAACATAGTTTTGAATACAATGCGAGTTTTCTTATTAGATAAGAATTCTCATTTCCTTGAACATCGTAACTAAAACCTCTACCTCTTTTAATTACAGCTATGTTTGTCCCAACTCACATCAACACTTTCTCGCTAAGATCCGTCCTTGAGAAGGACAAGCTTAATGGATCAAACTTCTTGGAATGGTATCGGAACCTGAGAATAGTTCTCAGGCAGGAGAACAAGGAATATGTCCTTACAAGAGTTCTCCCCGAGAGGCCACATTCCAATGCCACGCAGGCAGACAAGAATGCTTGGGATAAACATTCTGCTGATGTCAAAGATGTTAATTGTCTAATGCTGGTGACTATGAACTCTGAGCTGCAGAAGAAATATGAGAACGTGATGTCACCAATTGAGATGATTAACAGCCTGAAAGCCTTGTTTCAGGAGCAAGCTCGCACAGAGAGATACCAGACGGTTAAATCTCTCATGGATTGCAAGCTGGCTAAGGACAGTCCAGTAAGTCCTCATGTCCTTAAAATGATGGGTTACATTGATAACCTGGGGAAACTGGACTGTGCCATTAGCCAGGAGCTAGCCACTGACATGATTCTGCAGTCTTTGCCGTCGTGTTTTGATCAGTTCATCATGAACTACAACATGACTAAGACATTGACTGAGTTGCACGGCATGCTAAAGACAGCAGAGCCGAATCTCAAGAAGGCAACTCCTAATGTACTGATGGTACAAGGGGGTAAAAGGTTTAAGAAACCTAGTAAGGATAAGGGAAAGGCTAAAGCTGTCCAGACTGAGAGTCAAGACAGGCCCAAGCCCAAGCCCAAATCCGTGCCTTCTCCTGAGGACAAATGCAACTACTGCAAGCAGCTAGGGCATTAGAAGAGAAGCTGCAAGAAGTTCATGGAAGATTATGCGAAGCTGAAGAAGACGTATGATGCGTCTAATTCAGATATTTATGTTATCGAACTTAATGTTATGACTCCTAGTTCTACTTCGTGGGTATTGGATACCGGCTGCGGTGCTCATATTTGTACTAATATGCATGCACTAAGAAACAGTAGAACGCTGAAGAAAGGACAAGTGGAGCTACGGGACGAGAATGGAGCTAAGGTTGCTGCACTGGCCGTAGGCACTTATGATTTGTCTTTACCTTCTGGCATGGTTTTAGAATTGAATAATTGCTACTTTGTACCTGCGATTAGCAGAAACATAATTTCAGTTTCCGTTTTGGATTTGGAAGATTTTGATATTGCTATTAAGAATAAAGTTTGTTCTTTTCATCGTAATGGTACATTTTATGGTAGCGCCCCATCAGATAATGGGTTATATGTCTTAAACCAAGAAATGTCTGTCTTTAACATAAATACAAAGCGGTTTAAGTCAAATGACGAAAACCCGACTTTCTTATGGCATTGTCGTTTGGGCCACATCAATGAGAAACGCATTCAAAGGCTCCATCGTAATGGGCTTCTGGGCTCATTTGATTTTGAATCATGTGAGAAATGCGAATCTTGCTTGATGGGCAAAATGGCTAGAGCCCCTTTCAACAAACCAAATGAAAGGGCCAGTGATTTATTGGGCCTTATTCATACTGATGTATGTGGACCAATGAGCACTGTTGTCAGAGGAAATTACAAGTACTTCATTACCTTTACTAATGACTTCAGTAGGTATGGCTACGTCTATTTGATGAGACATAAGTCAGAATCCTTTGATAGATTCAAAGAGTTCAAGAATGAAGTACATAACCAACTTGGCAAAAGTATCAAAGTTCTGCAGTCGGATCGCGGAGGAGAATACTTGAGTCAAGAGTTCAGTGACTATCTGAGCGAGTGTGGAATTGTTTCACAACTCACTCCTCCTGGAACACCCCAATGGAATGGAGTGTCAGAGAGGAGGAATCGAACTTTATTGGATATGGTTCGGTCTACGATGAGTCATTCAGATCTTCCATTATCCTTTTGGGGATACGCTCTAGAAACGTCTGCGTTTACACTAAATAGGGTGCCATCTAAATCAGTTGAAAAGACACCACATGAATTGTGGACTGGGAATGTTCCAAGTCTGTCTTTCCTGAAGATTTGGGATTGTGAGGCTTATGTCAAACGTTTAATCTCTGACAAGCTCGCACCCAAATCAGATAAATGCTACTTCGTTGGTTATCCTAAGGAAACCAAGGCATACTACTTTTACAACCGATCTGAGAACAAAATCTTTGTTGCTCGGGACTGTTCTTTTCTTGAGAGGGAATTTCTTTCTAAGAAAAGCAGTGGGAGTAAAATACATCTAGAAGAAATTCAAGATGCACAGGAGACTGCTCAACCTGCTGAGGAAGAGCAGCAGTTGGATCCACAAAGTTCTGTGGAGGCCACGCCTGTGGAGCTTGAAGTTTGCAGATCCGGAAGGATCCGTCACGACGAGAGATATTATGGATTTCTCGTGACCAACTGCAATGATCTGATGATCATTGAAAGTGACGAACCGGCGACCTTCGCGGAAGCTATAATGGGCCCGGACTCCGAAAAGTGTCTTGGAGCCTCTAAATCCGAAATGGGATCCATGTCAGAAAACCAAGTATGGTCCTTGGTCGATTTACCTAATGGTGCAAAAGCTATTGAGTGTAAATGGATCTTCAAGAAGAAGATTGACGTGGATGGTAATGTCCAGGTTTATAAAGCTAGGTTGGTGGCTAAAGGTTTCAAACAGATTCATGGTATTGACTATGATGAAACCTATTCCCCAGTCGCTATGCTTAAATCCATTCGGATTCTTCTAGCAACTGCTGCTTCTAATGATTATGAGATTTGGCAGATGGATGTCAAAACCGCCTTCTTGAATGGAATTTTGGAAGAGGATGTGTATATGACACAGCCTGGGGGTTTTGTAGATCCTAAGAATGCTGGAAAGGTATGCAAGATTCATAAATCCATTTATGGATTGAAGCAAGCATCACGGAGTTGGAATCTTCGTTTTGATGAAGCAGTAAAACAATTTGGTTTCATCAAGAACGAAGAAGAACCATGTGTATACAAGAAGACTAATGGGAGCGGAATTGCATTTCTCGTACTGTATGTCGATGACATACTTATTCTCGGTAATGACGTTATGTTGCTTCAGTCTGTTAAGACTTGGCTCGGAAGTTGTTTTTCCATGAAAGACATGGGAGAAGACGCGTACATCCTTGGAATCAGAATCTACAGAGATAGAGTAAACATGCTGATTGGATTGTGCCAGGACACTTATATTGATAAGATGTTGCACAGATTCAAGATGCATGATTCCAAGAAGGGTTTCATACTGATGTCCCATGGCATTAGTCTCAGCAAGAAGCAGTGTCCGGCGACACATGCTGAGCGAGAACGCATGAATAGGATTCCTTATGCTTCTGCAATAGGATCTATCATGTATGACATGCTCTGCACTCGTCCAGATGTAGCTTACGCGTTAAGCATGACGAGCAGATACCAATCTAATCCAGGTGAAGATCACTGGATAGCTGTCAAGAATATTCTCAAATATTTGAGAAATACCAAGGATAAGTTCTTGGTATATGGAGGAAGTGAAGAGCTTGTGGTGAATGGATTCACTGATGCGAGTTTTCAGACAGACAGAGATGATTTCCGATCACAGTCTGGATACGTCTTCTGACTAAATGGCGGTGCAGTGAGCTGGAAGAGCTCTAATCAGAATACCGTAGCTGATTCCACGACGGAAGCTGAATATGTTGCTGCTTCAGAAGCGGCAAAGGAAGCTGTTTGGATCAAGAAGTTCATGACTGAACTTGGTGTGGTTTCTAGTATCTTGGAGCCAGTGGCTTTGTTTTGTGACAACAATGGAGCCATTGCTCAGGCGAAAGAACCCAGGTCACACCTGAAGTCCAAACACATAGAGAGGAGATATCACCTGATTCGTGATATCGTAAATAGAGGCGAATTGAAGATCAGCCGAGTTCCGACGGACGAGAATGTCGCTGATCCTCTGACTAAGCCACTCCCAAGGCCTAAGCATGAGAGTCATACTAATGCTGTAGGCATTAGAGATCTTATGATGTAATCTTGATTCTAGTGGGAGTTCTTGTGGTTTTATTTTAGTTATATTAAGATGTTCTTGTAAACATACTTTTGGATATGTTTAATGAAATTTGATTTCAACATTATTTATTGTGATCTAAATAATGGTCCCAAAATAAGTTTATGCCATATTATAGGTCATCAAGTTGAGGACTTGATCATGAAACCCTATAAGTTATAGATGACATAAATTATCATTTGTCCCTAGTCGAGGTTGTCGAAGTGGGACACTGACAACCGCGAGAGACTAGCTTGTGAGGTGACTGTTGACTAAGTTTCATGGAGTCAGTGATATGAGTATCACAGTCAGTCACATAGATATATGTTGATGAACATATGATCGGATGTGACCCGCTAATGAGAAGTCTCCAGGATAGTTATATCTGTGTCATGAGAGGTTCTCATTACGATTATAGAGTATAGTCCTTAGACCTGAGTTCATCATGCTTTCTTGTATATGAATTGGTACACTTTGACCTTGTCAAACGTCGACCCGTAACTGGCGGCTATAAAGGCATTGCTTAGGTGTATCATGAAGTGTGTATAGGAACAGGGGTGGAACAAGATGGGATTTGTCCCTCCTGTATAAGGGAGATAAATATCTCAGGGCCTATCGAAGATTTAATACTGAGAAAATGTGTGGCCGCACTCAAACGAACTGTAGTTCAGTTGTTTGTCTTGTTCAGTATAGATCAGGAGTTCGATAAACACGATATTGGCTTAATAAGGATGACACTAATCTTGCCTTATGCCAAATCGAGATATAGAGACAAAAGGATTATAGGAATTGATGATTCCAGTACAAGTGGGAGATTGTTGGGATTGTGTCCTCAAATCACACTTGTACTCACTCCTAATGATAGTTGTGTGTCGAGATCAGACATTTGTATAATACTGGGTGGTTGCAATGTTTTGCTAGAAGCCTCTTGCAGTCTGTAAGTTGTATACTTACTGCCAGTATTATATGATCCTATAGGGTCACACACCTAAGCAAACTGGAAGCATAAATATGGGAATGATCATTATGGTAATGATCATGTTGATGTGTATTGGATACACATTGATATTGAGTTTTATGGTGGTGTGTCGATCGACACACTTTCGAAACTGACGTTTCGATTTCATAACTTAAACGAATTGGATTAATCCAATGATCGGTTTAATCATCCCAGGTCTATATCAAGGCTTATATGGTCGACCTGGAACCCTAGCCGTTCAGTTTTCTTTTGCAGAGAAAGCCGAGCCACCTAAACTCAGTGATCCCAAAATCCGGCACTAGCATCCCGGCTTTCCAGCTTTGTGTGTGTGTGTATCTGGTAGAGGCGAAGCACTTGAGTCGCTGCTGATCTCGGTTACCATTCATTCCGCTGCCATCACTGAGGTAAACACGAGATCCATGATTCAATACCTTAACCCTTAGATCCTAGGCTTTCCAACAACATCTTTGAGCTTGCATCGATCGACGCTTCTCTTGCATCGATCGACACAAAGCGTAACCAGTGACACCGAGAGCTTGAGCACTTAGCAGGTTTTTCTTAACGGAGCCTGTAATTCTTATGCGCGGTGAAGATGGCGTTTTACGAGACCAAAAGGGTCATATATGCAACGCAAAGGGTCAAAAACTGGATGGGGAAGGAAACCTCATCACGCTAGAGTACTACGCAATGGTTGGGCAGATGGCTGAGATGAGAGAATAGATTGATTCTATCCACGGCATCCTGCTTTGGAAAAGACAAATCCGAGCTGATGCAGAAGCTGAAAAGTTTCCAGAGGTGAATTATATAGCTGGAGCTGATTATCATGGACAAACATATGGTTCTAGTTATGCTCCGAGATCAAGAAATTTTGGTTATTCATCTCACCAAGCACCTCATGCACCTACACATAAGAGCAGAGTGGAAGCCATGATAGAACAGCTCCTTGAGGCACAACAGCAGACCGCTGCGTCTTCCAACTTTAGGATTGATGCCTTGTACACTGATTTGAATGAGAAGCTTGAGTTCTTGAACACTCATATAAGGCTGCTGGACACACAAGTGGATCAGATTTCAAGTTCTGTCAAAGAGAAGAATGCCCAGCATGCTCATGTCAATCCTATCTCAATTCAGGATGCATATAAGCTGGATCAGGGATCGTATCTCGAAGTTAAGACTATGAAAGTCATGGAAAACAAAGAAGAATCCGAGATTGAAATCCCCGAGTTTGAGAGTTTCGACGGACCAGACTCAACCGAGATTGACATGGATCTTTTGGTAAAATCAATCAGTGTCGATAGACACCCCTTTAGTGTCAATAACACCCACGCCAGAGTATGGACGGTTCAGATCGATAATGGACTAAACCAAGGAGAGAAATTTGAGTTTGAGACTGCTGAACCAGTGAGAGAAGCTGAAATACCCGAGACTGAAGCTAGAAGTCGAGATGAACTACTTGCATCGATCGTTGCACAGAGAGTAACGATCGTTGCAGACCGTGAAGAATCAGCCTCACTTATTTCTCATGGAGTTGTTAGGGAACGGGTCTACAAACCTCCAATACCATTCCCAAAAGTCCCTATGAAGTCTAAACATGAGCAGAATGTAGTCGAGTGCATGGTAGTGGTGGATAAGGAGATGAATAAAACTCCACCAGCTGAAGCTTCGCAAGTTAATCCTTGTGTGTTGGGATATACAAAGAAGATGATTTCCACTGATGATCATTTGAAAAATGAATTTCGGATTTGTGGGATTACAGAGTCTGATAGTGGAGAGAAGAAGATGGTGGTTCCTCAGGAATCTACTCTAACATCTTCAAGGTCTAAAACTGCTCATAAGCGGAAAGCTCCGAACATCAGATCTCCATCAAAGCACAGGTATAAAGCTTCTAAACTTAAACCTCCTGACCAATCAGCTTTGAATGCAGGGAAACGCTCTACGCCACCCAAGCTTCGCTCCCACCAACGATCTCTCCCTACGTTCCTTGGACGATCTCATGATGATACTGCTTACACACCGCCGTGAATGAAGAGGCATTCACAGAGACATTCCAAGTCTCTGCTGAAACCCCATGAGTCTGATCTCTTCCAACAAGTCAAGCTATTGACTTTAAACAAGCGCTGAGTGAGAGGCAACCCACTGTTAGATTCTAGTGCTTTCTTATTTATTTTTGGTGCTTTTATTAGGATTTTACGTTTTGGTTTTGTTTTTGTTAAGTTTTTAATAACAGAACCTGTCTGGAGATGTGTGACGATCGTTGCTATATGTGCAATGGTCGTTGCAGGGAGAAATGACGAAAAGATAAAATCGCCTTGTGACGATCGTTGCGGTCCTGTGCAATGGCCGTTGCAAATGGTCCAATTACAAAATTAAGGTACGCGTGCTAAACCGGAATCGATTTGGTTAAGCAGCAACGATCGACGCTTCAGCATCAACGATCGTTGCAGTCCCGAATCAGGTAAGTACTTTAAACTTTTTCTTTTTTCTCTTCTAATTTTCCGTACAAGAAATCGCTCACTCCCCTAAATCACTCAAATCTTCACCATTGTTTTCGATTCAAAGCTTGTTTTAACCGGTTTTATACTCTCTATCGGTTTCTATAACCCAATCACAACAATTTCAAGGTAATGTTCCTCAAAACCATCAATTTGTGATTTGATTCTAGGGTTTGGAAAGTTGAGATTTATGGCTTTAAAATGGTGATTTCCTTGACATAGACTTGATTTAGGAAGCTTAATGACGAGCTTATATTGCATGTTTGGTTGTGATTGAATTTCGATGCGATTAACAGATTTTGAGCGACTGCAAAAATCACCTTGCAACGATCGATGCACTAGTGCAACGGTCGTTACATTGCGATTTGGGATTTATTCGACACTGTGAAATCACCTTGCAACGATCGATGCCTCAGTGCAACGATCGATGCCTCAGTGCAACGATCGTTGCTTCACGATTTCACAGAGAGATTTCCGAGACTTATATTCTTTATTTTTCTTAATCGCAGATGCCTCCTCGACAACCTCGCAAGCGCAGAAATACTACAGCTGCGGATCCAACTCCCCCACCAGCGGAATGGTTTATCCGAGATTCGCCATATCCTGAGCCTTATCAGAGAGATAGGGAAGCCACACCGTTGCCTTGGCCTAAGGCAGATAAGGTGAAGATTTCAACAGAAAAGGTGTGGAGCAAGACACCTGATAAGCTGATTAAGACTGATGAGTTCACAGAGAGGCCAATCAATGACTACTGGGATGAGTTCGATACTCTGCTTTACAATGCCTGGTGTGATATGGAAGTTAAGCAGACGAAGTTTGTTGACTATTGGAGCTGCAAGCACTTGGGCATTGATGGGCAGGTGCTTCGATTGATTAAGGGCATTGGTCTGGGGACAATGCCTATACAGTACTATGAGCTGTACCCCGACTTGGTGAGGCAGTTGTTGGCGACTTGCAGGGTCTATTATCCTGATCCAGAGCACAAGAAGGCCGCAGATGAGATTTTTACATTCATGAGCTTAGGAGTCAGGCATCGGATTCCTTTCCAGATATCTGCCGTATTTATGGTTTCAGCGTGGAGCGCACACGCACTGGCATAACTCTTGAGTGGGACAGACACGAGGTGCAATATCTCTGGGATCAGATAGGCAGTGGGCCATATGACTCGAGGACCACAAAGCAGATTATGGTCAGACATCCGGTGCTCAGATATGTGATCCGCATCTTGGGCTACACACTGTTGTGGAAAGCCGAGGCAAACAAGATGCGCAAGAATGAGTTGGAGGTATTCTTTATTGGACTGAAGGATTTGTTTGATGAGACTACTTTGAGAGATCCTGCTAGGGATCTCAACTTAGGAGCTGTGTTTTCTCATCACCTGTGCACACTAACGACTAAGGCTGTGGATGGGAAAGACACTAAGACAATGGGCAGTTTGCTCACTCCCATCTTCAGACATTGCGGGATCCCTTTAGAGAGTACGGAGCGTGATGATAGCAAGGCATATATGGATTTGACTCACCTGCAGAGCGCCACTTGGCTTAAGGAGGGATGCATCTGGGTCTATTACAACATTCATGGGCAGAAGCAAGGTGTGGAGCTTCCTGCTGCGCATCTGACTAAGGTCGATACATTGGCTGACCTGGATTTCCAGCCTCCTATGAGAGATCGACACAGTGTCCCTACGATGGCTCATCCGCTGGAAGAGCCTTCTACACGAGCTTCTTCTTCTTCTGTACCTGCACCGGAGCCTACTGCTGATGCTTATGATATCGGACCATATCCAGCTCCATCTGTGCCACTTGGTGAGATGTCTGAGACATAGTGGAGAGAGAGACAGGATGGTATACTCCAGAGGATTTGGGAGTTCATGTGCACCTGTAGATGACAGCCACAGATCCACCAGCGTACTCCTTCCCGTCGACGTAGACAGCGCTCTCCGACTCCAGTGCTTTCGAGTGATTATGATCGCTATGCTGACATAGATGACGAGTGAGAGTAGCGACATTTTCAGACTACGGTTCTGTATTTTCTTTTTCTTGTTTTATTTTGCATTTTCTCTTGATTTTCTTAGGATTTCTATTGTTTTGGATGATGTGTTTACATTATGACTATCTGTTGCTTTGATTCTACTTGTTTGCATTGGTTTTCAGCTTTCAGGTTTGAAATTTGACAATTTCTAACGGACTAACTGCTAACTTGCTGACTGATCCGAGTAATCGCAGTGCGTCGATCGACACACTCTTGTGTCGATCGTCACAACACGAAAGAAATTGCATTGCAGCGATCGTTGCGGTCCTGAGAAACGATCGACCCACAAGCAATCGCCCTGCAATGATCGATGCACCTAGTGCAACGGTCGATGCAGGAGCGAGAGGTACAATCCGGCAGACTTAACTCATCCAAACAATATTTTTATTTTCTTTTTACCGAACCTTAGCTTGACACTACTGGGGACAGTGTGTTTCAAGTGTGGGGGAGGCGGTACTGACTTATATCTTTCTGTTTTCTTAAGAGTCAGTCCTATTTTTTTAAAAATATTTTGTTTTATTGAGTCAAAACCAGTTTAAGTAAGAAATAGTGAATTTTGGAGGAGTTAACAATATCTTGCAGGAACTTAAGTAACCATTGGGATGAAGCCGAAAGATCAATCTATGACTATTAGAAAACCCAACACGGATCAACCTACTGAGGACACCCATATCAATTCAGATATTCAGAGGATCCTTTTACTGGCTTCACCCTTAACCTGACTTAATTTCTCACCTAAGGGCTTGGTATACCTTGAGTCGGATTCCTTTGTTAGTTCTGACACAACTTGTAAACCTGTCCGAGTATGGTTCCCTTCTCCCCTTTCATAAAGTTAAAAAAAAATAATAAACTGAGAATGAGCTAGTAGGTCCGAAGTGGTCTCTGGGAGTGGTAGCTACAACTATCATATCCTGTGCATCCATGGAATGTGTCCAAAGTACACCCCTTAACGAGAAGAGCACTGATAAAAAAAAAAAAATTGATACCCAATGGGGAAAAATCATAATGCTAAGGAAGGGAAAAGAGAAGAAAAGGAACCAGAAAAAGATAGTATGGTGCTCTAGAGCTGGCAAAGTAAGAATCCATGTGCCCTTTGATCGATAATCCTTAGGTGAGACCGCACTTAATATTTTTAGAAGTCAGTAGGGTGAATTTGAATTGCTTGGATTGATTGTGGAGTTTACTTATGACAGTTGCTAAGTGTGGGGGAAGTACATGTTGGTCTTGATATCTTGCAGTTGATTCTTTCAGTGGTTTACTAAAGGGAATCTGAGTGTTGTTGCTTCTAGAACAAAAAGAGTTTTCGAAAGTTTTCAAACCTCTTCACCATGTTTTAGTTCTATGTTTTGCTTGAGGGCAAGCAAAGGCTAAGTATGGGGGAGTTGATATATCATGATTTTTACCGGTTTTAAGCCATGATATAAGTGTGTTTTAGAGTTTTTTAGTGTTTATTTAGAGTCATTTGCAGGTGTTATTAGGTACATGCACGTTTGGAGCGGAATTGGAGATTATGGAGCTTTTTGGAGCTTTTTGGAGATTTGACCCGATAGATGAACTTCACTGTCAAATTCAGAGACCTGTGTCGATCGACACAGAAGGTGCATCGATCGACACACTGGTGGCAACGATCGATGCAAGACCGAGTCAGACAATATCTCGGCGAGTTTAATGAAATCATGGAAATTGCAGTAAAGCCCAGAAGTTCCCGATGTTTACAAAGAAGCCCCAGAACGTGATTAGCATTATAATTAGGTTTTACAGCCACTTGTTAGGCTACGCTTTATTCTAAGTTTTATTCTAAGCTTTTCTAAGAGAGAGTTTGAGGGGCTGGTTTTGTTCTCGAAAGAGACTTGATTTCGAACCCCTGTTCTTATTCTCTTGATTGATTTATGATATCTATTTTGACTATGTTTTCTATATTGATTGCTATGTCTGAGTAGATCTCTTGTTAGGTTAGGGATTCTCATTAGGAATTTGAAGGAATGCTAGATTAACTGATTAAATTAGATTCATCATCTAGTTCTTCATCTATTCTGTTCTAAATGCTTAATATGAACTGGCCATTTAGATTATTGATATTAGATTGATTTACACAACGACGGTTGGTTAATTAACTAGATCTGGTTTAGGTGAGCAACTTGTCTATTCGCAAAGAAATTTGGTTTAGAGAAGTTGTGAACGAACGAACTTGGAATTAATGCATGTTTAGAACTCTAGATTCGCAACGAAAGTTGGTCTACTAGGTTGTTAGACATAGATAATTATCGCAGCGAAAGCTGGTTAGTTTTACCTTCGTGTTTCTAGTTCAAGAGCGCTATATATTGAATCTGATTATTTGTTATCTGATTTCCTGATATCCTGGGAACTTCCTGAAACCTAACGCCTTCGTTTGATTGCTTACATCCGTCTCGCTTGATTTGTTTACTTGCTTTCTATTTTGTTTATTGCTTTACAAATTGCTTTGCCTAGATTAAATCCGAATTACTTATAATCTATCGTGTGACCGGAGTCCTTGTGGATTCGATACCCTAAGTACTACATCTGCATCACTGTGCACTTGCAGTTAGAATAGGGATAAACCTTGACCTATCAATACGCTATCATCTCAACCCGGACAAGCGTTCACCTTATTACATAGATGTCAGAGATGGCCGAGACAAATCGTAGGAGTGGTTTTATTACCCCTGCAGGTGAAGGTTACTTGCTTCATAACAGAGTTGCTCCTTGTTATCAGCAGGAAGCTAAATATTCCCAACTGAACAGTCAGCAGTTAGAGCGTGATCACTTCAATGATCCGCGTAATTCTAACTATGTTAGAGTAAATTCTAAGGAGATTACCTTCCACCTCAAATCCAGAGATGGACAAGCTCCAACTCTTCGTGACTTTCCCTCCCTTTCTCAGAAGAGGAAAATCACTTGTACTCCTCCGCCTAATCGGACTAGTGAACCAATCTCTCATCCCCGTATATCAGAAAGTGGAGAAGTGAGTAGCGCAAAACAAAACAGAAAGTCTGTAAAAGAAAGAATATCAGAACAATTACCGTAACTTTCAGCCCGTGTTTCGGGTCTGTCCAGCTCTATGTTAGCTCGTTTCCAAGATGTTAAAGTGCATTATGTAGAGGAGGAAAACCATGCACAAGTTATTTGGGATAGATCATGACATAAATCACCTGAGGTCACAGAACAGAGTCAACTGGTTTCAGAGTCTCACGTCCCAGCTACTCTTCGTTTAGGGACTCTGACTGAGCAAAATAGAAAATAATCACCAAGAAAGCCCTTTCAACTGCTCCCTCTACATCTAAAATGACGTGAAAAAGAAAAGTAACAAAACCAGTGAATAAATCATGAGGAAGCATAAGCCCTCTGAAGGTAGCTAGAAGCTGAAAACTTATTGGGAACTACAAAAACTCTCGGAAGAAACTAGGAGTCAGAGGTAGCAGTAATGTGGAAAATTTACCTTGTAATAAGGATCATACACCTTCAATGATGATTGTCCTGGCAACATCGAAAGGAAGGGTGGATTGTCAAAATCTACCAAACCGGGTTCCTTAGGGATAATTAGCTGGAATTGTCAAAGTTTGCGAGGAGACTTGACAGTTCCTAAACTTCAGGAGCTAAAAAGGATATTTAACCCAGATATCTTGTTCCCCTCGAAAATTAAAAACCAAGATGGTTTTGTCATTAAAACTGCCAACGATTTAGATTTTTATATTATTTTATTATACCTCCTATTGGCTTGAGTGGAGGACTTACTTTCTTTTGGAAGAAGGATATCAATATGGACGTCCAAGAAAGGAAGATATACTAACTTACTAGAACGTGATCTCGAAGTTGGGCTTTAACTGTGACTCGGCTTGGATGCTCACCGGGACTTTAAAGACATTCTGAAAAATGCAAAGAAAGAAGGAAGTGGACTGTGATGTGAAGGATCATTCATCCTTTTTCAAAAATTCCTCTCAGTGAACGGTCTATGGGATGTTAAAAACCCTGGTAACTCTCTATCTTAGCGGCTTATAGGATGTTAAACATTCTGGTAATTCTCTGTTGTGGCGAGGTACAAGATGAAAGTGCAGGTGAGGCAGTATATAAAGCAGAAAGTAAGACACACAAAGTTTGTTAACGGGGTTCGGTTTTTCCTACTCCCCGGGACCTCGTCCAGCTTTCGAATTCACTTGAATAGAAAGTAATCCCACCAATTACAGACGAATAGAACAAACCCTATTGATCTATCGCTCTACCCAATACAAGAATTCTTCAGGATCAAACACCTGAGCTAAGCTCCCCCTAGAACCTAGACTTTTCCCCAAAGATACAAAAGCCCTCTTGAGTTTTTATTCTCTCAGCTCTTGCATCTCCATAAGGCCACGCCTCTCCTCTTTATATAGGCTAAACTTGCTCCTCAAGTTTACCTAAATAAAGACATAGAAAATATCCTTTTGTTTTGATATTTCCTATTCCACCTTTTTGTAACTTTTCCTTTTTTCTTGAAACTTATTCAAAGAATAAGTAAACAACTCCAAGCTGCAATCTTCACTCCAAGATCTTCATCCAGCTCAGCACACAAACAATAAACCGAATCACATCACAAAGATTCGTTCATATCTCATCAATCAAACATATTCACGTCCTGAGTCACGTCTTGTACTACCACTTGTACTACGCCGTGACTGACACATCAAATACCTCTTCAATCTCCCCCTTTTTGACTATGTATGTGATCTCAACAACCCTAGCATCAAAGGCTTCATCACTAGCAACATCCAACATCATAAAAACTAGCAACACCAATCTCCCCTTACTTGAGTCACATCATGGTCAAAAACTAACACATGAACCGTCCTCCTCCATATTGAGGATGAAATCCTACTGCACCATCTCCGAAGTGATTAACTTTCTTCCTCCAAATCTTCATGACCCTTGTGCCTCCATGAGTAGCTCTTTGAACATGTCCTTTCCCTTCACAATGACAACATATAGGACCATGAAATCTCACTCCATGAGCTTGCTCCATTCTTTTCTTCTCCTTCAATAACTTGAAGCATCTTGGCCTAATATGTCCAAAAACTCCACAATGATGACAGACAGGACGCCAAATTCGTTTAGGTGCACTCTTCACTTCCGGGATTTTCCTTGTTGCAGTCGCTGTAGCAGTTCCTGTACCAGCTCTCGTACTAGCTGTCGTACCAGTCGACGTACCAGTTGCAGACTTCATAACAGTGACAGTCTTTGTAGCAGCTGTTGATGCAACATTCGTCTTTCCACCAGACACAAAAACACTATTAGCTTTTGAAGATTCTCCATTGAATCCAAGGCCACATCGATCACTTTTGCCAATGGTGAGAAGATGATCCAACTTCTTTGTGCCATTATTCAGCATCCTCACACCTTTTTGAGTCTCTTCAAGTTGAGCTCTGGCTTGCTGTGCTTCTTCTTCTTTCTCTGTTGCATACTTTCGTACTTCAGCAACTTCATCTTCTAGCTTAACTTTCTCCTTGGTCAATGATGCATTCTCCTCAACCATCTTACACCAATGCTCATACAAGGCTTTGTAATTCTCAGCAAAATCATCATCATCACTTACAGGATCGTCATCACTTTCATCATTGTCACTATCAATTGCACACCCTATTGCAGACGCTGATGCAGGTTCCGTCGCAGACGCTGATGCGGATCCTGTTGCAGACTTCGTAGCAGAACTAGACTCAAAGGTTGTGAATGCCACAAAGTTCTTTATTTCTTCACCATCATCTGAATCACTTCCAGAATCATCCTTGACGTTCCTCTTCTTCTTATTATGCTGTAAATTTGCACAATCACGGCTAACATGACCAAATCCATGACATTCATAGCATTGTATCTTCGATGATGAGCTGTCCAACTTCTCTCTTTTACTTTTCTTGTCTTCCTTCATCTTAAAATACTTAGAAAACTGTCTTGACAGCATCACCATAGAATCTTCAGAAGATGAAACTTGTAGAGCAACTCCAACATCAACATCCTTCTTCTGAGCTAGTTCTTCATACGCTTTATTCAACTCAAAAGCTTGAAGGATCCCAACAAACTCATCAAACGCCATCTCATCCAGATTATGAGCTTCTTCAACAGCAGAGATCTTTGACTCAAACTTTGATGGAAGAGATCTCTTCAGCTTCTTCACAAGCTTCTTGTCCTTGTAAGTCTTTCCAAGAGCGAATGACTCATTAGATATGTCACACAACTTAGCACTAAATTGAGCCACGGTTTCTCCTTCATCCATCCTTAGATTCTCAAATTTAGATGCTAACATATCCAGCTTAGTCCTCTTGACACTTGTGGTACCTTCAAACATGTTCTCCAATGTTTTCCATGCCTTTTGAGCTGACACACATTGAGAAATCAACTTGAAGTAACTTGCATCAATTGCATTATAAATTGCAGTCTTGGTCTTAGAATTGCAACTTGATGCCTTCTTCTCTTCAGCATTCCATTGATCTCTAGGCTTAAGAACTTCAACTCCTTTATCATTTACCATCATCGGGGGATTCCAACCAGTCTCAATCGAATTCCAACAATCCTCATCAAGACCACTAATGAAAGCTTGCATCCGTACCTTCCAATATCCATAATTTGAAGAGTCAAGCCGTGGTGGTCTGGTCATAGACGTTCCTTCCTTATGAGACTCCATCGAACCGAACTCTGTGCTACTTCCTGAGCTACCTTCTGATCCTCACCTTAGATCTGCTCGAAACAAGACTGAATCTCTATCAAGCACCCGCTCTGATACCAATTCAAAGTGCAGGTGAGGCAGTATATAAAGCAGAAAGTAAGACACACAAAGTTTGTTAACGGGGTTCGGTTTTTCCTACTCCCCGGGACCTCGTCCAGCTTTCGAATTCACTTGAATAGAAAGTAATCCCACCAATTACAGACGAATAGAACAAACCCTATTGATCTATCGCTCTACCCAATACAAGAATTCTTCAGGATCAAACACCTGAGTTAAGCTCCCCCTAGAACCTAGACTTTTCCCCAAAGATACAAAAGCCCTCTTGAATTTTTATTCTCTCAGCTCTTGCATCTCCATAAGGCCACGCCTCTCCTCTTTATATAGGCTAAACTTGCTCCTCAAGTTTACCTAAATAAAGACATAGAAAATATCATTTTTGTTTTGATATTTCATATTCCACTTTTTTGTAACTTTTCCTTTTTTCTTGAAACTTATTCAAAGAATAAGTAAACAACTCCAAGCTGCAATCTTCACTCCAAGATCTTCATCCAGCTCAGCACACAAACAATAAACCGAATCACATCACAAAGATTCGTTCATATCTCATCAATCAAACATATTCACGTCCTGAGTCACGTCTTGTACTACCACTTGTACTACGTCGTGACTGACACATCAAATACCTCTTCACAAGACAGTCTCTAAAGTTTCTTTATTAATAGTAACTCTTTTTGTTGTTTTGTTTTATATGCTTGATCTTCGAAATTTGTTTTTTTTGCCAATTGAAGTTCTTGCAGATATTTGCCATTGCCTATTGCAATATTCTTAATTGGGCTAGGCAAGACGGGACAAAGTTTGGACCAGAAACATGACTAATTCCTCTTCAATTATTGATTGAAGATCAGTTAATTTATTGATGAACAGAATCTTATAATCCAACTGCATTTTCTCTATCCGGCAGAAAAAAATAATTCCCAGCAATATCCCATTTTCTGGCTTTTTCCTAGAAAGTTCTGATACTCCAATTATACGAAAACAGAATTTATATAAATAAATTATACTAAAACAATTTTGGCATTTTCTAATCATAATTATAGTTACAAAGCGCAACTGCATAATAAATCTTGCATCAGAGAATCAAAGGAAGGAAGGAAAAAAAAAGCTTTGAACTTTATATTTTCATGGAGATGAAGTCGCCTTCAATCCCACGATAGCAGCACACGTTAGTGGCTGCGCCGGGATCCTGAGGCAACTCAGCGCGCTGCCGGGAATCGCCGAGCAATCCGGCTGCGGCCGCTGATAACCCTTGCCAGGAATGCAATTTCCGGTGAAATCGAACCCGCCGTTGACTCTCGAGCACTCGGAGCTAAACCCGGAGAAGAAATTGAAAGCAACAGTGAGATTTATCAGATTTCTCAAAGAGCAGACCAAATCAGGAAGATCGCCGGATAATTTGTTGTGTGCGAGGTTCAAAACTTCGATCTCCGATAAGCAAGAGATCGTATCGGGAACATGACCCATTAATGAATTGAAACTAACATCGAAGACTTCAATGTCGGAGAACAATCCGACCGATTCCGGTATACAGCCGGTTAACTGGTTATTCAAGAACAGAACCTCCTTCAATTTCGATCCGGATATGCCAAAACTCGTCGGAATTTCGCCGGATAATTTGTTATTGGCCAGATTAATCACCGATGCAGATGAGTATCCTAGATTCTGGGGGATTTCTCCGGTGAATTGGTTGTTGTTGAGGAGAATCGCGTCTAATTGTTTGTTGAAGAGATTTTCAGGAATCGAACCAGTGAAACTGTTGAACCGGAGATCGAGATAAACGAGATTAGGGATGTAGATTGTGACTTGAGGGAAAGAGCCTGAGAATCTGTTGTTGCTGAGATCGAGTTCTTGAAGAGAATCTAAGTTTCTGAAAGAATCTGGGATTTGACCGAAGAATCTGTTGCTGTTGAGATGGAGAATGGTTAAATCTGAGAGAAGAGAGAGGTCTGTGACAATGGTGCCTTGGAGATTTGCTTTGTTTAGATCTATGGCGATTACAGAAGAACCAGAACAGAAAATCCCTTTGTAAGAACAGACATCTTCACCAACCCATGTCTTAAGAACTCCAGATGGATCCTTTGTAATGGCGGATTTCCAGGATTGAAGAGCACTGTAAGCTGCATTTGTCTGTTGTTTTGGAGCCGAGCTAGGGTCGGAATTAGGGTTTCCGCCGCCGCCGACCCAATCTCCGCCGTCGCCGTTCCCGTCGCCCATGCCGTAGTCTCCAACGCATATACCTAGAAACAGAAACAAACTCGGTAGCTTAAAGTTGTTGCCTTTCTTCTTCCTCATCATTTCTTATTGTTCCCCCTTTGAAACTGAACAAACTCAAGAAGCTTGAATAAAAATTGTTGTCTTTGTTTTTTCGTGAGAATGCTGAAACATGGAAAGAGAATGAAGTTGAGATGATTTTGTTGAGGTTTCTTGCAAATTGTAGTTGAAGCATTGATTAATGATAAGTGAGTAAGGCTTTTGTGGGGGCAGAGGTTTTATGGAGTTTTGTTTCTCAGTTACTGTTTTGTTTTCAATTTTTTTATCATTGGCTTTTATTCATCTTTTAAAAAGAGAAGAAAAAAATACTTTTGCTTGAAATCAGTATATATCATCATCTGTTTTTTAGAACGTTCGTCCTAGAAAACTTTCCTAGTCCCGAAAACCAAGGTAGCATCGCCTTCTTTACTGCGATGTCGCCTCGTCTTTCTGAGAGGGTCTCTCTATCCAATCTTTTTTGTTTACGGTTTTGGTTTTCGGCATCTCCTGGATCTCCGTCAAATTTGATAGTGGATCGGTTCTCTTCTCTGGCGGGATGAGTAGTGGTGGTTCAAGACACATGTCTGGGTTTCTGGTGATGGTTCACCTTCTCCGACGAAAGCGTGTGGTCCTTCAGTTTCTTCCTCCGTTCCAGCGTCGCTTCTCTCATCGGATAGTTAGTTTTTGGCGAATTGCTCTCCAAGGCCGTGTGCTTTTGTTGGATCGTGCTCTTCTATCGGAGCTTCGTGCGGTTGTGGTGATTCGCGATTGGTGAGTCAGTTTTCATGCTCCTTGCCGTTGTTTTTTGTTGGGAGACGATGTGGGTCATTTAGGGTAAATTTCTTGTTTATGTCTGGTTTGGTCTTTGGGTCCCTCTTGGGTTCTGTTTTGACCGGTTTGTGTGGCTTGCTGACGGGTCTGGTTAGTGCTAGCTATAAGTTTGCTTTGGTGAGATCTGTTTAGAGTATCAGCTTTGTGGATAGGACTTCTTGCTAGTTTGGTGGTTAGCCCGGATGTCTTCGATTTGGTTGTGGTGTTATTAGTTTAGATGGCTTCAGGCGGTGATGTTGCTTTTCAATGTGAGTCTGCTCTTCCTTCTTGTTGGCTGCATCAGCATAGTTCATGACTTCATGTTGTTATTTTATTTATATTCTGCCTCGGGTCTTCTATCTATGACAAGGGTTCTCCGGCTCAACTTTAAGGAATTGGGGTTTTGGTATTCTCGCATCTAGTCGTTCATTGGCGTTTGGTAAACAAGATGGTCCTTCGTCTACATTGGTTTGGTCTGCATATGGCTTGCTTATGGATTATATTAGTGAAGCAATATAATGAGTGTCGGTGGGTCAGCCTCAATAAATCTCGGCTTCAGATGTTATGCTCTCAGTGTTGGGTCGTTGCCTCTTCGTTTCATGTCTGCTTATTATCGATCAGACCTTAGCTGCTTATTAATTTTTGTTAGCTTGTACTGTCTTGATGAGGAAATCAAGCCATCATCAGCCAAGCATACTAGATGAGGGCTCACCAAGCCGGTACATGTCCTTGGAGAGAAACATCTTGATCGTATTAGGGACATAGGTGCACATTTTGGGGAATATCTACCTAACTAGCATGATTTAAGCTACAAATCAACATGTTCCAGAAACTTAACTCACCATGGAATCATCACAAAGTGGAAGATCTTCAATAGCCTTTCACATGAGGAAGTTATGCAAGTTACAAGACAGAAGACTTCTAAGGAACACGGTGGAGACAACCTGCCACTTATTGGAGAGCTCAGAACGTACCAAGATGAATCAAGCAACAAAATAACTTTTTCTAAAATCTTGAATCATCAGGGAATCCAGGAGAGTTGGAATCAAGCCAATACCAGTTTGGAAGTTACTCAAGTTCTAACCCAATGGTTTCTGGACTTTCCTTATTTAGAAGCTCAAGGGTTTGATGCACTTCAAATCTATATACTTGGAAGCCATGCGAAGCATTGCAACATCTCTGTGGGCCAAACGTTATACTCCTTTTACCTTGAAAGGTTTTATCCCACTGGGTTTTCTTTGCAAGGTTTTTAACGAGGTAACCTGAGCCCCGATCCATTAGACATAATGCACAGCCCGTCCAGCCCAAGTTGCTACACGACCATGAGGCCTTATTTATTTTATTTTCTTGTTTTATTTCCTGTAAGGCCTTAAGGCCCATGTCTTTATTTGCTTTGGTATTTTCGCAACTTAGGTTATAAAGACTTGTACCCTATTATTTTTCAAGTCACGTTTAATGAAAGCAAAAAAAACTAAAGTCTCTTGTTCTTTGACAGTGTGAGTCTCCATCTTCGTGTGGTTTCCCTTAAGCTTCTCCAGCCAAAACGTTTCATGTTTGTGTTATTATCAGCTTTAATCCCCCAAACCGCATCAGCAGAGAGCGACTTCAATCCAATTGCTCGTGCACCATCTCTATCGTGTTTGTGGTCCAAAGGAGAGCGACTTCAGTCTAGCCTTTGTGTCCTTGTTCCGGTCCTTGTGAGCTTCAATACATGGATCTTACATCATCTGGTATCAGATTTTAGGCTCTTGAAACCATCCGGTCCACTCTATGCTTGCTTGCTTGCTTCAATTAAATCGAAAACTCAATAATTGCATTAGTTTCTCATATATGCTTTTGTTACATTGTTTTGTTTCTGTCTTTGCATCGTATCGTCTTTAAAAAAGAGTTGTTAAGTTTTTAGAGAACCGGCTGCATCATAATCATCATTAAGGTTTGTGCATCGATTTTTTTTCTTTGCTTATGCCGAGTGATTTGTTTGATCTAGCTACTGTTTTTGATTATGGTCTGTTTTAATCATATTAGTTCATTCATAAACTCATAAACCTGCATTAAAAATATCAAAAAGAAAGCTTTAAGTTCTTAGTTTACATATGCGGCTCATCTTCTGTTTAGGCTGATCGATCGTTCACGGTTAGGGTTTAACAACTCAAGCTGCGAGCTCTTGGACCTTACTTGTTGCTTGTTCTGCATTCATACCATTTGAATTTTCCCTTTACCATTATTTTGTTTCATTAATAAGTCATATGAAATCTCTGCATGAGTTCCAATAATATTCAAATCATCAACATATACTGCAATTATCACAAATCCTTTCTCAAATCTTTTTATAAAGATGCATGGACTAACACGGTCATTCTTGTAGCCTTCTCTTAACAAGTATTCACTAAGGCGATTATACCACATACGCCCTGACTGTTTTAGTCCATAAAGAGATCGATTTAGTTTTATGCAGTATTGTTCTCGGGAATTCGAATTTACTACTTCAGGTAGTTTAAATCCTGCTGGGACTTTCATATAAATGTCATTTTCCAATTGTCCATATAAGTAGGCTGTCACTACATCCATTAAACGTAAATCAAGTCCTTCTTTTATCGCCAGACTAATAAGGAACCTGAAAGTAGTTGCATCCACCACAGGAGAGTAAGTCTCTTCATAATCAATTACAGGTCTTTGTGAGAATCCTTGTGCGACTAAACGTGCTTTATACCTCACAATTTCTCCATTTTCATTCCTCTTTCGTACAAAGACCCATTTATGTCCTACTGGTTTTACACCTTTAGGTGTACGGACTACTGGTCCAAATACTTCTCTTTTAGCGAGAGATTTTAATTCTGCATCTATTGCTTCCTTCCATTTTGGCCAATCACTTCTTTGTGTACACTCTTCAATAGATGTTGGTTCATGATCCTCATCCATAATATCAACTGCTACATTGCATGCAAAAATATCATCGACGTCGATTTGCTTTCGGTTCCATTTTATTCCAGACATGACATAATTAATTGAGATCTCATCATTATCAGGTACCTGAATTTCATTCTTTGTCATGTTTGAAGTCTCTTCTAGAGATCCTTCATTCGTAACTATTTCCTCGGTTTCACCATTGCCAATTTCTGCTCCTTTTCTTTTTCGAGGATTTTTATCTTTGGAACCAATAGGTCTACCACGTTTCAAACGTGCCTTAGACTCATTAGCAGTTTGATTTTGTCCTTCTGGAATATTTATTCTTATCGGAGCATTTACAGCTGGTATATGTGATTTGATCACACTTTTTGGGTCAGTAAACGCGTCTGGCAAATGATTTGCTAAGCTTTGTAAATGAATTATCTTTTGGACTTCTAATTCACATTCTTTAGTCTGAGGATCAAGATAAGACATTGATAATTCATTCCAATTTATATCTTTTTCCAGCTTTTTATTTTCTCCCCCTAGAGTTGGAAAAACAGACTCATTAAAATGACAGTCTGCGAATCGAGCCTTAAATAAATCCCCCGTAGATGGCTCAAGATATTTAATTATTGATGGAGAATCATATCCAACATATATTCCCAACCTCCTTTGAGGACCCATCTTAGATCGCTGTGGTGGAGCAATTGGAACGTATACAGCACATCCAAAAACTTTCAGATGGGAAATATTTGGTTCCTGACCCAGAATCAGTTGTGATGGGGAGAACTTTAGATTACTTGTTGGCCTGATGCGAATCAATGCCGCTGCATGTAATATAGCATGTCCCCAAGCAGATATTGGGAGTTTTGATTTCATTAGTAATGGTCTAGCAATCAACTGTAGACGTTTGATCAAAGATTCTGCTAAACCATTTTGTGTGTGAACATGTGCTACAGGATGTTCAACACTTATCCCAATTGACATGCAATAGTCATTAAAAGCTTGAGACGTGAATTCACCAGCATTATCAAGGCGAATTGCCTTTAAGGGAAAATCTGGAAAATGAGCTCTTAGTCTAATCAACTGAGCAAGTAATCTCGAAAACGCCAAGTTTCGAGTTGACAACAAGGATACATGTGACCATCTACTAGATGCGTCAATTAAAACCATAAAATACCTAAAGGTTCCACATGATGGGTGAATCGGCCCACAAATATCTCCTTGTATTCGTTCCAGAAAACTTATTGATTCTGAATTTATTTTTACTGGTGAAGGCCGTATAATCAACTTGCCTTGTGAACAAGCAGCACATGAAAAGTCATTAGAAAGAATCTCCTGGTTCTTTAATGAATGTCCACATGAATTAGAAATAATCTTTCGCATCATTATTGTACCGGGATGGCCTAACCGGTCATGCCAAACTTTGAAGTTTTCTGTGGACTTATGAACTACTATAGCATTTGCTTCAATTGTATTAATTGTAGTATAGTAGAGTCCAGTGGAGAATGCATGTAGTTTTTCCACAATGTCTTTAGAGCCTTGGGTATTACTTGTGATTTGAAGGTATTCAATATTACCTTCACTCGTAGTCTCAATATGGTATCAATTTCTGCGGATATCCTTAAAACTTAATAAATTTCTTTGAGACTTAGGGGAATATAATGCATTAGTAATTTCGAACTTTGTTCCCATAGGCAATGATATATTTTCTCTTCCAGAACCTTCTATTATCTTAGCACTACGTGTTACGGTACTTACACTTGCTTCTTTCATTGTCAAATAAGTGAAATAATTCTTATTTTTCAAAATAGTGTGGCTAGTTGCACTGTCTGCTAAACATAAATCTCCACCATTCATTTTCTTCAAAAAGACAAATAAAATAAATTAATATTTCATATAAATAACTTAATAATAATAATAATAAAATAAATCAACTTTAACCAGAAACATCAATTCGTAGAATAAAAATAAAAACCAAAATCCAAATAATTAAAAAGCCAAAATATGAGAATAAAATTTAAGCAACAAAGTTCTTTAAATGATTATAACTAAATCACTTGTTCTCTTCATCAAGGAGAAAGTCGTCGAGATCCATGTGAGTAATATCACGAAGGGCAAAGTCATCTTCTCCCTCTTTGTACACCAAATTTGTTTCCACTTTCTTTCCCTTTTGCTTCATTGATTGTTGATAGAGCTCAACAAGATGCTTTGGTGTACGACATGTTCGAGACCAATGATCTTTTCCTCCACAGCGGTAACATACATTCACAAATGTTGATTTCTCTTGCTTGTTACCATCTTTGTTTTCCCACTTCTGGTGAGAGTATGAGTTCTTAAACTGAACTCCACGGCCTCGTCCTCGAAAGTATCCACGTCCACGTCCACGTCCACGTCCACGTCCACGACCACGACCACGTGTGTATCCACTTCCTTGGTCATTGCTCTTATCATAGGATGTCACATTCACTTCAGGGAATGGAGCAGATCCAGTTGGACGTAATCCATGATTTTTCAGCAACAACTCGTTGTTTTTCTCAGCCACAAGGAGACAAGAAATAAGTTGGGAATACTTCACGAATCCCTTTTCACGGTATTGTGTCTGCAGGACAATGTTATTAGCATGAAAAGTAGAGAATGTTTTCTCTAACTTAGCTTCATCTGACATTTTCTCTCCACATAACTCCAATTTGGATGTAATCTTAAACAAGGCTGAGTTATACTCACTTACAGACTTAAAGTCTTGTAATCTCAGATGAGTCCAATCATAACGAGCTTTGGGTAAAATCACAGTTTTCTGATGATCACACCTTTCCTTTAGATCATTCCACAAAATTTGTGGATCTTTCACACTCAAGTACTCATTCTTGAGGTCCGCATGGAGGTGATGGCGAAGGAATATCATAGCCTTTGATTTATCTTTGCTTTGAGTTTGATTTCCTTCTTTGATGGTCTCAAGGAGATCCTTTGAATCTAGATGAATTTCAGCATCTAGTGCCCATGCCAAGTAGTTGTCTCCAATGATATCAAGAGCTCCAAATTCAAGGCTCGTAAGTTTCGACATTGTTTACTGAAATAGTAAAATAATAATCAAATTTAAAAAAAAAACCATAAATTAATAGTATGTTAATATCTTTCCATATTAAAACTAAACAATTTACTAAAAAAAAAACGTATGGATATTAATAAAGCTTTAGGAAAACGTTTACACACAAGTTATGTAAACATATACAAATTATGTAAAGAGCAATATATATGTGGTTAAATAAATGGTAAAATAATCTTAGATATTCACTTGTGAAAATTCTAGTTATTAAATATTAAGAAAGTTTAGGAAGAAGAAATTTATTGCTCAAAAATAAAACGTGAATAAACAATAAAAAAATTTGTAAAATACAAGAGTCCATATGATGTTACATACTCGATCAAACAATAGTTTTCATATCGATTAGGATCTCTAGTGTCTCAATCATGCGTATATAAAAATAATAAACATGTGATTGAGTGAATCCGTTTCAATACCGATAAATAATATTATAATTAGATATCGATATGTGTGGATATATTGTGAGTCATGAGATGATATCGGTAAGTAATACTTCAATTAAATATCGATAGAATTGAATCCATTCATTCCTTTTGTGTTTCTTTCCTGTTTTTCTATTTCCTTTGCACTTGATCCTCTATCTAGTGTTGTTTTACAGGAACATGAATCATGGGAGACAACATGAGTGAATATAACACTTCCTAGATTTATTGGGGGTGATGAATCTGACCATAACTATTGGGAGGAAGAGGATGAGAGTGTTGAAGAATCTGAGATTAACTCTGACTTAGAGGTTGGAGATGTGCAAGAACGTGAGGCATTTAAAAGATAGCCACCAGAACACTATCTTGCCAGTAGAAGTTTCTCCAAAAGATCATGCTACGAAGCTGACACACTAACCCGAGACTACTCAAGTTCTGAGGCTGAAGATGAACCATCTGAAGAAGAGATGGAACCTGAACCCCCAGAATTCCATAAGAGTTATACCGATACCATGTGGTATGAACGAGAGTCACGAACTTACAATGAATACTATGGAATTGTTCTATGTCGAGTACAAGCTTATTCACAGCCAAACATTCCAAACAAGCAAGTCAACAAATGAACTAGTTGTTTAGTGTTTTCGGGCTCAAGCAAGAATCCTGAAGTTTACCTGCAATGGGAAATAACGGTGGATAAAATCCCAAAATACTCCCAAGAAGAAAAGTTAACACAAGTAGTTTAAGCATTTACTGGGAATGCTTACGCTTGGTGGCTAGAAGAAAGCAGTCCCACCTTCAACAACAAACCAGTGCTAGATTGGAGAGATCTCAAGTCCAAGATGTACAATTAATTTGTAGAGAAGCACCTGCCACATAAGGGACGAAAGGTCCCAATGCAAAGCAACACCAAGAAGAGTTTTATCTACATAAAAGCCCCGATTTGTAGTTACAAAAATGAGTACAAAGCCATTGCTTGAACTTCAAAGCAAGGAGATTGGAGTAATTGATGCCGGTCTAGATTGTGACATGGAGTAACAATACGTAGAGATCAAGACGTGTCATCATGTACTTGAGAAAGATGAAGTTGCTGTTGGAATTGTGTCCAGTAATCTCGGGACTGTCTCTAGAAAGTAAGAGTATGTCAATGATCAGACATAAGTCATATAATACTGGGGGTCATGATGGCTTGCTAGAGTCCGCTCATGATCTATAAGTCTTGGACTTATTGCCTTTATTATATGATCCCATATGGGTCACACGCCTAAGCTAACAGGAAAATGTGTAGGAACGGTTTAGCAGAAGTACGGTAAAAGTGCTAGGCATTTACTGTACTTAGAGAGAATAAAACGGTTTAGGCACTGTGTGTCGATCGATACACAAGGTGTGTCGATCGACACAGTGCGCGAATACCGTCGAGTTAATTGGTGTTTGGGCCAAATGGCCCAAACGGAACCGGACAAGTTTTATAAGATAAAACTCGAGTTCAGAACGATTAACCCTAGTCTCTTAGCCGAAAACTCTCTCTCTCTCTGCGCCGAGTTCCTTGTGGTCTAGCAGCCGTTTTCTGTGATCGCTTGTGTGAACCTTTGGAGGATTCATCTCTCGGTGTTTCTCTGATCTCTGACCTGTTCTCTCCTTCCGCTGCAATTAACAGGTAAAAGGTGAGATCATCATTTGTTTCTATTCGAGAAGAACCTAGATCCGCATGTTTAGGTTGATATGAATCTAAGAATTGAATCAGGATCAACTAACCATTCCTTCAGTGGTATCAGAGCATTAGGTTCTGGTTTTTCTTGTTTAGATTCAAGTTTAGGATTGTTTTTCTTGTTTAAAAGTGTTTTGAATCAACTACTGATAAGAGAAATCACTTAAGTAACAAGAATTGAAACCTAAACATATAAAAAAAATCGCATGATCAAGCTATATGATTTGATATGCGATCGAATCCGAGAGAATGAGAATCGGCCAGAATCGCATGGATCGATCGATACGATCGCATGGATCGGTCGATACAGACTCTCGGCAAAACCTGTTAACGCGTGAAAGCATCGATCGATGCAGGATCGATGCAGGTTCGATGTTGGTGCATCGACCGATGCGGTTGGTGCATCGATCGACACGGTTAGGGTTTTGGCTCGGTTCTGTGCATGCGTGAGAGCATCGATCGATACAGGATCGATGCACGATCGATGCACGATCGATGCTAAGAGCATCGACCGATGCGGTTGATGGATCGATCGACACGGTTGGTTCATCGATCGACATGGTTGGTTTAAGGCTCGGTTTAATACTTTGATTTAATAAACAGATTTAATAATTTTATTAAGTCTGGTTAAACCGGGATAAGAAATCCAAAGTCGAAAAATTGGATTTTGTGCCTAAACCAGGATTTTCTAATTTGATTTGGTTGGACCAAATAAATTGAGAAAATCCGGTTTAGTAAATAACCGGTTGACAATTGTGGTCATCGTAGTAATTAAAATTTGGTTAGACCAATTTTAATGAACCAGACCGGTTATGTCATTTAATTGGACAATTGGGTCATGTCTTGGACATGGACCAATTCTTGGGCCTCGGGTCAAGAAGTTAAAACAATTGGGCCAATTATTTGAGTCTTTCTTCAGATTTAATTTAAAATTTATTTTATAAAGAATATAAATCGATTTTAAATTAAAGTTTCCGATATTTTGAAATTAGAAAGTTTCTTAATTTATAGAAGTTTCTAGATTTGCATGATTCGGATTTTAAGAAATTTCTAAAGTTAGAAAGTTTCCGTTTTTAGAAAGTTTCCAATTTTAGAAAGTTTCCAAAAATAGTAGGTTTCCAAAAATGAAAGTTTCCCGAAATAGTAATCTTCTATTTTGGGAATGAATTTTTTTAATAAACCTACGAACCTCAAATAATATCAAGCGTTGGATGTCTTGTCCATTCTATGTCAGCTGTCGAAGCCCATTCAATTGTATTCATGGCCTTACAGTGTGAGGGTGTCTGCTTTTGCGTGGATAAGACGGTTTGTGATTCATAAATGTCATTGGGAGTCCCAGACATTAATGATTACATGACTGTATAGTCTGGTTTTCTTGACTGGGCCATCGGGAGTCCCGGGCCTTGAGACATCAGAGTGGATTGGGCCTCGGGCCCAGATTCACAACCAAGAGTTATATCACGGATATAATTAGCCGATATAGGGCTTACCGATATAAGCTAAGGTTTGGTGACGGCCAGTGGCCCACTTTAATCTTAGTTATATGTGGATCTTGGAATCATTATATTCTATTGAGGGTAACTTATGTTATTGAATATAATGCGTGATTAATCATATTAAATTTAATACGAGATTAATCATATTGAACATTTTAACTAATAACCTTTTTATCTATATATTTCAGCTATGACTACTACAAGCACACAAAACACATTCTCGATCCGGTCTGTTCTCGAAAAGGAGAAGCTGACTGGAACGAACTTCCTGACGTGGTCAAGGAACTTGAGGCTAGTCCTCAAGCAGGAGAAGAAGGATTATGTCCTTCGTGATCCTCTCCCCGAGAGGCCTCCTGCCAATGCCGCCAGGACTCTGCATAATGCTTGGGAAAAGCATTCGTCAGATGAAAATGATGCCTATTGCCTGATGTTGGTGACAATGACTCCTGAGCTGCAAAAACAGTTCGAGAGTGTATTATCACCCATCGAGATAATGGCAAGCCTGAAATCGCTTTTTCAGGAGCAGGCTAGGACTGAGAGGTTTCAAACAGTTAAGAACCTCTTGGACTGCAAGTTGGCTGCGAATGCGGCAGTGAGTCCTCATGTCTTGAAGATGATGGGTTATCTCGATCATCTTCAGAAACTCGACTGCCCAATCAGCCAGGAACTTGCCTGCGACATCATTCTGCAGTCATTACCTGCAAGCTATGATCAGTTCATTCTGAACTTTAACATGCATGGCTTGAGTAAGACATTGCCTGAGCTTCACGGAATGCTCAAGACTGCGGAGCCCAATTTGAGGAAAACCGCCAAGGACCCCAATGTGCTTATGGTGCAGAAGGGCAAGGGGTTTAAGAAATCCTCTGCTAAGGATAAGGGAAAGGCCAAGGCTGTCCAAGTCGCGGACAAGGACACGCCAAAGCCCAAGCCCAAGTCCAAGGCTGGGCCAACTGACATATGCAGGTTCTGTAAAGAACCAGGGCATTGGAGGAGAGAATGTAAGAAATTCCAGGAAGGTCTAAAGGAATTGAAGAAGAAGACTTTTGAGACTTCTTCAACAGGTATTTTTGTTATAGAAGTTAATACAACTACTTCTGATAATACCTCATGGGTTATGGATACTGGTTGTGGGGCTCATATTTGTACTAATATGCAGGCACTCAGCAACAGTAGAAGGCTGAAGCAAGGACAAGTGGAGCTACGAGTTGGGAATGGAGCGAAAGTTCCAGCACTAGCTGTAGGCACTTACTTGTTGTCTTTACCTTCGGGATTGATTTTAGAACTCAATAATTGTTATTTTGTACCTGCTATAAGCAGAAATATTATTTCAATTTCTTTGTTGGATTTGGAAGGTTATGATTTTTCAGTTAAGAATAAATTATGTTCCTTCAATCGCAACAATTTGTTCTATGGTTCTGCCCCTCTTATGAATGGGCTTTACATACTCGATCAATCCGCGCCAATTTATAACATTAATACCAAACGGTTCAAACCTAATGAGGAGAACCGAACGTTTCTATGGCATTGTCGTTTAGGACACATCAGCGAGAAACGCATCAAGAGGCTCCATTCGAATGGACTTCTTGGCTCATTTGACTTTGAGTCATGTGAGAAATGCGAATCCTGCATGATGGGCAAAATGACACGGGCCCCCTTTAATAAACCTAACGAGAGGGCCAGTGACTTATTGGGCCTGATACACACTGATGTGTGTGGCCCAATGTCCACAAATGCAAGAGGAAACTATCAGTACTTCATTACCTTTACTGATGATTTCAGTAGGTATGGATATGTTTATTTAATGAAACATAAGTCTGAATCTTTTGAGAAGTTCAGAGAATTCCAAAATGAAGTACAGAACCAACTTGGCAAAAGCATTAAGGCTCTTCGGTCCGACCGAGGAGGAGAATACTTAAGCCAAGAATTCAGTGATCATCTGAGAGAGTGTGGGATCGTATCCCAACTCACTCCTCCTGGAACACCTCAATGGAATGGTGTGTCTAAAAGGAGAAATCGGACCTTATTTGATATGGTTCGATCTATGATGAGTCACACATACCTTCCAATATCCCTTTGGGGATATGCTCTGCTAACAGCAGTGTTCACTCTAAATAGAGCGCCATCGAAAGCAGTAGCAAAGACACCATATGAATTATGGACTGGAGAAGCTCCAGTGCTGTCTTATCTCAGAATTTGGGGTTGTGAAGCCTATGTCAAGAGATTGATCTCAGACAAGCTTACACCAAAATCTGACAAATGCTACTTCATTGGTTATCCACGGGAAACCAAGGCTTATTACTTCTATCTACGTTCCGAGAACAAGATCTTTGTTGCCCGGGATTGTAACTTTCTTGAGAGGGAGTTTCTCTCTAAGAAAGACAGTGGGAGTAAGGTACTGCTTGAAGAAATTCAAGATGAACAGGATACTGCTCAACCTAATGAGTAAGAGCAGCAGGAGGACCTACAAGAAATTGTAGAGCCTGAACCTGTAGTACCTGAAGTTCGAAGATCCGGGAGGATCCGTCACGAACCCGAGAGATATCAAGGATTCCTCGTGACTGACTGTCATGATCTTCTGATCATTGATGGTGATGAACCATCAAACTTCAATCAAGCCATGATGGGCCCAGATTCCTCAAAGTGGCGTAAGGCCACTGATTCCGAAATGGACTCCATGTCGGTCAACCAAGTGTTTTCGTTGGTTGACTTACCCGCTGGTGTAAAAGCCATCGAGTGCAAATGGATCTTCAAGAAGAAGATTGACGTGGATGGAAATGTCCAGATTTATAAAGCCAGGTTGGTGGCAAAAGGTTTCAGACAAGTTCACGGTGTGGATTACGATGAAACCTATTCACCAGTGGCTATGATGAAATCTATTCGGATTCTACTAGCAACTGCAGCTTTTCATGATTATGAAATTTGGCAGATGGACGTAAAAACCGCCTTCCTGAATGGAATTCTGGAAGAGGATGTGTATATGACACAACCTGACGGTTACATAGATCCAAAGAATGCTGGGAAAGTATGCAAGCTTCATAAATCCATTTATGGATTGAAGCAAGCATCGAGGAGCTGGAATCTTCGTTTTGATGAAGCGATCAAGCAATTTGACTTCATCAGAAACGAAGAAGAACAATGCGTGTATAAGAAAACTAGTGGGAGCAAGATAGTATTTCTTATTCTGTATGTTGATGACATACTGCTTCTCGGAAACGACGTTCCAATGCTGAAGTCTGTAAAGGACTGGCTTGGAAGTTGTTTTTCCATGAAAGACATGGGTGAAGCTGCATACGTTCTTGGAATCAGGATCTACCGGGATAGATCTAGAAGGCTGATAGGCTTGTGTCAAGATTCATACATTGACAAAGTCCTACAAAGATTCAGCATGAAGGATTCCAAGAAGGGCTTCACGCCAATGGTACATGGCACAACGCTAAGCAAGAAGCAGAGCCCTACGACGGCTGCTGAGCTTGAGCGCATGAAGAATATTCCTTATGCATCTGCAATAGGATCTGTCATGTATGCCATGATCTGTACTCGTCCTGATGTTGCTTATGCATTGAGCATGACGAGTAGATACCAGTCAAATCCAGGTGAAAACCATTGGATTGCCGTAAAGAATATCTTGAAGTATCTAAGACATACTAAGGATAAGTTCTTAGTGTACGGTGGAAGTGATGTGCTTAAAGTCAGTGGATTCACGGACGCAAGTTTCCAGACAGACCAAGATGATTTCCGGTCACAGTCCGGTTATATCTTTTGTCTGAATGGCGGTGCAATCAGTTGGAGAAGCTCCAAGCAAGACACCGTTGCAGATTCCACTACAGAAGCTGAATATATCGCCGCCTCTGAAGCTGCGAAGGAAGCTGTTTGGATACGAAAGTTTATTATTGAACTAGGTGTGATACCAGATGCGGCTGAGCCTCTGGCACTGTTTTGTGACAACAATGGTGCTATAGCTCAGGCAAAGGAACCAAGATCACACCAGAAATCCAAGCATGTTCTAAGAAGATTTCACTTGATACGTGACATCATTAATAGAAAGGAAGTCAAGATCAGCCGAGTTCAGACTGATGATAACGTCGCTGATCCGTTGACAAAGCCACTCCCAAGGCCTAAGCTCGAGTTTCTGACTGAAGCTGTAGGCATTAGAGACATTGAAATGTAATCTAAATTTGAGTGGGAGTTTGAGGGCTTTTATTTAGTTATTTGATATGTTCTTGTAAAACATTCTTATGTTTAATGAAATTATTATTTCAAGATTATTTTAACTGTGATGAAATAATCGTTCCAAAGTGATATGAACCATTTTATAGGTCATCGAAGTAAATGACTTGATCTTGAGTCATCGAAGTCATTTAGCTTGATCATGAGACCCTATATTTGATAGATGTTTTATATCATCCCGTCCCTAGTCGAAGGTTGTTGAAATTGGAACACCAACAACCGTGTGAGACTGGATTGGTACGTGACTTATGACAAAGTCTCAGTGTGTCATAGATGCACGGCATCAAAGTCAGTACATAGGTGTATGTTTGGGAACATACGACCGGACAAGACCCGCTTATAAGAACTCTTCAGGATATTTATATCTGTGTCATAAGAGATTCTTACTACGACTATAGAGTATAGTCCTTAGACCTGAGTTCGCATGCATGTGACTGCACATGGACTGATGCACTTTGATCATTGTCTAACGCTATCGTTCTGCGATAGTTATAAGGACCTTGTTTGGGTACATTATGAAATGAGTAGTTTACAGTGATGGAACAAGACGGAATTTGTCCCTCCAATATAAATGGAGTGAATATCTCTAGGCCAATCGGAGATTTGAATACTGGAAAATGCATGGCCATGCTCAAACGGACTGTCCCGAGTCGTTTGGATTGTCAGTATCGAATCAGAGTCCGATGAACAAGATTAGGCTTTATAAGGATGACACCAATCTTGCCTTATGACTAATCGAGATATTGTGACAAAAGGATTATGAATACAGAGATTCCAGTACAAGTGGGAGATTGTTGGAATTGTGTCCAGTAATCTCGGGACTGTCTCTAGAAAGTAAGAGTATGTCAATGATCAGACATAAGTCATATAATACTGGGGGTCATGATGGCTTGCTAGAGTCCGCTCATGATCTATAAGTCTTGGACTTATTGCCTTTATTATATGATCCCATATGGGTCACACGCCTAAGCTAACAGGAAAATGTGTAGGAACGGTTTAGCAGAAGTACGGTAAAAGTGCTAGGCATTTACTGTACTTAGAGAGAATAAAACGGTTTAGGCACTGTGTGTCGATCGATACACAAGGTGTGTCGATCGACACAGTGCGCGAATACCGTCGAGTTAATTGGTGTTTGGGCCAAATGGCCCAAACGGAACCGGACAAGTTTTATAAGATAAAACTCGAGTTCAGAACGATTAACCCTAGTGTCTTAGCCGAAAACTCTCTCTCTCTCTGCGCCGAGTTCCTTGTGGTCTAGCAGCCGTTTTCTGTGATCGCGTGTGTGAACCTTTGGAGGATTCATCTCTCGGTGTTTCTCTGATCTCTGACCTGTTCTCTCCTTCCGCTGCAATTAACAGGTAAAAGGTGAGATCATCATTTGTTTCTATTCGAGAAGAACCTAGATCCGCATGTTTAGGTTGATATGAATCTAAGAATTGAATTAGGATCAACTAAACATTCCTTCAGTTGCCACCGGCTTTAACTTGATCCAAGAAGAGACACCAGGTCACATGATGAAATCATATACCATGACATTTACAAAAGCAGAACTCGTCAAGAGTTATGACCAAGTAAGTATGTTTCTCCACCCTGGTTATAATATTTCGAATCCCATGATGTTGAGTTGTTAGAGTTAGAACCTGAAGAAGAAAGACTCTTAGCAACAAAACCTATATATCAGAATTCTTGCCTAAAACCGCACATCAATGAGACAATAGTTGAAGTAATTCAAACTGAATCATATTCCTTTTTTCTAAAAATCATGTGATTGTTATAACGCACTTGTCTCTTGTCAGAAGTGACGAGAATATTTCAGGGACAGACTATAAGCAACAAGAACATGAACCGACAATGACCAATGGCGACACCAAGTGTGAAGAAGTTTTCACCGAGGAGACTGGACTACTTCTCAATGAAGTTATTGCCTCTTTTTAGATTAAAGAGAAACCACCAGACCTGTCTCAACGTTTTATACAGGTAAGTCTCTCTTTGACTCAAGCTTATTGATGTAGCCTATTTCCTTATTTGGTGTTTATTTACTTGTTGGTGTTTTAAGTACTTTCGCTTTTCAAATAATTCTGTTAAGATTGGAGTTTATCTTTACAAGGGTTTTGTAAGGCTCGATGTTATCTCCTTCGCTTTATAAGGGAGAGTCGACCTAGCTATTGTTTTGTTGGTTTTTGATTAATAAGAAACGAGATCGTTATCTCTCTTAAAGTCTTTGAACCTCTCTAACCTAGCTCTCGCCGGTTACGTAAGTTCTAAGCAAAAAAAGTTTGTGAGAATCCATTGATCTCTCTCTGCTTTTGTTTTATCCGTTATATTAGTTGGTATCAGAGTTTTTCGATCCGTAACCATGCCTCCGAAGAAATCGCTGTAGCAAACTCTCGCTGAGCATGATGATGCTTTCCGTGGAGCTTTGGCTACATTTCAGCAAGATCTTCGCAATACGTTGCATAATACTGTGGATGCAGCAGTATGGACTGCTCTTGATGCACGTGGGTTTCGCGGTCCAGGTCAACATATGCCTCGCAATAATCCGTTGTTCGAAACTTACGACGATTTTGAAGAAGAAGAGACTCTCGGTTAGAATCCGTTTGCACAGATTCCTCAGCCAGAGCAGCGGGATTCAGAGATAGCCATTCTGCGGCCTGATACTCGTCGCTGGGATTCGGGTTTTAAGCTCGACTTACCTGAATTTACTGGCAGTTTACAACCAGAGGAACTCTTGGACTGGCTCAGCAACATTGAGGAAGTCCTTGACTTCAAACAAGTTCCTGATGCGATGTGTGTCCCATTAGTGTCTACGCGTTTCAAAGGCCGTGCGTTGGTGTGGTGATATTCATACATTTTCATGCATTTAGGCTTGTATATAGTTCTTGTTTTGATTTATTTTCTCCATCATTCTTACCATTTTGCCGAGTCATTGTCACATCTGGAGTCTAGAGTTGTTTAGGACTAGGATTAGGCATTCTAGGCTTGCATTTGGAGTGTTTCTTGTGTTTTGCAGGTGAATGGAGGCATCTAGGAGCATTGGTGAGCTTGGAAGTGGAGTCTTGAGCTCAGAAGACCAAGGAAGAGCCAAAGAAGGACCATATCGGTCTGAGTATCGGCCAGGCGGGCCGATACAGCCCCTCGTCAAAGTTTCGGAGAACAGTATCGGCCACCATATCGGTCCACCCGACCGATATGGACTCTCGGATTAATTTTCGAGGGTTCATATCGGTCCACATATCGGTCAGGTGGACCGATACGCTCGAACCCAGAAATAATCCGAGACTCGATATCGGTCTGCATATCGGTCCACCTGACCGATATCGACCCCAGAATTGCACTTGGATCCGGGTCAACACCCGGTTTGTTCCGGGTTGACCCGGCTCGCACCTTTTAGACTATTTAAGCCAAAAACCTATTTTATTTTGTTTCTTATGCAGTTTTTGATGTTCTAAACTCTTTTGTAAGAACACATAAAAATCCTTTGATCAATCTAGATTTATGTTACTATTCCATCAACAAATCTTTCAATCTCTCACTAATCTACCATGATCAACTCTATTTCTATGAGTTTTGTTGATTTAGTTATGATTTGTGAGTAGTTTTCCATAGGCCTGTGGGTTGGGTAGGATTAGGTTGATTAAGGGTGATCAATGGAATTCTAGCAGTTAATTGTCAAAATCTCATCTAGCAAAGTGCTCTTAATGCCTAGTTAATCTTGATCACATTGATTAGGATGTTTAGAATTTATTGTTCACAACCTGTTCGATGAAATTCCTGTTCTTAGCTTTGTTAGAACTTTCATATTCTAGCACATGAAAATGTATGTCTAGAGTGATTGGTTGCTAATTGGAACCTGTTTGAATGCTCGTTTGATTTTGATTCACAAATGATGATTTGTTCTTGAGTTAAGATTGAATGAAGAATTGGTGTTAAGAGATTAAGCCGATTTACATAGTGTGTTCCTTGCTAGGAGATTAGCTTTTAAAAGCTTGAATTAGGATTCCTTGATCATCCCGAGTCACCTATCCGTTGACCCTAACCCTTGGGCCTTATTCTTCCTATTGATTGAATCGTTGTTTATTTGCTTTTGTTTACTTCTATTTGATTTGCATTCGTTAGGATCGTTAGAAATTGAAAACCAAATTATTAGATTTGACTCTGGAGGTTTAGTGTATACTTATTGGTTTTATCCGTCCCAGAATAGGTTCGATACCTCAAGGCTACTTCGATAAGCTTGAGGAATTGGTACCTCAAAGGATTGTAAAATCCTAGTTATCAATTTGGCGCCGTTGCCATTTTGGGATTCTGGATATATCAATTCGTTTTCTATTCCTTTTTAGTTCAAGTTATTGTTACTAACTTGCTACTTTCTTTCTTATTGATGCTAGGTGTATGAACTTGTGCAGCAAATGGACTACAAACTTAGTTGCAAGAGTTTACGACATCAAAGCACACGAGAGGAGACTAGAAAGGGAACGACGAGCACAGGAACGAGCTGTTTCAGTTGAAAGTGTTGAGCAAACAGTTATGGATAACCACGAGGATGAGCAGCAGCAACAGCAGCAGCAACAGCAGCAACAACAGCCAGTTAGAGCTATTGGTGATGGAGATACACCTGACACAAATGCTAACCGGCGAGGAATAATTCCACCAGCGGTGAACAATAATAATTTTGAGATCCGCGCTATGGTGATGAACATGGTGCAGAACAATCAGTTCCATGGGTTAGCATCTGAGGACCCGCTACAGCACTTGGACACCTTTGACAAGATTTGTGCCACTACGAGGTTGAATGGTGTGACTGATGATGGGTTAAAAATGCGCCTGTTCGTTTTCTCTTTGGCGGACAGAGCCAAGGATTGGGAAAGCACTATCCCTCCAGGATCCATCACTACTTGGGGAGACCTGAAGAAAGCTTTCCTGAAGAAGTTCTTCTCACCTACTAGGACTGCCCGTTTTCGCAGTGAACTATCCGGGTTTGTGCAGCGCAACAATGAGAGCTTCGCTGAAGCTTGGGAGAGGTTCAACAAGCTCACCACTCAGTGCCCACACCATGGTTTTACCAAGGAAACACTACTCAGCAACCTCTACCGCGGAGTGCTTCCTAGAATGAGGGCAATGCTTGATTCATGCAGCAATGGACACTTCCTAGGCAAGGGAGTAGATGCAGCTATGGAGCTGATTGAAAATCTCGCGCAAAGTGATGGCAACTACAATGAGGATTATGAAAGGACTAATAGAGGTTCATCAACTTCAGATGAGAAGTATGAGAAAGAGATAAAGGCTTTGAATGAGAAGTTGGACAAGATGATCTCCATTGGCCAAAAGAACATCAGCTTTGTGGGACACCAAGAGGATTCTAAACCTCAATTTTATGATGATGATGAGGATTTAACTCAAGAGGAGATTAACTTCATTGCTGGCCAAGGTGGTTTCAACAAGGGCTTCAACCAAAACTATAGAAACCACCCAAACTTCTCATACCGCAGCAACAATGTAGCCAATCCTCAAGACCAAGTTTATCCTCAAGCTCCATCCCAAGGACAAGCTCAGCCACAAGTTCAACAAGGTTTTCAACAACCTCAACAGCAAAAGCCATATGTCAACTACAACAACCAACAAGGTTTTGTAAACAAGCCTCAGTTTCAAGGTCAACAAGGCTATGCTCCCAAGCAACAATACCCACCTGGTTTTGGTCAACAACAACAACAAACTTCTTCTAACTCGGGAGTTGACAATGAGCTGAAAAGCATGATGCAGCAACTCCTTCAAGGACAAGCCTCAGGGGCTATGGAAGTACGTGACCTCAAGAATGAGCTACAGAGTTTGACATCAAGAGTCACAAACATGGAAAACAAGAATGCCTCTACGTCCCGCACTCAAGGTACTTTACCCGGAAAATCTGAGCAAAACCCAAAGGAGTATATCAGCGCTATCACCCTGAGAAGTGGTAAAGAGTTGCAACAAAGTCAAGTACCCAAGCCTAAGCTGGCATCTTCACTCAATGAGGACATTGAAGTTCAAGAAGGGGAGGAGAATTCTGAAAATTCTGCTCTAAACAAAGAGAGTGATAGTGACATGGCTAAGAGGAAAGGAAAGACTGTAGCTGAAGAAGTAGTGAATGATACACTCAAGAAGAAGGATGTGGTGTTTGTGCCACCACCCTATGAGCCCAAGCTACCCTTTCCGGGCAGATTCAAGAAGAAGCTTCTAGATAAGTACAAAGCTCTTTTTGACAAGCAGATGAAGAATGTTGAGCTGACCATGCCTTTGATTGATGCCTTCTTGCTAGTTCCTCAGTATAGCAAGTTTCTCAAGGATGCAATCAAGGAAAGAACCAAGGAAGTGCAAGGGATGGTTGTGTTTTCTCATGAGTGCAGTGCAATCATCCAAAGGGATATTGTCCCAAAGAAACTTGAAGACCCTGGCAGTTTTACTCTTCCATGCGCTATTGGTCCATACCGGTTTGAGGGTTGTTTGTGTGATCTTGGAGCGAGCGCAAGTCTGATGCCCTTCTCAGTAGCCAAGAGGCTGGGTTTCTCTACCTACAAAGCATGTAGGATCTCCTTGGTTCTTGCAGATAGATCAGTGAGATACCCAATTGGTCTCCTAGAAGATCTTCCGGTGAAAGTAGGAGGATTTGAAGTGCCAACAGATTTTATTGTGCTGGAGATGGATGAAGAACCAAAGGATCCTCTAATTCTTGGGAGACCTTTCCTTGCCACAGCTGGAGCGATTATCGATGTCAGGAAAGGGAAGATAGACCTCAACCTTGGGAAAGACATAGTGCTCAAATTTGACATCAACAAGGTGATGAAGAAGCCAACCATTCAAGGTCAAATATTTTACATTGAGACTATGGATGAGCTAGCTGATGAACTCCTTGAAGAGTTGAACATGGAGGATCCTCTAGAGGTCACCTTGACCAAGGAATGTGGGGAGTATGGATATCTTCAAGAAGAGAGCTGGGCTTACATGAGAGCGATTGATTCACACAAGCCTTTGTTAGAAGAGGTTGAGTTCATTGAGCTGGGATCAGATTCAGTGTGTGAGGAGCTGGAGGTGTTTGCTGTTGACATGGGTACCGATGGCGCCAAAGGAGTGGAGCTGTGCAAGGAGCAGCTTGTAGCTGACGATTGGAGCGAGCTTAAGGCGCCAAAGGTTGAGCTAAAGCCCCTTCCGCGGGGGCTTCGGTATGCATTTCTTGGCCCAAACTCTACATATCCTGTCATTGTGAATGAGTTGCTGAATGATGATGAATTGATTGCTTTGACCACTGAATTGAAAAAGTTTAGAAAGGCAATAGGATATTCACTTGATGACATAAAAGGATTGTCGCCTAGCTTGTGTACTCATAGGATCCACCTTGAAAATGAATCCATGTCTTCTATTGAGCACCAAAGGAGATTGAATCCTAACCTTAAAGAAGTAGTCAAGAAAGAGATTCTAAAGTTGCTTGATGCAGGGATAATCTACCCTATCTCGGACAGCACCTGGGTTTCACCCGTGCATTGTGTTCCAAAGAAAGGGGGGATTACTGTGGTTAAAAATGACAGCAATGAATTGATTCCAACTAGAACTATCACTGGGCATAGGATGTGTATTGACTATAGAAAGCTAAATGCCGCGTCTAGGAAGGATCATTTTCCATTACCGTTCATTGATCAAATGCTAGAACGCCTTGCTAATCATCCTTTCTATTGTTTTCTTGATGGATACAGTGGGTTCTTTCAGATTCCGATACATCCTAATGATCAGGAGAAAACGACATTCACCTGTCCCTATGGTACCTTTGCCTATCGAAGGATGCCATTTGGCTTGTGCAATGCACCGGCTACCTTTCAGCGGTGCATGATGTCTATTTTCTCAGATCTTATTGAGGACATTGTGGAAGTTTTCATGGATGATTTTTCTGTGTATGGTTCTTCTTTCTCCTCCTGTTTGCTGAACTTGTGCAGGGTCTTAAGGAGATGTGAAGAGACGAACCTCGTGCTGAATTGGGAGAAGTGCCACTTCATGGTAACAGAAGGGATTGTGTTGGGTCACAAGATCTCAGAGAATGGTATCGAAGTGGATAAGGCTAAGATAGAGGTGATGACAAGTCTTCAGCCACCAAACTCGGTGAAGGGGATCCGAAGCTTTTTGGGTCATGCAGGTTTCTACCGGCGGTTTATTAAGGACTTCTCAAAGATCGCTAGGCCACTTACACGTCTGCTGTGTAAGGAGACAGATTTTGTGTTTGATGATGAGTGTTTGGCAGCGTTCCACATGATCAAAGAGGCCTTGATCAGCGCCCCGATAGTCCAAGCTCCCGACTGGGAGTTGCCATTTGAGATCATGTGTGATGCAAGCGACTACGCAGTGGGAGCAGTCCTTGGGCAGAGGAAAGAAAAGAAACTTCATGTCATATACTATGCTAGTAGGACATTGGACGATGCTCAAGTGAGGTATGCAACAACTGAGAAAGAGCTTCTTGCTGTGGTATTTGCCTTCGAGAAGTTCAGGTCGTACTTGGTTGGATCTAAAGTTGTGGTGTACACGGACCATGCTGCGTTGAGGTATCTACTTGCCAAGAAGGATGCCAAGCCAAGGCTACTGAGGTGGATACTGTTGCTACAAGAGTTTGATTTGGAAATCAAGGACAAGAAGGGCATTGAGAATGGGGTAGCAGATCACTTGTCAAGACTGAGAATTGAGGATGCTGTTCCTCTAGACGACTCTCTCCCTGAGGAGCAGCTAATGGCTTGCAAGGCTGTTAAGGATGCTCATGATACAAGAATGAAGATCGAGGAAGTGAACTCTATCGAAGACAAGGAACCGTGGTATGCTGATATAGTCAATTTCCTAGCTGTTGGGAAAGAACCACCGAGCCTCGATAGCTACCAAAGGAAGAAGTTCTTTAGAGATGTCAACAGGTACTATTGGGATGAGCCTTACCTCTACACTTTGTGCAAGGATCAGCTCTATAGAAGGTGCATAGCTGATGAAGAAGTGGAAGGCATTCTACTACATTGTCATGGGTCAGATTATGGTGGTCACTTTGCCACTTTCAAAACGGTTCAGAAGGCTCTACAAGCTGGGTTTTGGTGGCCTACAATGTTCAAGGATGCCCAAGAGTTCATTACTAAGTGTGATCCTTGTCAGAGAAAGGGGAATATCAGTAGAAGGAATGAGATGCCTCAAAACCCCATCCTTGAAGTTGAAGTGTTTGATGTGTGGGGCATTGATTTCATGGGACCCTTTCCATCTTCTTACGGGAATAGCTACATCTTGGTAGCTGTGGATTATGTTTCCAAGTGGGTAGAAGCAGTGGCAAGTCCAACTAATGACGCCAAGGTTGTGATAAAGCTGTTCAAGAGCATCATCTTCCCAAGATTTGGAATCCCGAGGATTGTGATCAGTGATGGAGGCTCACATTTCATCAACAGGCTATTCGAGAGCCTTTTGAAGAAGTATGGAGTGAAGCATAAGGTTGCAACACCATATCATCCTCAGACAAGTGGCCAAGTTGAAGTGTCCAATAGGCAGATCAAGGCCATTCTAGAGAAGACTGTTGGAGCTTCAAGGAAAGATTGGGCTAAGAGACTTGATGACGCACTGTGGGCATATAGGACTGCTTTCAAGACTCCATTAGGCACTACACCATTCACCATGCTGTATGGTAAGTCATGTCACTTACCGGTGGAGGTGGAATACAAGGCCATGTGGGCTGTCAAGTTGCTGAACTTTGACATCAAGACCGCGACCGAGAGGAGATTGATTCAGCTGAACGAACTTGACGAGATACGGCTTGAGGCTTTTGAAAGCTCAAAGATCTATAAGGAGAGGACCAAGCTTTTTCATGATAAGCTGATCCAGAAGAAGGAGTTCAAAGTAGGAGATCTTGTGTTGCTTTTTAACTCCCGGTTAAAGCTGTTTCCCGGGAAGCTCAAGTCTAGATGGTCGGGACCGTTTAGAGTGAAGGAGGTGAGACCATATGGAGCAGTGGTACTTTTTGGAAAATCTGATGAAGAGTTCACGGTCAATGGCCAAAGACTCAAGCACTACTCCGTCTCAGAAGTAATAGATGAGGGAACTTCCATTCCACTCTCTAGCCCTCCCTCAGCCTGAGATCACGGTTTGCAAAGTCGAGCTTAACGACTTTAAATAAAAGCGCACTTGGGAGACATTCCCATGTTTATCCTTGTACATACGTCTTTTGCTTGTTATTTTTGATTTTTTGCTTTGAGTTTTGTCAGGTTTTGGCTTAAGGACGAGGTTGTAGATCAGTTGGAGTTGAGCAAAGACCGTGGAAATGAAGAAAAATGGTGCAGGAGCCGATATCGGGTTCCGTATCGGTTGGCCAGACCGATACGGTTCTGGTAAAAATAATCCGAGGCTCCATATCGGTCCCCGTATCGGTTGGCCAGACCGATACGGATTCCCCAGAAAATTCAATATCGGTCCCCGTATCGGTTGGCCAGACCGATACGGGTCTTCGGAGTGAGCAGATATCGGTCACCGTATCGGTTGGCCAGACCGATACGGGGTGCAGGAAATAAATCCGAGAGGTAATATCGGTCGGCGTATCGGTTGGCCAGACCGATACGCCCTTCGCCCAGGTAAGTGGTTCAGACCCCAAACCGATTTCAAACCGGTTCTGACCGGATTTTAACCCAAAATCGATTTTCTTTCCCCTCTTTTCTCCTCCTCACACGCGATTCTCCTTCTCTCCTTGTCTCCTATTGCGATTTCAACAACAAATCCTCCAAGTTCTTCCAACTCACTTTTCTCTCTCAAATCTCCACCAAAATTCGATTTTTCGGTTGCTAAATCCAAGGTTTTCAAAGCTCTATCACTTGCATTCACTCTCTATCACCATCCTCCATCACAAACCAAGGTAGAACTCTCATCTTTCTCAAGATTTTCGGATTGAAAAACCCGGAAATTTTGAACTTGAATTTGTTTGGTTGTTGATGGTTGCTATTGCTTGAATTCCTTCCCAATATGTGTTTGAACCAACACCCATAACCAATTTCGCCCTAAGAATGAATGAATTTGATCTTTGGTGAATTAGGGTTCTTGAGAAATTTGGAATCCGAAAATATTGGGGGTTTTCTAATTGGATGGTTTCTAATGATGCATTGGATTGATAAAGGCTTGACTTTGTGATACTACTTGATTTGGATGAGTTTTGTTTCACAAAAGTTTCAAAATGTGCATTAAGGACCTTTGGTTGATGAGGTTGTGAATTGCTCAAGAAAGTGATTGATTGTTGAGCTAGAAATGAGTTTGGTTAGGATGTTTAGGCTTGCTTGCTCCATTGAAACTGAAAAAGTATGCAATTGTTAAGCTCCCACAATTGTTGATCATGGATGTCTCAAGCTATTATTCATTGTGTGGTTGGATTGCGATCTGTGCTGATTCACTTTATGAGTTGTCTTTTGTAGGACAATGACGAGAAAGCGTGCCAACCCGAAACCGAAAGCACAAAAGCCGGTTGAAGATGTGGGAACCTCATCGAGAGGAAAAGGGGTAGCTGTTGAGGAAGAGGCACCCGAGGCTCCAGGGAAAGTAATTGAGAACCCACAAAAGTTCACCGCTTCTGAGATATGTGACAAGCTGGAGGGGATACCGTTCTTGTCAACCCGATACCCTCACATCCCGACACTGACTGCACTTGGGCTGCTAGATGACTACAACGAGATTGTAGAGAACATGGGTCTTAAGGAGTTCTTCAACCTTGCCAGTGACTCCTATCAGAGCTCGGCATGTCAGTTCCTCTCAACCATGCAGGCAACGGTCAATATGAGAAGAGCAGCTTTAACAGGGGAAGTGAGTAAGGGAAAGATTGATTTCCAAATGGGCAGAAAGAAGTTTAGCATGACGTATGAGGACATAGCTGCTGTCTTTGACTTTCCAGAGAATGGTGCTCAGCTGGGGACTTTTATCCCTATTGATAAGGACGACCTCGAGGGTGTTTGGCAGATGATAGCTGATGGGCCCTTTAAGCTGGGGGGTATGAAAGCTGCAAGGATCAGACATCCGGCTATTAGATATGTGCACAAGGCATTGGCACACACGTTCTTTGCTAGGAAGGAGGCCAACCAAGTCCACGAGCAGGAAATGAAGATGTTGTACATTGGGCTGCAGCCACTCCTGCTCACTTATCCCAACGGTCAGCCCATACCACCGGTTGAGCGCCTCCCGAGCTACACTTCCATTCTGATAGAGCAGTTTGTTGTCCACAGAGAGTGGGCTATGTCAGTAAGGGACTCTAACCCGAAGTTCAGCATGGCTGGTGTGATCACACCGTTGCTTGTGAAAAAGAAGATAAAACTGGAAGGAAGCCTGAACGAGAAGACATTTGGGGAAACCACACCTGTTGCATGGATGGATATCCAATACCTTACCCGAACTCACTACCTTGCATCCAGGGCGCCTCCAGAGCGCCATCTCTACCGGATGTGCTCAGGCACTACCCATGAAGAAGGGTACCTCCTCCCAAACCCCGACATTACAAGCTTTGCCAACAGAGCTAATATCAGATTCTTACCGGGAGTGGAGCATGTGTTGGGACCTCACGGGTCACAGAGAGCAGCTGCAGCAGAGCATGATACTTCCGACGCACCTGCTGGGGTGTATGGGCTGCACAGGTACCTTATTGAGCCTCTAGATGATCCTATCGAGAACAGGACGATCAGGGCATTGAGGGACCAGAACCGGAGCCTCCAGAAGCAGAGCAAATGGCACGGTAGGAACATTAAGAAGATGGCCTCCTGTTTGAAGAAGGTGACCAAAGTGCTTAAGATGATTGTCGGAAAGAAGGACAAGAGTGGCGCTGCAGGACAGGCTTCCACATCCCGAGCAGCTCAGGCTGGTGCAGATGAGGAGATTCAGGCAGCCACCGAGGAGGTGATAGCTGAAGCTGATGTTCTGGTTGAGCAGGCTGAATTGGAGCAGGGCAGATACTCGGTTGCTGGACACGAGACATCAGGATCTGCACGCATGGCCCATGACTCCTACTATGAGGATCCTCACCGCCACTCTACCCGCGAGGACCGGAGGAAGAAGAGGAGAGCCATGAAGACACCTTCCTGCTCCTCCTCCAACCCGACCTACTCCATGGGGGATTCATCACCTCCTTTCCTCCATTACTAGCCAGGTAACACTCCACCATTGTACATATTTTTTTTTCTTCTCTTCTTTGTTTGCTTTTTGTTTGTGTGTTTTCGGTTTATCCTCCTTGCCTAGATCACACAAGGGACCGTGTGATTTAAGTTTGGGGGAGAGGCTACTTACTAATCTTGAGTCTCATGTATTCATCTAAGGCATAGAAAAACCAAAAAAATTTTAAAAAAAAATTTTCGAAAATTTTCACAAAAATAAGCATGTAGGATCGAGTCTAGTTAGTGTTGTAGGATTCATGCATTTGGGAGCAATGATTGAATTTCCTTGTAAAGTTTAATTAGGTGAAAATGGTTTCGAATGCTAGCTTGTTTAGCTAATTGAGTGCACTAGGATTGTATCCCGAGTTAAGCATGAAAGCTAGAACGAACCTTGCTTGGAACGCTAACATTCAGCCTTGTTTTAAAACTGAAGCAAAATGTGAATTGAAGCTAGCTCTATTCAAAGTGAGAACCTTAACTTGACTTGCAATTATCCTACTCCTTCTTAGTGTTTTTAAACTCATGGATACCCCAAAATATTCAAGCATTCTTCTCCCTTTAACCACTCTTGTTTGCTTGAATAGATTCCGCACCCTTCACCACCTTTCCTTCAAACCCAAAAACACTCTAGTTGAGAGGTAGGCCTCTTGGAATGAGCTAAGTAAATGGTGTTGAGTTTGAGGCGACTAGTTGAAAATTTCCGTATAGATGCAAGCTTGACCACCTTTTGCTTGTATTAGGCTAAGATTGAAGTTTGGGGGAAGGGATTTTGAGAGGGAAAGGATAAAAGAGAAGTTAAATGGGATCTTGTATTTGTTGGCAAAATGTTTAAAAAGAAAGAGCTCTTATGTGTTTTCAAAGAAAAAAAAAAAAGTACCTCATGTTTTGAAAAGAAAAGAAGCCAAAGTGCTCAATTTAAAGAAAAAAAAAAAAAAAAAAGGGGTTCATGAAAAAGAGGTCATTACTAAAGAAAGAAGGATTTCAGCTAAGTTGAAAGAAAAAAATTGCCATTGTTTTGAAAGGTTTTAAATGATCCTTGGGGAGCTTCATGGGAAGTGTTTTGATTGAGAAAGATGGATAGGCAAGAAAAGCCTTGATAAAGGGTAGACTCAAACTAGGTGGGTTAGAGTAAGAGTGGAGGTCTTTGGGGCGATGGGTAGACGGAAATCGATGCTAGTACGCACCAATTGCTTCTATACTCTTAGCCTTTTACTATAAGCTCATTCATTCCTTCATGAGAGAACCTAAATGAATGTGGAGAAACCCCTCTTCGTCTTGATTGAGATCATCTTTATCTCAAAACCTTAACCCTTGCCAAATGAGTTTGAACACTTGGTTGTGAGTAGGATCCACTTGAAATGCTTAATCAATGTCAAAGAGCTAGTTGATATGAATTCTTGTGTAAGTTGAGAAATGGGTTGGAGAATTGGCCTTGATGAGTATGGCTAAATCCTTGGAGTAAGCTTGACTTGGATACATCTTAGTTGCATGAGCTTTAAATGAAACTTGTTGATCTTGATTGAACTTTTGGATATGAGCTCCCACTTTCAAACTTTTCTCCCAAATGGATTGATTGACTTATGCTTGCTTGTGGACAAGCAAGATTCAAGTTTGGGGGAATTGATATTCATACATTCTCATGCATTTAGGCTTGTATATAGTTCTTGTTTTGATTTATTTTCTCCATCATTCTTACCATTTTGCCGAGTCATTGTCACATCTGGAGTCTAGAGTTGTTTAGGACTAGGATTAGGCATTCTAGGCTTGCATTTGGAGTGTTTCTTGTGTTTTGCAGGTGAATGGAGGCATCTAGGAGCATTGGTGAGCTTGGAAGTGGAGTCTTGAGCTCAGAAGACCAAGGAAGAGCCAAAGAAGGACCATATCGGTCTGAGTATCGGCCAGGCGGGCCGATACAGCCCCTCGTCAAAGTTTCGGAGAACAGTATCGGCCACCATATCGGTCCACCCGACCGATATGGACTCTCGGATTAATTTTCGAGGGTTCATATCGGTCCACATATCGGTCAGGTGGACCGATACGCTCGAACCCAGAAATAATCCGAGACTCGATATCGGTCTGCATATCGGTCCACCTGACCGATATCGACCCCAGAATTGCACTTGGATCCGGGTCAACACCCGGTTTGTTCCGGGTTGACCCGGCTCGCACCTTTTAGACTATTTAAGCCAAAAACCTATTTTATTTTGTTTCTTATGCAGTTTTTGATGTTCTAAACTCTTTTGTAAGAACACATAAAAATCCTTTGATCAATCTAGATTTCTGTTACTATTCCATCAACAAATATTTCAATCTCTCACTAATCTACCATGATCAACTCTATTTCTATGAGTTTTGTTGATTTAGTTATGATTTGTGAGTAGTTTTCCATAGGCCTGTGGGTTGGGTAGGATTAGGTTGATTAAGGGTGATCAATGGAATTCTAGCAGTTAATTGTCAAAATCTCATCTAGCAAAGTGCTCTTAATGCCTAGTTAATCTTGATCACATTGATTAGGATGTTTAGAATTTATTGTTCACAACCTGTTCGATGAAATTCCTGTTCTTAGCTTTGTTAGAACTTTCATATTCTAGCACATGAAAATGTATGTCTAGAGTGATTGGTTGCTAATTGGAACCTGTTTGAATGCTCGTTTGATTTTGATTCACAAATGATGATTTGTTCTTGAGTTAAGATTGAATGAAGAATTGGTGTTAAGAGATTAAGCCGATTTACATAGTGTGTTCCTTGCTAGGAGATTAGCTTTTAAAAGTTTGAATTAGGATTCCTTGATCATCCCGAGTCACCTATCCGTTGACCCTAACCCTTGGGCCTTATTCTTCCTATTGATTGAATCGTTGTTTATTTGCTTTTGTTTACTTCTATTTGATTTGCATTCGTTAGGATCGTTAGAAATTGAAAACCAAATTATTAGATTTGACTCTGGAGGTTTAGTGTATACTTATTGGTTTTATCCGTCCCAGAATAGGTTCGATACCTCAAGGCTACTTCGATAAGCTTGAGGAATTGGTACCTCAAAGGATTGTAAAATCCTAGTTATCACGTGGTGGCAGCAACTCAAAATCCACCGTGAGCAGAATGGCAAGGACTGTATTGTGTCGTGGGAAAAACTCAAAAAGATGCGTGGCGCTTTTTTCCGTATAACTACACACGCACCTTGTATACAAAATTACAAAACCTGAGACAAGGCTCGCGTTCTGTAGATGATTATGCTACGGACTTCTTCGCGTTAGTGGCCCGTACACAGTCGGTGGAAACAGAGGATCAGCTGGTTTCTCGGTTTAGCGGCGGTTTGCGTCAGCAGATTCAGAACATGCTCTTACAGTTTAACCCACTATATGTCTCTGAAGCTCACCAGAGAGCTCTTTTAATTGAGCTTAACACAAGAGGTACTCAGTTCGGGTGGACTTCTCAGTCTTCTCGCACTTGTGTGACTCAGCCCGATTCAACTGCCATTCCTGATGCTCCATCATCGACTACTTGCCAGACAAGAGCAGCTAACACCTCGGTGGATTCGATTTCAAATCGCAATCCTCGTGTCCCTGCTTTTAAATGTTTTAACTGTGGTGAACAAGGTCATCGCCAATCGGAGTGTCCTAAAGCTAATCGACGACTGCTATTGGGCGATGACGAGCCCTGCTTTTATGAGTATGGTGACGATGACGATCATATTAAGGAGGAGCAAGTGTCGGGTGACACAAGTCAACTACTGGTGGTCCGTCGTACTTGTTTGTTGCCACAGGCCCAGGAAGATTCGTGGCTGCGCGCAAACATCTTCCGCTCGACTTGCACAATCCGGGGTAAGGTGTGTTCCTTTATGATCGATTCAGGCAGTTGTACTAACGTTATTTCAGAGGAAGTAGTACAGAAATTAGCACTATTCAGAGAACCTCATCCCGTACCATACAAGCTGGTATGGTTGAACGTTCAAACCAACCTTCGTATCTCCAAGTGTTGCCGTGTTCCTTTATCAGTTGGTACAAACTACAAGGACCTTATCCTCTGTGATGTATTCCTATGGATGCTTGTCATCTGCTACTCGGACGTCCATGGCAGTATGACAGACGAACAATGCATGATGGCCGCAATAACACATATGTCTTCACGTTTGAGAATGTGCGGATCACGCTTTTACCAACATCGGAAGTTCCGCCATCACCTGTCTCAAATAAACCAATGACCACTAGTCCACCTGTTTCGTCCAAGGAAAAGGAGGTTCTTCTTTTAACCAAGTCTAAATTTACGACTGAGTTACGCAGCTCCAACATGGTCCTTATGCTATTATCGTCGCTTCGTTCTGGTGAGTTAGTGCAGGATATTCCGGTGGCCTTTCAAAAAATCGTTGACGAGTTCAGCGATGTGTTCCCTGAATCGTTGCCACCTCTCCGCGACATTCAACATCACATTGATCTTGTGCCAAACGCCTCACTCCCCAGTGTTGGTACTGGATTTCCCTTTAGAAAATCCGGCCCATTAACAAATAAAACAAAGGCCCATCGTTATGAGCCCGCTCTAGTATCAAGACAGAGAGAGATCGACCGTTATTCTCTGTTGGGCCTGTACGATTGACTTCTTGACAAGGCCCAAGCAATGCCGAAGTGGGAAGCAATCGAGCTCGAGCTCGGCAGGAGACGACGTGGAGATAGAGCAACCCGGTCTTCGTCAGTTCAACTGATCCACGCAAATCTCGGAGATCGTTATGATGGCGAGGCCGAAATATCGGAACAAGGAGATCAAAGTCGAGAGTATTTAAAGGAGAAGTGGCGATTCATTCAAGATATTCCAACCCTAGCTAAGAACACTTCGACTAGATAGCTCGATCAACTTTCTTTGTACTCTCTTTTCGATTGTGTTTGTTCTATCTCGATGATCAATCTCAATAAAGTCTTTGATTCATAGGAAATCTATACCATTTCTATATACAAAAGTCCAAATCCACGAATACAAATTCTTAGTGTGAATCTCATATCTCACATTTGGCGCCGACTGTGGGGACTATCTATAGTTTTTCCTGTCTTAAGAATCGGATCCTAGATCCGATAGATCGAGATGAATTTTGACCAATCTGGCTCTCCCAGCGCCACACCACCAGTCGACCACCCTCAAACGGTTGACAACGTTCCTCAGAACACCACCAGGGTAAGAATCACGGGTCAGACCGATGGCGTGTTGACGAGCTCTACCTCAGTCTCCACAACTTCGGCACCAACAGGCCCAGTCGCTCAAACAGTCGCGACGAGCCAGACTCCGACAAATGTTTTGTCAGGAACTAATGATCCGAGTAGAAACTGGGTGTGGATGAGGAATGATTCCATTTCCTCCCCCGCTTCAGGAGGCGGATCTGGAACAACCAGACCTAATTCGCCACTGCCTTCTGCTCCGCAGCGACAAGGCCCGGACGACCTCGCTGAAATCTGTTCGATGTTAAGCATGTTGATAAACCGAACGAGAAACAACGAGGCAAGCGCACGAGCCCAAGAGATCACAAACCGCTCTCTGGCCGCGCAGCTCGATGAACAGGAACGGCGCATTAACGCCCGTCTTGAAGATCTCGCCAGCCAAAACCAGGGGGTAGATCAACACATGATCCACGAACCCCCATAAGTCCTCTACCGTGTACACGCTTGGACTTCTCCCAGGTAGTAACTCCCCCGAGATCATCGGGAAATTTTGCTAATACGTCAAGTAGCGGCTTTCGCCCTATAATGACGCCTATCGCGACTCCGACTCCATTCGGTTCGAATTCAATGGTCACAGATCCAACCGGATCGAGAAACTGACCATTACCCGGGCCACCACCTTTCCCGAATAACTCGAATATCCGGCCGAGGCAACTAGGAGGCTCTGCTTTCGCCTAGAGCTCCGGACACCCTAACGGATCAAATACGGTACAGTTCCGAACGCTGCAGGTTGACCAGACGGGATCGGTTCCAACAATCGATCTTCTCGACCCCGTTTTCCCAGGACAAACGTCCAATCAAGCACAAGTCCAGTTCGCGCCTACGGCAGGCGATGAACACGATATGCTTAGACATTATATTGAACAAGCTAAGGCCCAGTTCGTCAGTCTGAGCTCCAAAGTTCACATAGCAACAAGTGCGGCGCCCGACATCGATCGAGTGATCGAAGAAACGCGACAAACGCCATTCACAGACCGGATCGCCTTTGCACGAATCCGGGAAGTTTCCAGAATTCTCTGGAAAATCGGACCTGAAAGCCCATATCAGGGCATTCCGACTGGCAATGGCAAGGGTATACCTTACCGATGAGGAGAGAGAGCCGGCCTTCTGCAGGCTCTTCGCTGAAAACCTATCAGGCTCCACCCTAGAATGGTTTGCCGGACTGGAGGAAAGGTCCATTGACAACTTCACCCAGTTCATGACGGCTTTCCTCAAACAATATTCCGTCTTTATCGAAGAAAAGACTACTGAGGCAGCTCTATTTAGCGTCTCCCAGAAACCCGACGAGCCACTTCGCTCGTACATCGACCGATTTAAGGAAATAAAATCCAAAATCGCAAACCCGCGAGACGAAGTAGCAATAGAAGCACTGAGACGCGGACTAATATATTCGACCAGATTTCCGCGAGGAAATAACGGTCCGCGAGCCTCAAACGCTCGATGATGCCCTCCATCGCGCATCGGCCTTCGCTCGCCTCGAGGACGAAACTACGGCCCTCAGAGAAAAGCATCGAAAAGAAAAGAACCCGTCGGGCTCGCAGAACTCGAACTCAAAAAAGGATTCCCGTAAATCAAGAAACATCAATGCAGTCGAGAGCCCGAAGAGCTCGAAGAAATTCGAGTTCGACAAGGAAAAATTCTGTGATTTTCACAATAAAAGAGGACATTCGACTGAAGAGTGCTACACTCGAGCTAAAGCCGAGGCTCAAAAGCGGGAGTCCGAAAACAAACAAGAGTCGGAAGTCGAGGAGGAAACTCCACCTGACAAAAAGGAAAATAAACAGACCAAAGAGTCAAACACCAAGAAGACTTCTCAAAACAAACGAGAGCGGTCTAAGGAGACGGAATCTCCCAAAACCCTCCCCCAGGGGTCGCGAAAGCGAGTCGAGGTCATTCTCGGTGAACTCAGCATGTGCGGCACCCCGGGAGGCTCGGCACTATCTCCACCTCCAGCCCCTAGTAAGATTTTACGCTCACGAATCAATCTCCCTCGTCTCTGCGGGGGGGGGGGGGGGGGGGGGGTGTACGGGCTATACCCATAAACGAATTGACTTCATTTTCGGTGGATCCAAGCTATGCCGAGACTCGGTCAATTCAATCAAAGCCCTTCAAAGAAGAGTCGAAACCGACAAAGGGGGGGAAATCCCAATGTTAGGTCCAGACCATGAAATCACTTTCCACGAGAACGAGACAAGTAATCTCGACATACCACACGACGACACTCTCCACGTCTGTCTAGTAGTGGGAGATGTCGAACTCTCGAGGATAATGATCGACACAGGAAGTTCGGTGGACGTCCTCTTTTACGATGCGTTCAAAAAGATGGAGTTCAACGACTCCGAAATCGTCGAGGAAAATACACCACTGGTAGGGTTCGCTGGCGAAACAACATACTCAATGGGCTCTGTATTCGCCCCAGTAATAGCTGGAGGAGTTCGAAGAATGACAGAGTTCGTCGTAGTAGATCGGTAAGCTCCCTACAATGCAATCCTAGGTCGACCATGGATATACGACATGAAAGCGGTACCATCCACCTATCATCAATGCGTAAAATTTCCAACTCCCAAAGGAGTAAAAACCGTTTACGGAAGTCAAAATATTTCCCGCCATTGCTACATGAACGGATACAAGCAGATTGAGAAATCCCCACATAGCAATTACGGAAAGAGGAGGAGCTCGCCACTATGCAGACCAAAAGGTCGAACGACCCAAGTCAAATAGGACCCCCAAAGGACCTCACGACCCAAGTTTGCGTAGACGATGCTCCTCCTGAAAGACTTGTTGGCATTGGAATTGACTTATCAGAGCCAGTCAAAAACGAATTGGTCTCTTTCCTTAAACAGAACGTCGACTCCTTTGCCTGGTCTTCGGCAGACATGAAAGGGATCAACATCGACGTAACCAGCCACGAGCTGAATGTCGACCCAACCTACAAACCGGTAAGACAAAAACGTCAAAAACTAGGCCCGGAACGAGCTCAAGCCGTCAACGACGAGGTCGATCGGTTACTAAAAATTGGATCGATCAGAGAGGTCAAGTACCCCGACTGGCTTACGAATCCCGCAGTGGTCAAGAAAAAGAACGGGAAGTGGAGAGTCTGCGTAGATTTCACATATCTCAACAAAGCATGTCCGAAAGACAGCTTCCCACTCCCGCACATCGACCGACTGGTTGAAGCTACCGCTGGACACCAACTACTATCCTTCATGGATGCCTTCTCGGGGTATAACCAAATACTAATGAATCCCGAGGACCAAGAAAAGACCTCGTTCATAACTGATCGAGGAACGTACTGCTACAAAGTCATGCCCTTCGGATTAAAAAATGCAGGAGCGACTTACCAACGCCTCGTCAACAAGATGTTCTCAGGACTCCTGGGTAAAACCATGGAAGTCTACATCGACGATATGTTGGTCAAATCTTCCAAGTACGAAGACCATATCCCCCAGCTAAAAGAATGCTTTATCATTCTCAATAAATACGGGATGAAACTCAATCCAACGAAGTGCACATTCCGGGTCCCCTCAGGAGAATTCCTTGGTTACCTAGTGACCGAAAGAGGGATCGAAGCGAACCCCAAACAGATCGCAACATTTATAGAGATGAAATCTCCCAGAACAACGGGAGAAGTCCAGCGCCTGACTGGCAAAATAGCTGCTTTGAACCGCTTCATCTCGAGGTCGACTGATAAATGTCTACCCTTCTATCACTTGCTCAAAGCGAACAAGAAGTTCCTCTGGGACAAAAAGTGCGAAGAAGCATTCACCCAGCTCAAGTCTTACTTAAGCGAACCACCTATACTGGCGAAACTAATAGAAGGGGAGCCCCTCTACCTCTACCTAGCTGTCTCCACGGCAGCAGTAAGTGGAGCCCTGGTTCGCGAAGAACAAAACGAGCAACGGCCGGTGTACTACATCAGTAAGACCTTAATCGATGCTGAAACTAGGTACCCCGCCATGGAAAAACTCGCTTTAGCGCTAGTCACATCGGCTCGGAAACTCCGACCATACTTCCAATCGCACTCAATTATAGTGATGGCCTCTCAGCCACTGAGAACCATCCTTCACAGTCCAAGCCAGTCAGGTCGACTGGTGAAATGGGCTATTGAACTCAGCGAGTATGACATAGAATATAAAGCTCGGACGTGCCTAAAAGCGCAAGTGCTGGCAGATTTCATAATCGAGCTCCCCCCGACCATAGAACTCGACCCGGCCTCCGCCAAGAAATGGAAACTCTACGTCGATGGAGCTTCCTCGAGGCAAGGATCCAGAGTCGGAGTAAAACTGGTCTCCCCCATTGGCGAAGTATTGGAACAGTCTTTCAGACTGGGCTTCGCCGCATCAAATAACGAAGCAGAATACGAAGCGTTAATAGCCGGGCTCAGACTAGCAATAGCGATAGGAGCCCGAGAAGTAGACGCCTTCAGCGATTCCCAATTGGTCACGAGCCAATATCATGGCGACTACGAGGCCAAAGACGAACGCATGGAAGCATACCTACAGGTAGTCCATACGCTCGCCGAACAGATCGAATTCTTTGATCTAACACGGATCCCTTGAGGGGAAAACACCGCAGCTGATGCCCTGGCCGCTCTAGCGTCGACATCGGATCCTAACCTCAAAAGGATCATACCAGTCGAGGGGATTGAAAAACCAAGTATCGATATAGCCCTGAAAGCTCTATCCTTGAAAGAGGACGAGCCCACCACAAAGGACGGGGTCGAACACAAGGAATGTCCCAAAGACACCAGTCGCGACATCATCGAGATTGATGATGATCTCGATCCAAGAAGCGCCGTGTACGTCGCGAACGTCCCCGATGGACCAATCCAAGCCGCATCCACTAGTCGAGGACCTGAGCCTAATGATGACGAAGATTGGAGAACTCCGATCATTCGATACATTACAAATGGCTTCCCGACGATAAATGGGAGGCGCGGAAACTCAAGACACAGAGTGCGAGGTACTGCGTCACGCAAGGAGAGCTCTTCAAAAGAAGTCTCTATGGACCTTACCTCAAATGCCTCGACAAAAAGCAAGCTCTAGCCGTGGTCGCGCAGGCCCACGACGGATCCTGCGGAAGCCATTCCGGAGGACGAGCCCTGGCCGTACGAATCAAAAGGCAAGGCTATTTCTGGCCAACAATGGCCACCGAATGCGAATCTTTTTCCAGCAAATGTGACAAATGCCAAAAGCATGCCCCGATTATCCATCAAGCATCGGAGAAACTCTCCTCTATCTCATCGCCATACCCATTCATGCGGTGGGGAATGGACATCGTGGGACCTTTAGTCCCATCCGGCAAAAATAAAGCTACACACTTATTAGTAATGACAGACTACTTCACTAAGTGGATCGAAGCAGAGTCATACCAAGAGATCAAAGACGTTCACGTTAAGGAGTTCGTCTGGCAAAACATCGTGTTCCGACATGGACTACCCCACGAGATCGTCACCGATAACGGATCGCAATTCATATCAAACGTGTCCAAGGAGTTCTGTAGAACCTGGAACATAAAGCTGACTTACTCAACGCCCCCCCTATCCTCAAGGAAATGGACTGGCAGAAGCAGCTAACAAGGCAATCATGAACAGCCTCAAGAAAAGACTCAATGAGTGCAAAACAAGTTGGAGCGACGAGCTCCGAGCCGTACTCTGGGCTTACCGGACTACCCCTCACAAATCCACCGGCGAAACTCCCTTCTCGCTGGCTTACGGAATCGAGGCGGTCGTACTAGCCGAAATTCTCGTGTCAAGCATCCGAAAGGAAGAATGCCCACGTCAAGAGGAACTTAACAACAAGATGATAACGGACGAGCTCGATCTCGTCGACAAAAGGAGGAACCTCGCACTAGCTCGAATCCAGAACTACCAACAAGCCGCAGCTCGCTACTACGATTCCAAGATCAAAACTCGAAGGTTTCAAGTAGGCAAGCTCGTCTTACGAAAAGTGTTCGACCATAAAAAGGAAGAACGCGCTGGAAAGTTAGGAGCAAAGTGGGAAGGTGCTTACCAGGTCACCGATGTCGTCAAGGACGGGGTCTACCGACTCAAGTCGGTAGAAACCAAGAAGCCTGAACTACGACCTTGGAACATCATCAACCTCAAAAAGTACTTTCACTAAAGTACGCAACATAATCGAACTACGAAATGGCTTGATCCCCTTAAAAGGGTACGTAGCCAGCTCGACTTCGAGCGCAGCCCCCCCCCCCCCCAACACATAGCTCTTACCGAGCTCGATAACTTCAAACGAAGTCGTAATAGCTTATCTTTGTGAAATCAAAATAAGTCTCCCTATCAATGTCTCTTTCCGAATGTAAAAGTTAAGAGTCGTCGCGAAATATTTCGCCATTAGATTTTACCAAGTGATATGAAATTATCTCTTCGAGGATAAAGTGATATGAAATTATCTCTTCAGAAGCAAACGATATTAAATCACCCTCTCCGAGCGACCTGAAACGGCCTCCCCTAAAATCAAGCGATATGAAATTATCCCTTCAAACCTAAGCGACCCGAAACGGTCTCCCCCAAATCGAGCGAACTGAAATGATCGCCCCAAAATTGAACGATCTGAAATGATCGTCCCGAAAATAAGCGACCGGAATGGTCCCTCCAAACAGAACGAACTGAAAAGCTCGTCCCAAAAACAAAGCGACCCAAAATAGTCCCTCCAAGCAGAACGAACTGAAATGCTCGTCCCAAAAAATAAAGCGACCCAAAATGGTCCCTCTAGGCAGAACGAACTAAAATGGTCGTCCCAAATCAAGCGATCTGAAATGATCCCTCGAAAACATAAAATTCTTCCAGCCTTATGCAGCTTAGAAGAATTGGGGGGCTACCCCCTCCCTTTAAGCAAAAACAACGAGGTCGAGTCTACATCAAGACTGATAAAACGAGACAGCTGCTCGCACAAAAAAGGTCTCCACACACATCCAAAATCCGTGTAAGTCCATTTTTGACTTATCATATACCCAGAAATTTTCGTAGAACACCAAAGTCGAACTCCGAACCTTGAAAGAGTTGAACTTCGAACATACTCGAAGAGGAACTCGGACCCAAGTTTGTTCGAGCTAAAATCTCGTTGAGAATTTTCTAAAACAATTTGATCCAAGTTGTTTATCCGACCTCTCGGGAGAGGTTCGAACTACGGCCAAACTTTATGCTAAGGCATTAAAACAGTAAAACCTATGCTAAGACATGAAAGGTTTGAAGACAATTCATAAATAAAATGAGGACTTAACGTCCCCAACGTCGCAAAAGCCCGCTAAGGGCAAATACCAAAAGCAAATAAAAAAGAAAAAAGCCCCCTTGGGCAACAAAGTCTGGAAAAGAAAGAAAAGCCCCCTTGGGCAACAAAGTCTGGAAAAGGAAATGAAAGCCCCTCAAGGCAGCCACGACTAAAATTTATTAGAACTGCTTGGAAGGAGAGGAAGCCTCGTCCCGATCCTCTGTCTGATCACCGGCCGTCCCTCCCTCCTCGAGTCGACCCTCAGCCTCATCGCTAGCTCGCGAGCTAACTCCGGTCGGGAGATTCGACCTATACTAATCAAGACGAGTGGCCAACTGGTTTAAAGGGCGCGCCAAGATCACCGAATCGTCCGACATCACCGGCAAATTGACCTTACTGATGCTGAAGTCCGACACTGCTGCAGCGTTCATCTCCTTCATAGCTAATCGCTTCTTCTCAGCCAAGTCCATCACCTCCTTGGTCAAATCCAATTCGCCAGAGGCGAACTCAGCGATAAGCGCGATATTGGCCAAGGCCTCTTGGAGCCTTATTTAAGCACTCACAGCAACCTTTCTTTGGCTTTCCTTCGCCGCAATTCCCTCGAGAATCTTGAGTTATTCATCATTTAGCCCCTTCCTCGCCTCGTGGGCCGCCACCTTGATATCAAGCTCCCGGTCGGCGAGAGCCTTGTCCAAATCAGCCCGACATTGCGCAGCCCGCATATCCGCAACCCGACCTGCCTCAACAGCGTTTTGACTCGCCTCCTCCGCGACTGAAACCCGAGCCAAGGCCCCCTGCAACTGCGTTTTCAGGTCACTAACCATTTTCTCGATGGTCTCGAGCTTACTCGCCTGTGGTATTTCTCGCAGCTCACGCTCAGCCCTAGCCGCAAACTTGTTCGCAGCCTCCAAGGCCTACAAGGAAAATAAAAAAAATTAAGCATGAAACAAGTCAAGAAAGCAAAGGAGGGAAATCATTACCTTCCCAGCAGCATCCATCATCTCGGTGTAAGGATCACCGAGGGCCATATCCCCAACAGCTGGGAGCTGAACGCCTACGGGCTTAAAATACCTCAGCAGATAGGCAACACCCTTCGGGTCATCCGCAATCGGACATTCCTTCTGGTGCCTAAATCGCCAGTTGAAAGATCTGGAGGACCCGGAAGAGGCAGGCCTCGCCTACACATTCTGGCTCGATCTTCTCGAGCTCACTTCCGCGTCAGTTCTTTGACGCTTCGCCGCCGGAGGAGGAGGACCTCCCCGACTCCGACCGTTTGATCCTCTCGAACCATTCGACCGGGAGTTGCGCAAAACAGGCTCTCCAAACGGGACTTGTACTAGTTCTCGACCGGTCGAAAGAGGAGGTAAATTCTCCACGTCCATGTTTGCCTCTCCGGATCCTGTGGCCAAGGGGAGAGAAACCTGAAAAGGGTTAGGAGGATGGACTGAAGGAGGAGGAGGAGGCCCCTCGCCCATGGAAAAAAGAAGGACGTTGCCCAAGTCGCCGGCCTTCATTTTCTTCGCCAGATCAATGGGATCCTTCCCATTCCGACGGCTGCTCGATCTTCGCGGCATCTTTTCGAAAGAAGGGGTACTGGCGGTAGAACTGTCGTCCGAAATAAGTCGATCTGCAGGAAAAACGGACTCGAGTCAGCTCGACAAGTAAAATACGTGTAGCACGGAAGTCCTCGCACAAACCAATCAGAATACTTACTCTCTCCAGTCCGCTCGGTAATCTGAAGCGGAGCCTGAACGATTCTGGTCGGAACAGGCTGGTGGGGGAGCAGCGACTCGTCTTGCGAAAGCCGAGATCGGTATGAAGAAGGTCGTCGGGCCGCGGGACCTAGGGCAGCTCGGATTCGCTGGTCTGAGAAATTAGACCAGCGGATATCTCCTCTCCTGAGACGAGCTATCAGACTCGATGTGATTGGGTTCAGAGATAGTGACTCGGGAGCCTCTGCAAGAAAAACCAAAAAAAAAACTATTAACAAACAGCTTAATGTCAACTAAGAACATCAAAGCGATCGGGGAAACTAATAAACCCTAAAAGCTGACCGACACTAGCTGTCCACTTCGTCGGGATAACCGAATAATCGAAGCCCTCGACCGAGTGACGGTTGATCCTAAAGTAAAAATATTTACTCTTCCACACATCCCTCGTCGGGATCTCGTCGAGGATCTTCCCATGACGAGGAGAGAGGTAGTAAGTCCCGGGGAAGCGAGTGTTATGTTTCACCGAACAAACCCTCATCAACTCCTCGAGCCCGAAATCGATGCCCTCCTCGACGGCTCTGACTCCGAGTCCGATAACGAACCGGACGAAATTCGGAGTCATCTGATGAAAGGCCAGCTGAAGCTGATCCAAAACCCATGAGATAATGCGAGGGATTGGAAAAACAATCTGCATTTATCGAAATAGGTATAATAGGCACAGCAGTAGCCCTCGACGACGTTTTCCGGCGACTTTGTATATGGTCCACGGTCAAACTGGACGGCGGATGGGGACCGAACGGTCCCGCCACCGCGTTTGAACTCGCCCTGACTGCATCTTTCCGAACCATAATGGTCGGTGTACTGAGAATTTCTTTCTTTCGAAAAAAGAAAAAGAGGAAAGACGAAACCCCTAAAGAGAAGAGTTTCAAAATAACAGCAAAAGGAACAAGAGCGAGAAGCAAAAATGATAGAATGAGGGAGAAGAAGTTACCTTGTCGATTTTTAGTGCGAGCAGTAATGGGAATCGTGCTAGGTAACTTCCCCTTTTAAACTATCTCGTGCTCGAGATCCGTGGGATTTTTCGTATCCCACAATCTCAACCGCTCAATTCGAAATTTGTGAATAATTACGAAAAAAGATCGAGACAGTTGGGATCCTTTGATTCCTTGCGATCTCGACCGTCGATATAAGGTCTAAGGGCGGGGGTGAACGGCTGATAAGTTAGGTCACATCCGCACGAATCGAGGCCGATAAGATTTATCAAACTCAAGAGATCTCAGCCGTTGATGATCAACTAGACCAACGGTAGATCGAGTTACACTAGTTGTGGCAACGGAAGCGCCACAAATAGGTTGATCCGATCCACGCGCCCAATCCTAGCCGTCCGATCAAAACAAGATCTGCGAACGGGGTGAAAACGATCATTGGAGTTCCCTAATATCCAAGGCACGCGCGTGTCTTCCCAAGAACGTCCACCACCCATTAACCTCGACTTGTCGAAATTAATGGGCTGGGGGGCTATTATTGGTATTGGATTTCCCTCTAGGAAATCCGGCCCATTAACAAATAAAACAAAGGCCCATCGTTATGAGCCCGCTCTAGTATCAAGACAGAGAGAGATGGACCGTTATTCTCTGTTGGGCCTGTACGATTGACTTCTTGACAAGGCCCAAGCAATGCCGAAGTGAGAAGCAATCGAGCTCGAGCTCGGCAGGAGACGACGTGGAGATAGAGCAACCCGGTCTTCGTCAGTTCAACTGATCCACGCAAATCTCGGAGATCGTTATGATGGCGAGGCCAAAATATCGGAACAAGGAGATCAAAGTCGAGAGTATTTAAAGGAGAAGTGGCGATTCATTCAAGATATTCCAACCCTAACTAAGAACACTTTGACTAGATAGCTCGATCAACTTTCTTTGTACTCTCTTTTCGATTATGTTTGTTCTATCTCGACGATCAATCTCAATAAAGTCTTTGATTCATAGGAAATCTATAGCATTTCTATATACAAAAGTCCAAATCCACGAATAAAAATTCTTAGTGTGAATCTCAGCTCTCACACCCAGTCGTCCACACTATCGAATGAGCCCAGCTGAGTACGATGAGTTAAGGCGCCAAGCCGAAGAACTCCTGAGTCGGGGACACATTCGTGAAAGCCTGGCCCATGCGCAGTTCCAGCTCTTTTAATCCCCAAAAAGACGGTTCCTGGCGTATGTGTGTGGACAGTAAGGCTATCAACAAGATCACAGTACGGTATCGCTTTCCGATTCCCGCTTGGATGACTTGTTGGATCAGATTGGCCATGCAACTATCTTCACGAAGCTTGATCTTAAAAGCGGTTATCATCAGATTCGGATCCGGCCTGGTGATGAGTGGAAAACATAATTCAAAACACGTGAAGGGTTGTTTGAATGGTTTGTCATGCCTTTCGGGTTGTCAAACGCTCCAAGTACTTTCATGCGAGTGATGAACCAAGCTCTACAACCTTTCATAGGTAAATTTTTGGTGGTGTATTTTTACGACATTCTTATCTTCAGTACATCCTTGGCCGATCATTTGATTCACCTTCGCGATGTCTTAATGGTTCTGCGACGGGAACATTTATTCGGGTCGTTGAAGAAGTGTTCGTTCGGGGCACCGCAAGTCCTTTTTCTGGGCTATGTTGTGTCTGCTGACGGCTTGTGTGTAGACCCGGCTAAAGTCGACGCAATTTGATCTTGGTCAACTCCTACTTCGGTCTTTGAGGTTCGTAGTTTCCATGGATTGGCGTCATTCTACCGACGTTTTGTCCCTCACTTCAGCAGCATAATGGCACCGATCACAGATTGCATCAAGGCTGTTTCATTTGCTTGGACTGAGGAGGCAGACAAGGCTTTTGAAACAATCAAACACAAGCTCACGACAGCTCCTGTGCTTGCTTTGCCTGATTTTGCAGATACGTTTGAGCTTCATTCTGACGCGTCCAAGACTGGTATTGGCGCACTGTTGAGCCACAAACACAGACCCATTGCTTTCTTTAGTGAGAAGATCGCAGATTCTAGGGGACGATATAGCACGTATGATATCGAACTTTATGCAGTAGTACAAGCTATAAAGCATTGGCGCCATTGCCTATTTTATAGAGAGCACATCCTATACACGGATCACGACGCTCTTAAACACATGGGATTGTAATACAAAGTGTCGGCTCGATATGCTTCGTGGTTTGCGTACTTACAGCAATTCACCTTCGTAATCAACAATACGGCAGGTTCTTTGTACAAAGTTGCGGATGCACTTAGTCGACGTCATGCCTTGCTCTCTTCACTACACGTCTCGATCACAGGCTTTTATGTCCTTCCCGATCTCTATCCTGCTGATAAATACTTTGGTCATATTTGTTCGGAAGCCCAATCCGGCTCTTGCGATGATTTTTTCATCCTTGATGGTTTCTTGTTTCGTGGGACTCAACTCTGTATCCCTGAGGACATTCATGAGTTACATTATGAAGGACATGTCGGCCGTGATCGCAATTTTCATTTGGTCAGCACGTCGTACTTCTGGCCTACGATGCGGCGTGACGTTGAGCGCTTCGTCCAGAGATGTGTCGTGTGTGTGACTTCCAAAGGGCACACAACTAACGCGGGCTTATATCTTCCTCTCCCGATACCAACTCAACCTTGGATCGACATTAGCATGGACTTTGTCCTTGGTCTGCCCAGAACACAGCGTGGATTTGATTATATATTCGTCGTTGTTGATAGATTCTCAAAGATGGTGCACTTCATACCATGTCGTAAAACTACGGATGCATCACATGTAGCATCTGATATATCATGGTTTTTCTAGGTTAATGATGTAGTTGTATATATTGAGTCTTTAACCTGGTTTTAGAGTCTATTGAGTCTTCTACAGGTAGACTCGCGTTTGGAGCAAAGGATGGGATTATAGGACGTTTCTGGTGATTTGTGCAACGAGCTGAAGTTGGTGTATCGACCACGAACGAGTGTCGACCGACACCGACTTGGATGTCGGTCGACACTGAGCGCGACAGAACAACATCCGAGAGTTGAAGACAAGTTTTGAAGATTTGCATAATTGCCCAGAAGTTTTCTTTTCTAAACTGACTCCAAAACGTGTTTAGAGAGTTTAATTAGGTTTCCAGACTCATTCTAACTTTTATCTTGTTCTAAACTTTGTTCTGGCTTGAGAGATTTGGAGGGGCTGATTCTTGCTACTTGTAACATTGAGAGAAGAATTTTGAACCCTTTTTCTTTAAGTCTTTTGGTTTTCTATTCATGATGTGTTTTTTAATTACTAATATGTCTGAGTAGTAACCTAGTTAGATTTAAGAATTTCTCACAAAGGTTTTATGCTTGTTTGATAATTGATTGATTAGGATTCACCATCTATTGTTCATCACCTAAGTGTGGTTAATACTGAATTCTAGACTGCTCACCTAGGGTTTAGATCTTAGACAATTAACAATAGCACGAGAGTGTGAGTTATAATCTGAACAAACTTAGAGTGAGCAATTTGACTAGATACAAAGAGATTTGGTTTAGGAAAATTGTGAACCGATAGAACCTGTTCTTAATGCTTGTTTAGAACTCTAGGATCACAAAGAGATTTGGATCGCTAGGTTGCTAGATATAGAAATAATCTCAGCGAGAGTTGGATTATTTAGCATTGTTTTTCTAGTTCTTGAACCTGTTTTAATCTGAATCCGATTAGTTAAGTGTCTAGCATAGCATAATTCCCGAGAACTTCCTAAGTCTGACGCCTTTCTCTATTGAATAACCTTCCTGTTTACTTGCTTTCATTTACTGCTTTCTATAGATTTGATTTAGCTTAACTTGACGGCATATAATCTATCGTATGACCGTGAGTCCTTGTGGATTCGATACCCTAAGTACTACATTGCATAACTGTGCACTTTCAGTAGAATAGGATTAAAACTCTGAGCCTATCAGCATCTCTGTTCTTTCGCGACATATACCGTCCTAATGGACTGCCTCTTTTTATCGTGTCGGACCGTAATTCTCATTTTCTCAGTCATTTTTGGCGTTCTTTATGGCGTATGTTACGCACTAAATTGGATATGAGCTCGGCATATCATCCCCAGACGGATGGCCAGATGGAAGTAACCAATAGATCTTTGGGCAATCTGCTGCGTTGTCTGGTTGGTGACAATATAAAGGGATGGGATACGATTTTATGTCAGGCTGAGTTCGCTCACAATCATGCTCGGAATCGCAGCACCAGTTATAGTCCTTTTATGGTCGTCTACGGTATGATGTCTCGCAGTCCGCTCGACTTGAGCATTTCACCGGATCGTACTCGGTCTCTTGGTCGTGCTTGCGATTTTATAGAGGTGTTTCTGGAGCTCCATTCACAGGTTCATGATAACCAGGATAAAGCTACTTTAAAGTACAAATCCGATGCTAACCGCAAGTAGAAGAAATATTTGCTAAAACTAGTGCTAAGGAATTAGATTCAACATGTTTATCTTATCCTAAAGAACACCTAATGCAATTGTTCTTTCCAAAGGTGTCCAACTTATTTCAGGAACCATAGAAGAAAACCGGAAAGAAGTACCACCAGACCTTGGATGGTGCAAGAAAGCATCACCACCACCAAAGGAAAATAAGACCGAGGCCAATGGAGACAATGGTGCAACAACTCGTCATTCACAAGAAAAACAGAGGAGAGAAGTTATGTTGGATCACCTACTCAAAGGAGAACTGCACGATGCTCCCCACGTCAACGAGCCCTGGATCCATCAAGGTAAGGCCCTAGAATCACAAAACATAATGAAAGTTAACTTGTTTTCTTCTGATGCAAGTTATACAGTTTCGAGGTCGAAACCTTTTGAAGAGGGAGAGTATGATGAGGACATCAAGCCATCATCAGCTAAGCAGACTAGAGGAGGGCTCACCAACCAGTACATGCCATGGGAGAGAAGCAGCTTGATCGTACTAGGGACATAGGTTCACGTTTTGTGGAATATCTACCTAACCAAGAGGATTTAAGCTACAAATCAACTTGTTCTAGAAATTTAACTCACCATAGAATCATCACAAAGTGGAAGTTCTTTAATAGCCTTTCACATGAGGAAGTTATGCAAGTTACAAAACAGAAGACTTTTAAGGAACCCGGTGGAGACCCAACTGACACTTATTGGAGAGCTCAGAACGTAACAAGATGAATAAAGAAACAAATTAATTTTCTGAAATCTTGACTCATAAGGGAATTCATGAGAGTTGGAATCAAGCCAGTACCAGTTCAGATGGCGAAGTTACTCAAGTTCTAACCCAATGGTTTCTAGACTTACCTTATTTAGAAGTTCACATGATTGATGCACTTAAAATCTATACATGGAAGCCATGAGGGGCATTGCAAAATCTCTGTGGGCCAAAGGTTATACTATTTTTCCCTTGCAAGTTTTTATCCCACTGTGTTTTCTTTGCAAGGTTTTTGACGAAGTAATCTGAGGTCGGATCCATTTGACAGATTGCACGGCCCGTCCAGCCCAAGTTTCCACACGACAATGAGGCCTTATTTACTTTAGTTTCTTGTTTTATTTCATGTAAGGCCCATATGTTTATTTGCTTTGGTATTTTTCAACTTAGGCTATAAAGCCTTGTACCCTATTATTTTTCAAGTCACGTTTAATGAAAGCAAAAACCCTAAAGTCTCCTGTTATTTGAAGGCGTGGGTCTCCAACTTCGTGTGGTTTCCCCTTTGCTGATACAGCCAAACATTGTTCCTGTTTGTGTTCTTATCAGCTTCAATCCATCAAACCGCATCAGCAGAGAGCGACTTCAGTCCAGCTGCTCGTGCACCATCTTTATCGTGTTCGTGGTCCAAAGGAGAGCGACTTCAGTCCAGCTTTGCATCCCTGTTCCGGTCCTTGTGAGCTTCAATACCTGGATCTTACATCATGTCTGGCGGTTTTTCTGGTTGATAGTTGATATCATTCTAATTTATTGTGTATATGTTGGCTCCGGGGATGTTTTTTTAATCCGCCGGCTTTTGACTCTGATATTGGGTTGTGATAGCCGACTTTAGTCTTCTTTGGTTGTATTCGGTCCTAGTATTTGACCTTAGTAATGAAATGAAAAATCCTTCAGTGAAAAACAAACATATATATTTTTTCCGTCAACAACACATCTATTTAAGTTAAGTTTTACTCGACAAAAAGATTGATTTGAAAAACACTTTCTATTGAAGGTTTTGATTTACATGAGAAAATAGTATACTGCAAGAATGAATTCAAAATAGTAAAAAAAACAAAAAATGTTGTTGTAATACTAAGACTTGGATGAATGAAAAAGTATAAATAATAAATAAAAATATTAAAATAATATATGAAAAGATTAGAAACATGATAAAAATTTGAAGAAAATAAAAAAACTTCATTTAAAAAAATCGAAGACTTAATGAAAGATTGATAAACATGTAAAAATAATTATTTATAATATAAGTAAAAATGAATATATCATATTAGTGCATGTTCTATAATGTAAATTATTATAATCTTAAAAACTGAAATTAAAAAATATATTGATATGTAAAAAAAATATAAAATATTAAATATTTATAAATTTGAACTAAATCTGCGTATCAGGTTCTCTCCTTGTCTAATATAAAATATTAATTAATATTTTGTTAATGTTTTGTTAAATCATGGAAGTTATCACATAGTAGTTATCAGTCATATCATTTGCTTTTTATTTTATTCCACCAAGAATGTGAAGAAGTGAACCATTGTTGTTGTGACCGAAGTAAAATACACTGCTGTTGTGATCGATGATAAAATAAATACTGTTGTGAAATGTGGCCAATTGTTGGCTAAGTTCAGTCAAATCCGAATGGGTTCGAGGCCCAATTACAATAAACTTAATCTCTTTTGAGCTTTTCAACCTGACGAGAAAAACACACAGAGTTGATTTACAGAGAATCTTCCACGACTTGAATAAGAAAAAAGAGAGATAGAGAGATCAGTACCTTCGGAGGAAGAAGTATCATTTGATCGTCTTAAGGATTTTTCTTTATTGTTCAATATATCGATTGTGGCTTGATTGTAATCGCGACTGTAATCGTTGATCGCTTTTACAATTTTAAAACTCTGTGAAGATATTGATGCAATTGAAGAACAAAGATTCCTCCCTTGAGACGTATCCATTTACGGTGAACTCAGGGTGACCAAATCTTGTTTGCGTTGTTTGTTCTTGCGTGTTAATTCCTGCACAAATCAAAAGTCTGATTAGTTTCCAATCTAGTTAGTTTGATCCTCACAAGTTGTATCAGAGCTCTTTGGTCAATGAAATAGGATTGGAGATCGACATAATCAAGATAGAATGGGTAGAGGAACTTATATTGGATTTTTCTTGCTTCGTTGGTTTGAGAAGAGTCATCACAACGATCTTCTGGTTTAACCGCAGTTAAATTCATGGATCTAAATCTGGGTAGATTCGAGATGGATAACTTTGACAGTAAAGGTGATTTATGTCTATGGAAATGCAATCTGCTAGGCCAACTTGAGATTCAAGGCCTCGCGGATGTACTCAAGGAAGGTGCAACCCTGTTTCAAAATTCAGAGAAACAATAAGAAGGTAAAGAACCAATATTCGATCAAAAGAAGAAATACAGAGATACCAAAGTCATGAACCTTTCTGGTACATGTCTAAGTGACAAGATTCTGAGGAAAGTCATGCACGAGAATACAAAAAACGGCATGTGGAAAGCACTTGAACGTGACTATTAAACCAAGACCCTCCCAAATATGATATTTCTGAAACAATAGTTTGCAATATAAAAATGGAGGAGGACAAATCCATTGAGGAGAACTTGGATAGTTTTCTGAGGTTAATAGCAGTTTGGCCAGTTTAAATGTAATTGTCACATATGAGGATCAAGATATTCAGTTCCCACGAGCCTTTAGTGCATACACTGAAGTATGGTTCTGAAAAGGACCCACTGACAGTTGAGGAAGTCACCACCTCAGCATACGCCAATGAAGCTGAGTTAAGACAAAATGATGTTAGGAAAACATAAATCAAACTCTAAGGGTTTTTTGAGTCTCAGGGAAGATCATAAAAGAGATTTGATATAAAAATATGGAAAGAGAAAGCAAGGAAGAGGAAGGTTTAAATCCAGAGATGGGAAGTCGAAGTCTAAGATCAAATACAACAAGACTATGTGCTTCAATTGTGGAAAGGAGGTGCACTGGAAACGTGAGTGTCCAAGCAGGGGTCGGAGACATAATGGTGAGTCTTCAGAAAATGTTGCGTCAAAGGTCAAGCAGCCTCTTGTTCTTACATCGAGTATTCATGAATCAAGACAAGAGTGGGTTATGGACTCGGGATATACCTTTCATATCACACCCAACAAAGATATTTTGTGTGATATGAAAGATATAGATGGAGGAAAGGTTCTTATTGAAAAACACACACACAACAAAGTGAACGGCATTGGAAAGATTAAGATTATTAATCCAGATGGCACAATGGTGATACTCACGGATGTGAGGTATATGCCAAACATGAGCAGAAATCTTATATCCTACGGAATGCTTGAAAAGGTAGGATGTAAGTATGAAGGAGGAGACTACAAAGTTACTTTCTACAAGGATGGACATAAGGTGATCTCTTGAGAATATAACGAAGGCATGTATTATCTTCAAGGTGAAGTAACAAGAGGGGAAGTCAATATTTTAAAAGCAACATGAAATATGAAAAAGTATGTGGCATTCAAGACTTGTTCATATGAGATTCAAAGAATATGGAAATTTTTGTGAAGGAAGGTTTCTTTCCAAAGAAGAAAGTTGGAGCTCTAGGCTTCTGTGAAGGTTGCATACTTGGAAAGTCACATAAACAAGCTTTTCCTACTGCAAAGCACTCAACAAAGGGAATCTTATTAAATGTTCATTCGGATCTTTGGGGATCTTCCTCAACACCAGAAAATCTCGAAGGAAATAACTACTTCATTAGATTCATCGATGATTACTCCAAGAAGGTGTGAGTTTATTTTCTAAGGAAGAAAAAATGAGGCATTCTTGAAGTTTAGAGAATGGAAAAAATTTGTTGAACATCATATATAAAGAAAATAAAGTGGTTAAGGACATGTAATGGCCTGGAATTTTGCAACACTCAATTTGATGATTTGTGTAAGAGTTCAGGGATTAAGTGGTACATGACATGTACATACACACTGCAACAGAACGGGGTTTCTGAGATTATGAACATAACCATCATGGATAATGTTAGAAGTATGTTGGCTGAGACTGGTTTGGGACAAGAATTCTTGGTTGAGCAACACATACAACATTATATCTAATAAACTGAACTCCAAACTTTACTATTGGATTCAAGTTGCCTGAAGAGTTGGTGTTTAGTCATATACCTGACCTATCATACCTCAAAAGTTTTAGTTGTTCGACTTATGTTCACACAGTTCAAGATTAGACAAAACTAAAAGCTGTGAAATGAATTTTCTTAGGATATCCGTTCGGTGTAAAGGGATACCGCGCTTGGATTCCTGAAGATGGAAAATTCACCATGAGCAAAATTGTGATGTTTAGAGAAGATGGGATATACACAAATGCTATTAAAAGAAAAGATGTTGAGGAATCAGAAGAAACAAATATGCATAAACAAAAGAAGAAGTCATGGAAAAGTGTTACTTTCAATGATCAGCTTATACATGGACCTAGTTCACATGGACATGAACATGGTGAGACATCATCTCAAGGTGGAGTTTCTGAGAATCGGTCGGTTTCAGATAATTCAAAATTTTCAGAAAGCTCAGACAGATCAGATGGTTCATATATTGAAGATGAGGGATTGACATTCATGGAAGAAGGAGAGACATAGAAAACTCAGTATCTTAATGAGTATCTTCTTTTCTAGGGATAAAAGAAAAGGGAAAATATTAAACCTCCATCTCGATATGAGGTTTGACAATTTTATGAAAGGGGAAAACTTTTAGAGAAGCAGTTTTGATCCTTTTGTTTATATGAGAAACACTAGGCCAGAAAGAGAAATCTATCTTTTGCTATATGTCGGTGATATGTTGATAGCATCAGGAAGTTTGTCAGAGATAAGGAAACTCAAAGAAAGTTTGAAGAGGGAGTTTGAAATGAAGGACTTAGGAACGACTTCTCGCATTTTGGGAATGGACAATATAAGGGACATAGAGAAAGGAATTATGATCTTGTCACAAGAAAGCTACATAGGAAAGGTATTGAGGATTTTTGGAATGGATCATGCAAATGCAGTAACAACACCATTGACATCTCATTTTAAACTGAAGAGTTTGACTAAAGTGGAAAGGAAAACAGAAGAGGTTCATATGGAAAATATCTCCTATGCTAGCGCAGTTGGGAGCCTCATGTATGCCTTAATAGGCTCAATACCAAACTTAGCATTTGCAGTATGGGATATTAGCAGGTTCATGTCTCATCCAGGGAGATAACATTGGTATGCATTTTAATGGGTTTTGAAGTATCTTAAGGGAGCATCAAAGGCTTGTCTTACTTTCACCAAAAGTTCAGGTTTGAGTATTGAAGGGTATTGCGATTCAGATTATGCTACTGACCTCAATAGAAGGAGGTCAGTGACATGATTTGTTTTCAAAGTTAGGGGAAATAGAGTTTGTTGGAGATCAAATTTGCAATCAATTGTTACATTATCTACGAAAGAAGAAGAATATATGACATTGTCTTCAACAATCAGAGAAGCTATATGGTTAAAAAGGTATATGTGGTGAATTAGGTTTTAATACAGGTTGTGTTAAGATACATTGTGACTCACAAAGTGCATTGGCACTTACAAAAAAATTTGTGCACAACGAGCGTACAAAACATATAGCTACTACATATCATTTCATAAGGGATATAGTAGCATACGGTATAGTGGTTCTCTATAAGATTCATACCAGCAAAAATCCAGCAGACTTTCTAACTTAAACCTTACTTGAGCCTAAGTTCCAGCTCTGCTGTGATTTAGTGAATGTCGCCCGAGATGGACGCGATCTCCGGGTAACTTAACGGTCAGAGAGTCTCTCGTAAGACGAAACAAACACATGGTTAGTTTCTGTCTACTAAAATCTCTTAAGCGTTTTTTAAGTTGAGTATAGGGAAACATGAGTTACCGAAAGCACAGAGGAGCTGAGTCGAGGCAGTTGTCAGTTCCAGATGGAGTATCTGCGATGAAGAAGAAGAGAGAGGGTTAGTCATGTTTCTTTAAGGGTTCTTCAAGGACATATCTGCTCAGGAAGAGAGAGAGAGGTTAAATAAGACATATCTGATCTGAGTCTTCTGGGTTTTCATGTAGTAGAGGAAGCAACTATGGTTAGTTCTTCCAAAATCTGAAAAAATGAAATTCGAAGGATGTCAGACTTTCGCCTGATATCGTAAAAAAGGATAAGAGCTTGAATCAGTCCAAGAAGCAAACAAAAAAGGACTTCAAAGTGTTATCGATTACAAGAAAACTCCAAGGATAGCGTGGAAAGGCAAAGCCGAAAGATGCATGTCAATGGGAGCTGAATTACATCCGACATTGACAGAGAGAGAGGAGATATAGAGATTATGTTTCCGTAGAGTATTTGGGTTATGTCTGAAAGGTAGAGATTGTTGGCTAAGTTCAGTCAAACCTGAATAGGCTCGAAGCCCAACTACAAATAAACCGAATATCTCTTGAGCCTAAACGATTAATGAAATTTAGCTAAGGCCAATCCAGCTCGAAGTCAGCTTGTCTATAAAAATGACGTTAAGTCTATTGAGATGAAGACATAAGATGTTCATATTGAGATGAACACATTATGAAAAGTCTGAACATTATGTGTGTTGTCAACACAGACACCAACACAGAATGTTCAGGATTGTAGAAGCGATGCATGTTGTCAACACAGACACCAACACAGAGTGTTCAGAATTGTTGATGTCACGCGTGTTGTCAACACAGACACCAACACATCATCTTCAGAATTGTGGACGCGGATGAACAGTAAAATAGACTAGTCAAGACTTCCTTTAGGATCCTAATTCAAATTCAAATGTTTTCTATTCCCCCCCCCCCAAAGCTCATTTGAAATGTAAACCCTTGTCTATTTAAGTCTTGTAGCCACACAATTGATATTATACATTTTTTTGGAAGTTTTTCCCTTCATACTTCTTCTTCTCTCTCTCACAAACTCTTCTCTATTCTCATACGAGTTTCTCTTCTGTTCTTCATCCTCACTGAGTTAATCTCTCAAATACTCTTCCATACTCTCATATTCTTACATGGTATCAGAGTCATAAGCTCCTTTACCTGATTTACTTCCGCAAAACTCTGTTTCTTCAAGAACTCTTGTTCTTTGCCCTGTTCTTGTTCTTGTTCTGTTTCAAAGTTTCTGAATATTTCTTTTTATATTGAAAATCCCTCCTATCTGAACATGGAGAACTCAAGAGTGTTGATACCAGTGACCCTAAAGGGGGCTAACTATTTGGTATGGGCTAGGATGGCCAAGTCTGCCCTTGGTGGTAGAGGATTGTGGAAGCATGTTATGAGTAGTACTGCTCCACAGAAGATGATTAAGGCTGGTGCTGAAGCTGGAGCTGTAGCAGGAGCTGAATCAGGAGCTAAAGCTGGTGCTCAATCTGGTGAAGAAGTTGTTCATGTTGATGAGGAGCTGTGGGCTCAAGGAGACCAGAATGTACTCTCCATTCTGCAAAGCTCTCTTGAACCATCAATCTTGGAAGGCTACTCTTATTGTGAGACTGCTAAAGACCTTTGGGATACACTTGAGAAGGTGTAAGGCAACAAGTCTAATCTGACCAGGGTGTTTGAAGTCAAGCTTGCTCTCAGTAACCTCCATCAAAAAGACATGGAGTTCAAGGCTCATTTTGGCAAGTTTAGATCCTTATGGGCTGAGTTGGAAATGCTGAGGCCAAGTTATGTGGATCCTATGGTCTTAAGTGAGAGGCGTGAGCAAGACAAGGTCTTTGCTCTCTTGCTCACTCTGAATCCCTCTTACCACAGCCTCATTCAACACATTTTGAGGTCAGAAATACTTTCATCATTGGATGATGTATGTTCACAGATTCAAAAGGAGCATGGTTCCTTTGGATTGTTTGGTGGAAAAGGGGAGCTTGTCACAGCAAACAAAGGGGTGTACAAGCAGGAAGATGGGAAGGTGGTGATGTGTGATCACTGCAAAATGAAAGGGCATCTCAGGAAAAAGTGATGGACTCTCTATCCTCATCTGAAGCCTAGGAACTTCAATGGCAGTAACAACAACAACCGGTTCAGGGAGCAGAGAGCACACTACTCCAATGGAGCAGCTGATCAGGATGGTCCCGGTTTTTCAAGGGCTCGTGTTGCTGCTGGTAATGGAGAGGGCAAAGCCATGGTTGTCTCAAATCATAACCCACTGATGGCGGTTCATGATGATGTGGTCAGGAGATCAGACCTTGATGCACTCATCAAAGCCCTCAAAGACAACTCTGGTAATGCCCTTGGTAACTCTCTTCATGCATCAACTAGTTCTAAGCCTTTAATTGTTGATTCAGGAGCTTCACATCATATGATTAGTGACTCTAACTTGATCAAAAATGTTAAATCGGCCTTAGGGAATGTTGTTATTGCAAATGGAGATAGAGTTCCTGTCAAAGGCATAGGAAACCTTAAGCTATTTGATAAAGAGTCCAAAGCATTCTACATTCCTAGTTTCACTTCCAATCTATTATCTGTTAAGCGTGTTGCTACTGACCTTGATTGCAATGTTATTTTTAGTCCTAATGATGTGGTGTTTCAGGATATTAAGACTAGTAGGTTGCTTGGAAGAGGTGTGACAAAGGATGAGCTATACTTGCTTGAAGACACCTCTCTTGCTTCTGAATTATCCCCATTTGCTTCTGAACTTGTTTCTGCATTTAGTTCCAATTCTGTTTTAGTTAAGGACTCGGTTTGGCATGCTAGGCTAGGCCATCCTCATTCTAGGGCCTTAGGATTACTAATGCCTAATGTTTCTTTTGAGAATAATGAGTGTGAAGCTTGTATACTTGGTAAGCATTGCAAGTCTGTATTTCCATCTTCTAAAACTATCTATGAAAGTTGCTTTGATCTTGTTCATTCTGATGTATGGACTGCACCATGTGTATCTAGAGCGAACCATAAATACTTTATCACATTCATTGATGAAAAATCAAAATGGATAACGCTGATTCAATCAAAGGATAGGGTGTTAGAAGCATTTGTCAACTTCCAGAACTATATTACTAACCATTTCAATGCCAAGATCAAATTTTTTAGATCAGATAATGGTGGGGAGTACACTGGTCATGCCTTCAAACAACACCCATCCAAGCATGGAATTCTCCGTCAAACAAGCTGTCCATACACTCCACAACAGAATGGAGTGGCTGAGAGAAAGAATAGACATCTAATGGAGGTTGCAAGATCCATGATGTTTCATACCAATGTTCCCAAAAGGTTTTGGGGAGATGCTGTCATGGCAGCATGTTATTTGATCAATAGTATTCCAACTAAAATCCTCCATGATGCCTCTCCATATCAGGTATTGAACAAAACCAGTCCATCCATTAATCACTTAAGAGTGTTTGGTTGCGTGTGTTTTGTTTTAATACCAGGAGAACAAAGGAATAAGCTTGAGGCAAAGAGTACAAGAGCAATGTTCATTGGGTACTCAACAACACAAAAGGGTTACAAGTGTTATGTACCAGAAACAAGAAGGGTTTTGGTTTCAAGAGATGTTAAGTTTATGGAACATAAGAGCTTCTACATAGATAAGAGTTGGGATACTTTGAAAGACCTCTCCCAAAACCCTTCTGACCGAGCCACCAACTTGAGGATAATCTTGGAGAACCTTGGGATTGGACAAGCTAAGAGTAATGTTGACATTCAGAAGAAGGATGCGGCTGTTGAAACCTCAGAAGCTACCAATCTTGATCATGAGGGAGGCAATCAAGAACCAGAACCAGAGTTGGCACAAGAAGATTTGGATCAAACCGGTTCTATCATTCATGATCAAGATACAGTAGCAAGTGATGAGGAAGATCATGTGGATATGGAGCATCAACAAGAGTCACAACCGGTCCAAACTGTAAGAAGGAGTACAAGAGAGAAGAAGGAACCATCTGAATGGAGGAAGAAGGAATTCATCTATTACAACAGTCAAGCTATCGCACATCCAATCCAAGCGACCTGCACTCTTGCTCACTTCCCAACAGAACATCAAGTCTTCATGGGAGCTCTTGATGCTGAATGGGTTCCAAGGACTTACGAAGAAGCCAAAGAACATAAGGAGTGGAGAGATGAAGCAGGAGAGGAGATTAAAGCAATGGTAAACAACAACACTTGGTACGAGACTGATCTACCTAGGAAGAAGAAGGCAGTGAGCTCCAAATGGGTGTTTACCATAAAATACAGAAGCAATGGAGAGATAGAGCGTTACAAGGCTAGATTGGTGGCAAGAGGATTTACTCAGACATATGGAGAGGATTACCGTGACACTTTTTCTCCAGTAGCTAAGCTCCACACAGTTAGAGTCATCTTATCCTTGGCAACAAACTTGGAATGGGAGTTATGGCAGATGGACGTAAAGAATGCTTTCCTTCAAGGTGAGTTAGAAGATGAAGTGTACATGACTCCACCACCTGGTCTTGAAGATATGGTTACACCAGGGAAAGTCTTGAGACTTAAGAAGGCTATCTATGGATTGAAACAATCACCTAGAGCTTGGTATCACAAGCTGAGCTCAACACTCAAGGATAGAGGATTCCAAAAATCAGAAGTTGATCACACTCTATTCACCATTCAAAGCCAAGAACATATAGTTGTCATCCTTGTATATGTTGATGATATCATCATATCAGGAAGTGACAACAAAGGTATTCAAGACACTAAAGACTTTCTTAAATCAGTATTTGATATTAAGGATCTTGGTGAGCTAAAGTACTTTCTAGGGATTGAAGTTTGTCGATCTAAGGATGGAATCTTCTTATCCCAAAGAAAGTACACACTTGATTTATTGTCTGAAACAGGAAAGCTAGGATGCAAACCTGCAAAAACACCTCTTGAAGATGGCTACAAAGTCAGGAGAGAGGGGGAGATTGAGGAGAACAAATCATTTGATGATATCACACAATACAGAAGGATGGTTGGTAAGTTGATCTATTTGACAATTACAAGACCTGATATTTGTTTTGCTGTGAATCAGGTAAGCCAACATATGCAAGCTCCCAAGATGCACCATTGGAACATGGTGGAAAGGGTATTGAAGTATCTTAAGGGAGCTCCTGGTCAAGGCATATGGATGGGATGCAATGGACATTCAAACATTGTTGGTTATTGTGATGCTGATTGGGCTGGAGATAGAGTTGATAGAAGATCAACAACCGGCTATTGCACATTCATTGGAGGTAACCTACTCACTTGGAAGAGTAAGAAGCAGAAGATTGTCTCATGTTCTAGTGCTGAAGCTGAGTACAGAGCCATGAGGAAGCTTACGACCGAGTTGATATGGATCAAGGCACTTCTTAAAGATTTGGGGATTGAGTCATCAGAACCTATCACAATGCATTGTGATAATCAAGCAGCAATTCACATTGCATCTAATTCGGTATTCCATGAGAGGACCAAGCACATTGAAGTTGATTGTCACAAAGTCAGACAGATGGTGGAGCAAGGAGTGATCTTACCTTGTTATACAAGAAGTGAGGAACAACTAGCTGATATCTTCACTAAGGCAGCAAGTCATAAGGTTTGTGAGTCCTTCCATACGAAGCTAGGACTCATGGACATTCCTCAATCATGTTCTCCTAAACCTTGAAACCTACACTCTTTTTCCCTAAGTATAGTTTATCCCAAGTGGTTTTCTATACTTAGGTTTTTAATGAGGTAGGTCTTCATTGTTCCAAGCTTGGTCTCAATCTTTGTGATTCATGCTTGAGGGGGAGTATTGAGATGAAGACATAAGATGTTCATATTGAGATGAACACATTATGAAAAGTCTGAACATTATGTGTGTTGTCAACACAGACACCAACACAGAATGTTCAGGATTGTAGAAGCGATGCGTGTTGTCAACACAGAGTGTTCAGAATTGTTGATGTCACGCGTGTTGTCAACACAGACACCAACACATCATCTTCAGAATTGTGGACGCGGATAAATAGTAAAATAGACTAATCAAGACTTCCTTTAGGAGCCTACTTCAAATTCAAATGTTTTCTATTCCCCCCCCCCCCCAAAGCTCATTTGAAATGTAAACTCTTGTCTATTTAAGTCTTGTAGCCACACAATTGATAATATACATTTTTTGGGAGTTTTTCCCTTCATACTTCTTCTTCTCTCTCTCTCACAATCTCCTCTCTATTCTCATACGAGTTTCTCTTCTGTTCTTCATCCTCACTGAGTTAATCTCTCAAATACTCTTTCATACTCTCATATTCTTACAGAGTCATCGTCTTCAACCTGACGAGAAGAACTCACAGAGTTAATTTACAGAGAATCTCCCACAACTTAAACATAAGAAAGAGATAGAGAGATCTGTACCTTCAGAAGCGTAAGCATCATCTTATCGTCTTAAGGATTTTTATTTCTTGTTCAATATCTCAATCGTGGCTTGATTGTAATTGACTGCAATCGTTGCTCGCATTTACAATTATAAATTTTTTTGAAGATGGTATTGAAGTTGAGGAACACAGATTCCTTTCCTGAGATGTAGCCATTTACGGTGAATTCATGGTGACCAAATCTTGTTTGCGTTGTTTATTCTTGCATGTTAAATCCTACACAAATTGAAAGCACGATTAGTTTCTAATCTAGTTAGTTTGATCTTTAATAATTTTATATATAGAAAAAAACGACAAATTATCATATAGTATTTTACTAATAAAATAAAATACATATTCTTTTTATTTAACCTTAAAATACATAATCTTAAGAGGGTTCTGAGTGTGAAATATAAAGATTATGTTGACTTGGGAAAACGATTAATGAAATGTAAAGAACTGAAGATCTTTCATCGCCCTCTCACATGGAGGGGACACCGCAATATATTTTGGGGTGAGTCATCCATTTTTTAATCTAAAAAATTCATCAAAACGAATTGTAGTTTTATTTGAAATAATGAATTGTATTAAACAATATGAATATTTTTCACCAACAATATTATATGTCTCTTACTAGATGAATATTTAGTGTCTTATATATTATTCTTATATTTCCAGCCGATACAAAGAAAAGGAAAAATGCCAAATAATTTCTAAACTATTTAAATCTAGCAAAAAAATAGTTAGATTAAAGAGTTTATCAAAATAAATTTGAATTAATAGTTGACTTACTAAATAAAATCTGAACTTATAATTGACCTCGTCAATATAGAAAACCGTTAGTAAAGTTAACAAATGGATTAGCAGACATTAATTCAGCCATTATTGATCCGTTAACCAGCTAAATGACGTCGTTTTATTTAAAATGAAACTTAAAAAATAACGTAAAAATTAAGTGTATGAGTTGTGTAATCATTATACCATTTGTATTTTGTGGTATATGTTAAATAAACTCACAAAAATCGATTTATAATGCTACGGACAGAAGTGGTAACCCTACGGTACCACTTTTCCCCGAGTCCAAATATGACTTGGATGTGACGCAAAACCAGAAAAAGTCTTTTTTTTTTTTTTTTTTTTAAGGGTTTGCTATTGAATGGAGTTAAATTCCAGATGAGGAAGCTACAGAGATGGATCCAACCAACTGAACCACTTGTGCTTCTTCTTTTTTTTTTTTTTTTTTTTTTTTTTTTTTTTTACTAGTAACATATGTTTAGAATATTAGACATTGAGGGTCATCCACACAATTTTCGATGATAATTCGCAAGAAGACAATGCTAATAAGTATTAAGATAGATACAAAAAAATAAGTATTAAGATAGACACAAAAGTACTTGAAAGTAGCTAATGGACAAATATCGTATGTTTCTTATATATGGGTCCCCAAGTACCCAACTAATGTCTCAAAGGGAAAAACAAAATACTATTCAGATAAAAAAATGTATTTGAGAGGACAGGCAATCTTATGAATCTTATGTTTGGATATCCAAGCCACCAGCTCACAATCTCTAAATAAAAACAAAGAGAAGCATTGTTGATAAAGAAATTTGTTATTATAAAATAATACAAAATAGATGTGGGTATAAATGTTTAATGGGAAAAGTCTTCGCTCTCTCTCTCTCTACGTGTCTACGAGGACGATTATCCGAAGTTTCCGTCTGCTGATTCACCGTTTGTTTTGGCGGTGACCTTGAGTATATCATTGTCTCCGATGATCAATATTTTGCCCAGGTCCTCTGTTTTTCACTCGGTACATGCCATAGATCGCGAGTTGTGGGTCTCTCTTCAGGATCTCACCTTGGGTTTCGACAAAGCTCCGCTCCAACTCTCCGCCGCGGTGACCAATCGCCGGGATGAGAATCACCGGTTAAGCCTGCTTGTCCAAGGTCTTAACCCACAACACCAGAATCCGGCGGGAATTCGGGTTATGCTGCCGAGGATTTGGCATCTGGAAGGCCGCTTGACGAGCAGAATTAATGATGATGGCTCCGTTCAGTTCTTCTTCCGTCACGAGCATCATCTCCTCACCTTGCTCGAGAACGAACCCTGGAGCTACCGCGACTGGATGTTAGTGATTGACCGGTGGACTCGTCGCCTTGCTCCAGACTTCCTCAGCCTTATCAAATTCTGGGTCAAGATAGAAAACATTCCCGATGATTCCCGTGAAGATCGTGCTATTCGGGAAATTGGTCGCGAAATCGGCTTGGTTGAAGAGGTTCGTATTTTCCAACCTTCCCGCGAGGCTCCCGGAGCTGTATGGATCCAAGTGATTTTGCAAGCTTATCAACCTCTGATCTTTGTGCGTTTCATCCATTTTGCTCCCTATGGAGAACCTGTGCTGGTCCGGTTTTCATACGATAGGCTCCACAGATTCTGTACGGTGTGTGGTCGCCTCACTCATGCCTCCGATGACTGTCCGGTTGTGCCTCTTCCAGTGCATCCAGCTTCTCAGCCACCATCGCCTCCGATGCATCTCGCTTTGGCGAATCCTCCGTCTCCCGTGTCTCCTCTTCAGCGTCATGAGGAGGATGCTCTGGCAGATACGGCCAGCTCGCACCACAGTCAGTCCGTCGCTCATGTTCAGATGGTGTCTTCAAGCTCTGACCCAACACCGGTTCGTAATGTAGGAATTGAGATGGGCTCAACTTCGGCTACTCCTCTCCGAGGACTTAAACGCAAATCGGAGCACTTGGAACACACGGGGGATTCTTCCTCAACCCGTCAGAAGACCTCTAGCACCTTCTCGGGTGCGGATACATGTTTGGTGGCTCCTGCTCAGCCACCCCCATGATCCATGAAGTTACTACCATGGGATTGCCAAGGTTTAAGGAGTGCTTTGACTCTTCCTTTTTTGGTCGACATCCTTCGTACATATCTGTTGGATGTCTTACTCCTCGTTGACTCTCAGAATGGTGATGCTTATGGGTCTAAGTCAGGACAAGAGTTAGGCTATTCTCATACTTTTGTTGTATCCTATACCGGTTCTAGTGATAGCCTAGCTATTTTTTGGAGTGATGTAGTGAAGTGTACCCTTGTATTCTATACTTCGCTTCACTTGGTTAATCTAATCGTATCAGTTGTTTCTTCTTCGTTTCCCCTTTTTTATGTGGTTTGGAACCCACACTGGCATTTACTGCTGAGACATTGGAACTTTTTCAATCTTCTTTTCCAAGGTTTGATGGTTCTCCAGAAACCATCCAATTGTCAATGACGACGCTCAGTTGGAACTGTCAGGGTTTAAGGAGTGACCTGACCGTTCGACGCCTAGAGGAGATGTGTCGTGAACATTTCCCGGACTTTCTATTCCTTATAGAGACTAAAAATTCTAGTAGTCACGTCGTAAGCTTACAAAGATCCTTGGGTTTTGACCACCATTGTCTGGTCAACCCTACCGGTCTTAGTGGTGGTTTGGCTTTGTTTTGGAAAGATACTTATGAGGTGGAAGTTCTGGTGTCCACAAACAGAGTTATCGACACGAAAGTAAGAGTGGGGAGCTTATCCTACTTTATGACGTTTGTGTATGGTGATCCTATGCAGCATAGGAGAGGAATGGTGTGGGATTTCTTGACAAATATAGGCAGCACAAGGTCTGGTCCATGGTTCTTATGCGGAGACTTTAATGACATTATGAACCACTCTGAAAAACTTGGTGGTGTGGTAAGAATGGAATCCTCCTTCTATAGATTTCGTTCTTTTGCTAGAGATTGTCGTATCAAGGAAACACCAAGTTACGGGAATTTGTTTTCCTGGGCCGGACGCCGTGAAATTATGGTTCACGGTGTTAAGGAGAATGTGTGGGTACAATGTCGGCTCGACCGAGCCTTTGCAAATTCTGAATGGTTCCGTTTGTTTCCACGCGCCACTACGGTATACTTGGAACGGTTGGGATCTGACCACAGACCTATACTAACCAGGCTAGCCTCCCTGCCTCCAGACAGAGTGGGTCGTTTTAACTTTGATAAACGTTGGTGTGCCAATCCAGAAGTAAGGAACATCATTCAAAGGGGCTGGAATATGAATGATGGAAGGAACAGGAGCACCGTGGCCGATCGTATTAGATCTTGTCGTAAGGAAATCTCCAAGTGGAAGCGGGGTTTCAAATAGTAACTCCAAAGTCAGGTTACAGAATTTACGACGTGATCTTGATATCGAATCATCCAAGTTATACCCGCGTTTGAATCATATGGCGACATTGAAAGCTGCTATTGCGACAGCTATGAAGGATGAGGAGATCTTCTGGAAACAAAAAAGTGGTGTCCGTTGGCTTAAGGTGGGGGACAGGAATACGAAGGTTTTCCATGGTTGGGTTCGTTCTCGCCGAATGAAGAATAGAATAACATCTTTAAAGGATGAGCAGGGAGTCGAACACTTTGACGAGGAATGTAAAGGATCCATTGCGGTGGAGTATTTCTCACGTTTGTTCAGGTCAACCAACCCGGCCCCTGCTTCAGATTTGTTACGTGGTTTTTCGAGTCGGGTCACGCAGAGAATGAATCGAGATCTGACGAGGCGGGTGGCCGATGGAGAAATCTCGAGAGCAGTAAAAGCAGTCAAAGGCGATAGCGCTCCGGGTATTGATGGTATGACTGGGAAGTTCTTTCAACAATTCTGGGACATTATCGGACAGGAGGTAACGAGAGAGGTCAAGGAGTTTTTTGCTGAGTACCGTCTCCCCCAGGACTGGAACTACACCCAGCTTTGCTTGTTGCCGAAGAAGCCGAATCCTAATATGATGACAGACCTTCGACCAATAAGTTTATGTGCTGTGTCGTACAAGATCATCTCAAATATCCTCTGCACTCGATTGAAGAAGATCCTCCCGGCTATAGTCTCGGAGACACAGGGAGCTTTCGTTTCCGGAAGATTGATATCTGATAATTTACTTATTGCTCACGAAATGGTTCACGGTCTCCGAACAAATAAACTGTGCAAGGAGGACTTTATTGCGATTAAGACAGACATGTCTAAGGCATATGACCGAGTTGAGTGGGGTTTCTTGGAGGAACTTTTTCATCGTATGGGGTTTGACCAGAAGTGGATACGATGGGTAATGCTGTGCGTTAGTTCGGTATCGTATACAGTGTTGTTAAATGGCCAGACGCATGGACACATTGTTCCGGAGAGAGGCCTGAGGCAAGAAGATCCACTCTCTCCGTTTCTCTTTCTCTTGTGTGCGGAAGCTCTTGTTCATGTAATGACCCAAGCTGAGCGCGAGGGTACATTAACAGGAATGAAATTGTCACCACACTGCCCCTCGGTCCAACACTTACTTTTTGCAGATGATAGCTTGTTCCTCTGCCAAGCTACTTTACAAGAATGCTCATCGTTCCTCCATTGTTTACGATTGTATGGCGCGGCTTCAGGTCAGGAAATCAACTTTCAGAAGTCCTCAGTGACCTTTGGTTCAGCTATCGATCCAATTTCGCGACGTCTTTTGGCTGAATTGTTGGGTATTTCGAATGAGGGTGGGGCAGGTTCATATATGGGTCTTCCGGAATGTTTCAGTGGGTCGAAGCGCGAGCTGTTGGCTTTTATTACCGACAAACTTCAGAAGAGGCTCACTGGATGGTATTCGAAGACGTTGTCTTTGGGCGGGAAGGAGGTTCTTTTGAAATCAATCGCTATGGCCTTACCTGTATATGCGATGTCGTGCTTCAGATTAACTAAACATCAATGTCAGAAGATCACAAGTGCAATGGCGAGATTTTGGTGGAATGCGGTTGGCGATAAGAACAAAATCCATTGGGTGTCTTGGAAAGACTTATGCAAGTCAAATGATAACGGTGGGTTGGGTTTTAAAGAGATTGAAGGCTTTAATCAATCGTTGCTTGCAAAGCAAGCCTGGCGCTTGCTGAACGAACCGGATACTCTGTTATCTAAGGTCTATAAGGGTCGGTATTATGCGCGTACCGATTTTATGGCATGTGGGAAAGGAGTTAGACCTTCGTATGCTTGGCGGAGTATCATGTTTGGAAAAGAGTTGCTGTCTAAGGGTCTCCTGAAATCAGTGGGTAATGGCTTAACTACTCGCGTCTGGTTAGACAAGTGGATTATGGACAGTATTCCCCGTCGTCCGGTCCAAAAACAGAGTTTATATGATCTGGACCTTCGTGTAGCTGATCTAATCACAGAGTCTGGACAGTGGGATAGTGCGAAACTGAATGAACTGTTTCCACCTGATGATATTAAGTTGATTCGTGGAATTCAACTTGGGACGGTGGAGGACAGGTATATTTGGGCTTTCTCGAACAACGGTTCGTACTCGGTAAAGAGTGGCTACCGTCTGTTTTCTAGCTCACCATCCCCAGAACCACCTGGGGTCCAGGCACGTAATGTTTTGAAACAAAGCATTTGGAAACTGAAAGCACCAACAAAGATCAGAATTTTCTGGTGGAGAGCAGCATCTGGTGCTTTGGCCGTGGCGGAAAGATTAAGAACACGAGGCATTCATGTGGAGGAGAGGTGTCGCATCTGTCAACAAGAGAATGAATCCATCGCTCATGTGCTTTTCAGATGTCCGGCGGCAACAGGTATATATTCTCTTGCAGGTATACCTACACCGGTATCTGGTTTTTCAAGTACTGTTGAGGACAACATGGTCTGGCTGTTAAAGTGTACGAACGATCCAAATATAGGGGAACGACTTCGTTTATCCATCCCATGGGTTGTATGGAATATATGGAAGAACCGTAACAACATTTTTTGGCTCATATGAATGAGACTCCTCAAGTAGTGGTCACGCGGATTAACGAGGAGGCTTTGTCTTGGCAAGCGGCTAACTCTGAGATGGAGCCTGACACTCATTCTCATGGCCCCGGTAGTGGGTTGGCAACACGCTGGATGGCCCCTCCCGACGGTACCCTTAAGTGTAACGTACACGCGTGTTACAGGAGCTCAACTTATCACACAGGTGTCGCATGGCTGGTGCGGGATCACAAAGGGGAGGTTCGTTTCCACGCCAGAGATGCGATGCTCAGCTCATCTAATCGGATGATTGCGGAGTTCCGGTGTATACTTTGGGCATTGGAACCAATCCGTGACCTTCACCTTCAAGATGTGATTATCTCTTCGGATTGTTGTTCAGCGATAGAGGCGCTCTCACGTCCGACACTTTGGCCCAGGTACAGAGTTTTCACCGCTCCGATTTTATCGGTTCTTTTGGGGTTCCGGAGTTGCGTTTTTGAGACAGAGCACATGCTGAGCAACGGTGTTGTCCAGGATATCGCACGAAGTGTGAATCGTTATGGTCGATTCCAATCATATCTTGCTTTAGGTGGACCAGCGTGGTTACATAACCGGATTCAAGCGGAAGCTAGATGACGCACCTTTATGTCCTGATGATTAGGATTTGGGTGTCCCTTGTTTTATATTTGGTTCTGTTTTTCGTTCCTTTCTGGCTTTCTCCTTGTATGTTCGACACTTTGACATTGTCTATTTCCAGACGTTAAAAAAAAAAAAAAAAAAATGTTTAATAGATTTGGTCCCACTAGTGTTACTGATATATATACATTAGGGATATTTCCATTTGTGGATTTTGATTTTGTATAATTAAATATATTGTAAATTTAGTTTTCTTAATCTTTTTAAAATTTTTATTTTATTTAATTAAATTTATTTGGTCTTATTTTTTTAGAATGTAAATATTTTTTAGAATGTAAATATATGATTTCATTGTTAATAAAAATATTCACTTCAGATTTATAATTAATAAAAACAGTTTACAAAAAAAAGAATTATATATGACATTATTATTTTCATGATTTGAAAACTATTTTAAAATATGTTTCCGTGAATTTATTTTTATTCTTTCAAATTAATTTAAAATTTATTATTGAAAAAAATGAACATTTTAGCATTAAAATTTAGAAATAAATAATTTTTTCATCAAGGAAATTTTTTTTAGGAATGTGGTTTTGCAGTCTTGTTGCTTTTGTTTCACCATGCCGGTTAGGTGGATTTGTATTTTTATTTGTGTTTGTTCTTAATTTACCTCCTCTTAATTGGGTTGTTTGAGGCTTAATATACATATAGTATTGTGGATCAGACTAGTTTCATAAGATTTGGGGAAGTGCATGCCTTGTTGTTTAGCTTGGGCTTTAGGTTTGGTTTTGATTAACTTTTATTTATGTTTAGTGAATCTTAAATTATTTTCATTTTTCTTTCTATCCGTATAAATAGTGTCCTTTTTAATATATTATTTTGGTGCTAATAAGGTTAGCCTAGTATGGAGATCCATAGCTTTAGAATTAGACTTGTCAGGTTGCAGACTAGATGTTAAGGTGATAGATTCTCATTCGCGTTGTCCCTCTTTCGGATATTCATAGCTTGTGGTTTTGTTCTGTGGTTCCTTGCCTCGGTTCTCGTCCGGTTTCAGATGTTTATTTCTGGTTTGACTTGAGCGATATGAATTGTCGCATTTATTGGCTCATTTTATCATTTTCCCCGGTGATTTTGAGATCATTTCTGGTCTTCCTTAACTCAATTTTAGTATTGAATATAACAATTATTAATCATATTATTGAGTCTTGTAGGAGATTAGGTCCATATCATATTTATTCGGCATACTACTTGAGGCGCTCTTTCTTCAGTTTTTAGGTCATTGTGGCATCGTTTTGGTGCGTCGGTGTTTAAAGATTGGTGTGGTCTACTGTTGAGATAACTTGTCTTTGCGTTGTCTTTCGTTTATTTTCTCTTGTTGATGACGAGCTTCGTTATAGCGCAGGGAGGAAACCGTTAGTTGATTGATGGTGGTGTAGAATTTTCCTTTCTAGAATTCTTTAAATAAGGCATCTCTTAAATGTTGGCATGAAGTTTTGTTGTAAGTGATGCGTTTGTGTTAGTTGCAATATCGTTGTGAGGACGCGTTTTCTGGTGGTGGAGATTTTGGTGGTGGCGGAGGGGACTTTTCCAAGGTGTTATGAGTCCACTTGTTCCATGGTTTTTAGGAGGGAGATCGTTGTGCGTCAAAGTCCTCGACATAGTAGTTCGTTACTTTATTATGATGGTCGTGCCTTTCATAGTGTTTATGTGGTTCATGATAGTCGTCATGCTTATTGGTCATTTTTAGAGATGCATACTTCTTAGCCAAAGCCGCCTTTTGTTCTTCGAGTTTAATGAATTTATTTGCTCCATGTAGAGTGTTATTGAGGTGAAGGTCTTCATAAAAGGAGGATTCAAACCCTATAGAGTTTTCGAGTGCATTGATGGCCAGTTTGTCTGAAATTGAGACGCGTGAGATGAACTTCTTAAATTGTTCCATGAAGGTGCATAAAGGTTCTTTCAGGCCTGGTCTCAATGTTTAGAGGGATGTAATGAAGGCGTCCTTTTGGAGGTATATGAAATAGTGTATAAGAAATGAAGATGCAATGAGCTGGAGCATGAGTTACGACAGATGCTGAATCAAGCAACGTGTGCAACAACGACTAAGTCAACAATGCAGAGCGTGAGCTGGAACGAAGAGATATGGAAATCATGGATACAAGAAGCTGACAAGGACAAACCTAAAGATGTGTAGCTGAGCTGGATGTGAAGATCAGTGAAGATACCCATGGAATATGCACTTAAAAGAATTTAGGAAAATATGCTTTTCTCTAAATAAAGAAAAATGGAAATATACCTAAAAGAGTTTAGGAAATATGTCAAAAGGAAATTAGGAAATTGTACGATGATCTATGGGTATAAATAGATCATCTAGGGCATCTGTGCTTGGTGCGCCTTTACAGAGAGAGAGAGATTGCTTTTAGCAAAAGTGATGAGTTCTCAAGAGAGAATCATACTTGGTGTTAAGGGTGAATCTAGAAGGCTTTGAGATCATTGTTAGATCGAAAAGCAAGAGAGAAAAGGTTGTTAAGGTGAAACGTGTAAGTTTGCTTTGCAATAAAAAGTCTTGTGAAAAAACCCTTGTGTTACTTTGTGTTCTAGTTCCTGTGTCAAGTAGTCCTTGCACTTTCAATTGGTATCAGAGCGGGCACTTGTGAGTATTGCAAACAGGTGAGATCCTGTGAAAAAGATGGGGGACTACTCATTAGAGATTCTGAATAAATGGAACTATGGATGTTGGAAGTCAAGGTTGAAGTCGATCATTAAAGGCATAGACGCTCGTGCTTGGGGAGCCGTTATATCCGGATGGAAGGAGCCAAAAACCAAAACTCAATCAGGAGATGAAATTACTAAGCCAGAAGAGGAATGGACCGAGGATGAAAGAAGACAGTCAAAGTTCAACGCTAGGGCACTCACGGCTATTCATGAAAGTGTAACAAAGATACAATTTGAGTTGATTCAAGGATGTGATAGTGCAAAGGAAGCATGGGACATTCATCAAATACACTTTGAAGGAACTGAGAAGGTACAAAATTCAAGAAAAGATCTATTGGCTTCTAGATTCGAAAATCTTAAGATGGATGAATATGAGTCAATCTCTGAGTATAGTTCGAAAATATGCTCTCTAGCTCAGGAAGCTTTGACTCTTGGTAAGAAATACAAAGATAAGAAGTTAGTCAAGAAGCTGTTGAGAGGTTTACCTCAGAGATTTCATGTAATAAAGACTGTGATGGAAGTTTTTCTTGACACAAATAATATGACTTTTGATGAGTTAGTTGGAAGGTTACAAGTTCATGAATTGGGGTTACCATCTATTGTATCAGACGACCCTGGGATCAATGTCAACTCAGTTAGTGACAATGGAGAGAACGTGGGGTCCTATAAAATAGAAGATCTTCTGGATATTGTGGAGAAGAAAGTCGAAGAAGTTCTGAAGAGAGAAAGAAGAATCAAGTGTGATACTTTCAAAGGAGATGACAACACAAAATCTAAGGGTGTTAAGTTAAAACGGATGAATAAGGATGTTCTTAACCATTCCAACAATGAAGAGTCAGAAAGAGAGACACATAAAGAAGGGATTTCTAACATTGTGGCGTTATTTGGATCAGCTAAAGTTACATCTGACTCTGCTGTCTCACATTCGAATAAAACAGATGCTAGTTCAACGAGTAGCTCAAGACGTGAAGATTCTGATCTTCAATATGAGGATCTGCTGGAAACCTGCAAAGCTCTAGTAGAAGAGAGGAAGAGATGGCAAATCAAGGTTGAAAAGCTTGAAGAAGAACTTGACTACGAGAAGAAGCGTTCAAAGGCTTTAGAGAATGCATTGAACAATAACAAGAGCAGTATGAGAAGAAAGGAGAACGCTCACTTGGATTGCCGAAGAAACGTATCAGGACCTGGAGAAAATCAAAAATCTACTGCAAAAGAAGTGATAACAGCAACTGAATCTGAGAAACTCTTGCTAACAAAGGCAAGCACAGAAACTGTAACAAACACTGCTACAGGGGGTAGAACACGATCTGGAGGAAGTGTCAAGAAGAGGATCAAGCATCATTCACATACAGATTGCAGAGCAAATCTTGTTGATACATGTGGTGATGCAATAAGAGTTGAGACAAACAGAAGAAGTACAAGATCAGATTGGCATCGATCTACTCAATGTTACTATTGTGGTAAATTTGGTCATATCAAAGCACATTGCTACAGATTTCTACATCATACATATCAGATTTGGAGGAGAAATAGATATGTTCCCAACTGTGTGAAGTTCAAAAAGGTGTGGATGAAGAAACCTAAAGTTTGTGGTGAATGTTCAAGGCGTGTTGAAAAAAATCAAGGAGTGATCAAGAAGGAGAATCAAGTAAGAGGTATCAATGTGAAGTATGATGATTTAGGTCAATGGAGGAATCGATCAATACATAAATACTGATCTAGGTGAAGTCGTCAACAGACAAGAATACAAACATGGGAGAAAAGACAGAAACTTGTCTGTTTTGACGGTTGTTGCAGGTCCTGTGCTAGAGGCCGTAGTAGATTCTGTAACAACTTGGAAACCCGAGTTATTTTGAGGAGAACGTCAGTTGTGGTATGTTTTTAACTTAGTTGTGCAATCAAGCAGGGGGAGAGGTCAGCACAAGTGGAAGCTTAACTCATGGGGGAGTTTTCTGATTTTGAAGATGTGATATGACTTAGATGCTGATTCAGGCGGAGCTTAATTCATGGGGGAGTTTTCTGATTTTGAAGATGTGATATGAAGAATTGCTCTATTTAGTATATGTTCGTAAGGGGTTGAAGTTTGTCAAGAACCAACAATGCTTGAGTATCAAACTAAGCTAAAAAGGGGGAGATTGAAGATGCAATGAGCTGGAGCATGAGTTACGACAGATGCTGAATCAAGCAACGTGTGCAACAACGACTAAGTCAATAATGCAGAGCGTGAGCTGGAACGAAGAGATATGGAAATCATGGATACAAGAAGCTGACAAGGACAAACCTAAAGATGTGTAGTTGAGCTGGATGTGAAGATCAGTGAAGATACCCATGGAATATGCACTTAAAAGAATTTAGGAAAATATGCTTTTCTCTAAATAAAGAAAAATGAAAATATACCTAAAAGAGTTATTCTTCATATCACATCTTCAAAATCAGAAAACTCCGCCATGAATTAAGCTCCGCCTGAATCAGCATCTAAGTCATATCACATCTTCAAAATCAGAAAACTCCCCCATGAGTTAAGCTCCGCTTGAGTTTCACCTTAAGAACCAAATATGCTTTTCTCTAAATAAAGAAAAATGGAAATATACCTAAAAGAGTTTAGGAAATATGTCAAAAGGAAATTAGGAAATTGTACGATGATCTATGGGTATAAATAGATCATCTAGGGCATATGTGCTTGGTGCGCCTTTAGAGAGAGAGAGATTGCTTTTAGCAAAAGTGATGAGTTCTCAAGAGAGAATCATACTTGGTGTTAAGGGTGAATCTAGAAGGCTTTGAGATCATTGTTAGATCGAAAAGCAAGAGAGGCAAGGTTGTTAAGGTAAAACGTGTAAGTTTGCTTTGCAATAAAAAGTATTGTGAAAAAACCCTTGTGTTACTTTGTGTTCTAGTTCCTGTGTCAAGTAGTCCTTGCACTTTCAATTGGTATCAGAGCGGGCACTTGTGAGTATTGCAAACAGGTGAGATCCTGTGAAAAAGATGGAGGACTACTCATTAGAGATTCTGAATAAATGGAACTATGGATGTTGGAAGTCAAGGTTGAAGTCGATCATTAAAGGCATAGACGCTCGTGCTTGGGGAGCCGTTATATCCGGATGGAAGGAGCCAAAAACAAAAACTCAATCAGGAGATGAAATTACTAAGCCAGAAGAGGAATGGACCGAGGATGAAAGAAGACAGTCAAAGTTCAACGCTAGGGCACTCACGGCTATTCATGAAAGTGTATCAAAGATACAATTTGAGTTGATTCAAGGATGTGATAGTGCAAAGGAAGCATGGGACATTCTTCAAATACACTTTGAAGGAACTGAGAAGGTACAAAATTCAAGAAAAGATCTATTGGCTTCTAGATTCGAAAATCTTAAGATGGATGAATATGAGTCAATCTCTGAGTATAGTTCGAAAATATGCTCTCTAGCTCAGGAAGCTTTGACTCTTGGTAAGAAATACAAAGATAAGAAGTTAGTCAAGAAGCTGTTGAGAGGTTTACCTCAGAGATTTCATGTAATAAAGACTGTGATGGAAGTTTTTCTTGACACAAATAATATGACTTTTGATGAGTTAGTTGGAAGGTTACAAGTTCATGAATTGGGGTTACCATCTATTGTATCAGACGACCCTGGGATCGATGTCAACTCAGTTAGTGACAATGGAGAGAACGTGGGGTCCTATAAAATAGAAGATCTTCTGGATATTGTGGAGAAGAAAGTCGAAGAAGTTCTGAAGAGAGAAAGAAGAATCAAGTGTGATACTTTCAAAGGAGATGACAACACCAAATCTAAGGGTGTTAATTTAAAACGGATGAATAAGGATGTTCTTAACCATTCCAACAATGAAGAGTCAGAAAGAGAGACACATAAAGAAGGGATTTCTAACATTGTGGCGTTATTTGGATCAGCTAAAGTTACATCTGACTCTGCTGTCTCACATTCGAATAAAACAGATGCTAGTTCAACGAGTAGCTCAAGACGTGGAGATTCTGATCTTCAATATGAGGATCTGCTGGAAACCTGCAAAGCTCTAGTATAAGAGAGGAAGATATGGCAAATCAAGGTTGAAAAGCTTGAAGAAGAACTTGACTATGAGAAGAAGCGTTCAAAGGCTTTAGAGAATGCATTGAACAATAACAAGAGCAGTATGAGAAGAAAGGAGAACGCTCACTTGGATTGCCGAAGAAACATATCAGGACCTGGAGAAAATCAAAAATCTACTGCAAAAGAAGTGATAACAGCAACTGAATCTGAGGAACTCTTGCTAACAAAGGCAAGCACAGAAACTGTAACAAACACTGCTACAGGGGGTAGAACACGATCTGGAGGAAGTGTCAAGAAGAGGATCAAGCATCATTCACATACAGAGTGCAGAGCAAATCTTGTTGATACATGTGGTGATGCAATAAGAGTTGAGACAAACAGAAGAAGTACAAGATCAGATTGGCATCGATCTACTCAATGTTACTATTGTGGTAAATTTGGTCATATCAAAGCACATTGCTACAGATTTCTACATCATACATATCATATTTGGAGGAGAAATAGATATGTTCCCAACTGTGTGAAGTTCAAAAAGGTGTGGATGAAGAAACCTAAAGTTTGTGGTGAATATTCAAGGCGTGTTGAAAAAAATCAAGGAGTGATCAAGAAGGAGAACCAAGTAAGAGGTATCAATGTGAAGTATGATGATTCAGGTCAATGGAGGAATCGATCAATACATAAATACTGATCTAGGTGAAGTCGTCAACAGACAAGAATACAAACATGGGAGAAAAGAAAGAAACTTGTCTGTTTTGACGGCTGTTGCAGGTCCTGTGCTAGAGGCCGTAGTAGATTCTGTAACAACATGGAAACCCGAGTTACTTTGAGGAGAACGTCAGTTGTGGTATGTTTTTAACTTAGTTGTGCACTCAAGCAGGGGGAGAGGTCAGCACAAGTGGAAGCTTAACTCATGGGGGAGTTTTCTGATTTTGAAGATGTGATATGACTTAGATGCTGATTCAGGCGGAGCTTAATTCATGGGGGAGTTTTCTGATTTTGAAGATGTGATATGAAGAATTGCTCTATTTAGTATATGTTCGTAAGGGGTTGAAGTTTGTCAAGAACCAACAATGCTTGAGTATCAAACAAGATCAGAATCTTCACGTCTTGAGCTACTCGTTGAACTAGCATCTGTTTTATTCGAATGTGAGACAGCAGAGTCAGATGTAACTTTAGCTGATCCAAATAACGCCACAATGTTAAAAATCCCTTCTTTATGTGTCTCTCTTTCTGACTCTTCATTGTTGGAATGGTTAAGAACATCCTTATTCATCCGTTTTAACTTAACACCCTTAGATTTGGTGTTGTCATCTCCTTTGAAAGTGTTTGTTACAGTTTCTGTGCTTGCCTTAGGAAATATGTCAAAAAGAAATTAGGAAATTGTACGATGATCTATGGGTATAAATAGATCATCTAGGGCATATGTGCTTGGTGCGCCTTTAGAGAGAGAGATTGCTTTTAGCAAAAGTGATGAGTTCTCAAGAGAGAATCATACTTGGTGTTAAAGGTGAATCTAGAAGGCTTTGAGATCATTGTTAGATCGAAAAGCAAGAGAGACAAGGTTGTTAAGGTGAAACGTGTAAGTTTGTTTTGCAATAAAAAGTATTGTGAAAAACCCCTTGTGTTACTTTGTGTTCTAGTTCCTGTGTCAAGTAGTCCTTGCACTTTCAAGAAAGGCCGTTGAGAATTGGTGAAAGCTGCTGATTGAGTTTGCTTGTAGGCACGAGAACCAGCTAAGGGCAGCGTCTCCTAGGCTTTTCACAAAAAAATTGATAGTATCTGGCATAGAAGACAGGTATCTGGTGTGAATCGAGCTCAGTCCGTAGCTATTTTGAAGACAAGTATATGGTTGCTTGGATCTGATCTTCCGTCAAAAGTAGGTAGTTTTATTTTATCATGGTGGCAAACATGTGTGTCGGTTATCTTTGTTGAGAATGGTGTTTTGATTTTCTTCAATGATTCGTTCAATTTCCAGTGTCGCCTGTGTAGCTTGGTGTAATTTTCATTTCATCTCCCGTAGGCTATCTTTGATCTCCACTAGCTCTCGTTGATGGTCGATATTGGATTCATGAGTCATTGTCGCCTTGGCGGTGTGGTATGGTGATCCGACTATTATGGTTTTGGCGATGCCATCTTGACCCTTGTGGAAGAGGTTTGGCTGAAATCTCATTGGTTCTTCTATTTGGTGTTATATATGGCTGGTTGCGGGTGGTAGTGAGTTCGTCGACTCAGGCGTTGGTTTGGTGCAACATCTCAGCTTGTTGGTCGATTTTAGCCAGTAGGGAGTTGACGAGGATGTTTGCTTCTTATGGATCTTTTGCTATTGTCTTAGGATCTTTATCCTTTGGTTGTATTTTGTCTTTGCCTTCTTGTTGTTGTCGGGTTCGACAGCCACCTTCCATATCTTCTGAAAGGGTTTCTAGGTTTGTAAGGTTGTTGTCATTTTTTTATGGGTTGTCATTTTCAAGGGATGGAGTATGAAAGATTTTCGAAGATATTTCCACAGACGGCGCTAATTGTAAAATTCTAATTTTAGTTATTTAAAGATAGAAAAATATATTAATTAGGGAGTCTTAGAGATTTTTGTTTTAACTTAGCTAGGCAGATTCAGTCGAATTAGAAACTATGATCGGCCTGAAACAATGGTGTTTTAGATCGTCGGAAAAGCAATAAAAATCTCTAAAAACGCTCAAAGTTTGTGTGAAAAGTGAATAGATTGAATCCGTATGTGTAGTAATGACGAACACGAAGATATTTTATACAAATATTGAGGTTGATGTAAAATCCTAGTTTCTAAATTTTTTTTCAAAAAAAATCTCTTTCATGATCGTGATGATTTTTTTTTCTTTTGTTTTTATCTCTTGTGGTCGTTATTATTTTTATGACTATCAAATTTATCATTGTTCTATTAGATTACACTAACTAGTGAAGCTTAATAGCGGCTATTCGTTCCCCCAAGATCTTTCTCCGATGTCAGCGAGAACTAGAACCACGCATCACCACTCCGTAGCCTTACTACCTCCTCCTAGGACAAAGACAACAAGACCAAAACCAAACCAAGAAGTCTGAACCAATGCATAGACCCATCAGCCTGAAGGAGATCAAGTAAACCAATCCAGCTCAAAACTCCAAAGATAATAAGTCTGAGAAATTCACAGATTTACACCTCGGTACACCTCAAAACCAAGCCTGAGACGATAAGAGCTGGACCACACTGGTTTTATCAAACCACAAAACCCTCAGGTTAGAGGCAGCTCGACAAAACCACAAAATCACCAAGAATCAACAGGGCCGGTCAAAGACACAGCACGAGTTGAGTCACAGCAACACGAAGACTCGGTGAAAATCGCTATCCACATCGCCTCTGCCCAGAACTTGATTCACCGGCGAAGTCAAAACGAGACCACCGTGGACGTCACACGATGCCTCTTCCTCCGCCACAGCCCGAACTCAAACCCGTAGACACCACAAACCTCCCCGACTGTAGCAGATCTGAGAAGCTTCCTCAATGGATGACGACAACCTCACGCCGGCGTACCACCCCACCGTCCTCAAGTAGGGAGCACACGCGGAGGAGGGGTGCCGTCACTTCTCAAAGCTCACCTTAAACCGCCGCTATGGAGGGACTACGAAGCTAAAAACACGCGGCTGAAAAAGTAAGATCCGGCTGAGATTCGATCACGATTTGACTCACCGTATGGACTGGAGGAGCGCGTTGAAGAATATGGAGCCCTTTCGCGACGCCCGTCGAAACCGGACGCCGGAGAGGCGTCATGCGCCGTCGGCGATCGAGACTCTGCTGTTGAAGCTTGGGAGAGAAAAAGAGGATCGCGTGTGTCCACGCGATGTTCTAAATTTACAATGGGTATCTTTGGTCGAGACTCTGTTGTTTATCATTGTTCTATTAGTTAATTTATGCTTATCTTTCTGGACCGATCCTGATCTTTTAATGATCTTGATCTCTTAATGGATCATGTGGAGAAGGGAATGTTAAACTCATCTACAACATCACTAATGGTGTCATTTTCTGAATCGATTAGATTGCATCGAACGGTTTAAACTTTAACCTGAACCAAACACTAATGTTGGTTAGGAAGTTAGGCTTTTGATTAATGGGCTACACTAAATTTTAGCTAAGCTATATATGGGCCGATACATAATAATTTATATTTCCTTAAAGAAATACTTTTAACAAAAAAATGATTAAAAAATGTGATGACGTCTGTATCCCCAGGAAGAAGTAAAAATCAAAAGATCTGGGTTGGGAGGAACGAACGGCTTCGAAGCTTGGAAGAGAGAGGGAGAAATGGGAATAAGGTTCATATTAATGGTGAACAAGCAAGGCCAGACTCGTCTTGCACAGTACTACGAATGGCTCACTCTCGAGGAACGTCGAGCTCTCGAAGGCGAGATCGTTCGTAAATGCCTCGCCCGCAACGACCAGCAGGTAAACCACCTCATTCTCTTCAAATTCGATCAGATCGATCGTGATTTAGGTTCGGATCGCGTCTACCTAAGTCAATTGATGTCAATTTCGATCGTTTTGGGTCGTATTAGCTGTTTCAAATCCTCGAATTGGCTTTTTGATCAATTGTGAAATTTGATTTGTTAGATGATCCGGATATGGATCGATCCGGCATTAGCTTTGAGTCTCTGGGTTTCACCGGAATTTGATAGGGTAATCGAAGTATTTTTGTTGGTGATTGGGTTTTCTTGGCGGATACTACTAATACATAGCTGAATTTGAGTTAGATACTTAGATGTTTCATGTTTAGTATCATTGTTGGTCATTGAGCTGGTGTGATATCTTCATGGTTTTCGTTTTCGTTTTTCCATGTAAAAAGGTTTGGCGAAGGAAGGGCATTCTTAAATTCAATTGATTTGATGTTTGAATTGGTTCTTAATAAAAACAGTGTTCATTTGTGGAGCATCGGAACTACAAGATCGTCTACAGGCGTTACGCATCTCTGTTTTTCATGGTTGGGGTTGATGACGATGAAGTAAGTTAAATATTACCTCTCTGTTTCCTTAAGAGCTTGCGTACCAGTTTTTGAAATCAATACAAATGAGTTTATGAAACCCACTTCAGTGTGATGTTTGAGGAACAATATAGAATGATTTAGAGGATTGTAAGGAACAATTCTTGTTACAATCGACAAAATATACGCAACCGATGATAAAGAAAATAGAAACTTATCGTCCATCTCATCTTTCTCAACTGTAAATCTTAGTTTGATACTTCACTTCACTCATCTCTAAATTGTTTGCTTCTGATACAAATTACTGTCTTGTCCTAGAACGAACTGGCGATTTTAGAGTTCATACATCTCTTGGTTGAGACAATGGACAAGCATTTTGGAAACGTGGTAAGTTTTTTTCCGGTTCATAGTAGTCTCGAACCAAGTAGACTTGTCTTGTTTTTGTGATTCAGAAATTTGGTGTGTGTGGAAATTCTTGCAGTGTGAGCTTGACATAATGTTCCATCTGGAGAAAGCTCATTTCATGCTGGAGGAAATGGTGATGAATGGTTGCATCGTGGAGACGAGCAAAGCCAACATACTTTCACCTATACAACTTATGGACAAAGCCCATTAATTCAAGAGCCTTGTTTGTTTCCATTTCATCACACTGTTACACAACTTCTTGTATTATTATTAGCTCACTCTTTTGTCCAAATCAAATCTTTAAAACTATTTGTTTCTTCCAACCAATTGCGACTCATTTTGTTTAGACCCTAACTCATTCCTTTTTGATCCTCTCATTTAGACTCCGTTAAATATCCAATCTTAATGATATACGAATGTTGAACCATGGTTTAATACCGAAAATGGCTTACCACTGGCTTTGACTTGTTAACTGGAGTTAACCGAGATTAAATTTGTTTTTTCCCAACATTTTGTTGCGAACCGTTCCGTTCTCTGCTTCCTCTAATTTCATTATTTATATTTTTTCAGCTCAACATATTTTCGTGGTCATCGTTGAAACTTGAAACCTTAACATTCTCCGGTCATTGTTAATGGATTTTTGATAACCATTTCGAAGTTATTTGTTAATTGACCGAAGATATCGAAATATTAAAGATAAAATTTAGAACTTAAGAAAACTTTAGAGACAGGTCAATTTATTAATTTTTATTATATAAAATGCTATTGCATACAGCATTATACTTAATTAAAATGATGGGAAAAGAAAAGAAGAATGAACATTATAATTTTTTTATTAGACAATCGTTTTATACATCTTCGATATCGTCCTCCAAGTAAAATGTAATTAGTAATCTCTCAACTTTTATCTTTCACCATTTTAGTTTCGCCGGAAAATACTGCAAAGTTACAAAAAATAGACAATATATTCACCATAATTTGTGATGAATAAGTAAAAAGTAAATGCATATTATCTTCCCAAATTTGGATATATTTTGTAACAGAAATAATAAATAATGAAAAAATCAACAAAGTTGGATATTAAAGCACACATTCTATATATTTTAATTATTTTTTACCTTGTTGATAAGGGAGATGTAGTAAGGCTTCACTTGTTCGACATCGACCTGAACTTTGCTCTTACTGTATAGGTCATATTTACTGCAGTTTTATTTTTATTCGTTAGAATAACAATATTGGAATATAGATTAGTAACATAACATAAAATAAAATGCAAAAAAATTACTTGAAAACATGGAGCCACTTGAGATCTTCCTTGTCTTCATCGTTCATTAAGTGTGTATAGGATCCTGCCTTGTGCAATGCTGCATGATTATTTAAAATGTTAGTAATTAAAAAGTATCTGATATCTATAATTAATTAACCGAGTAAGAAGATATAGTTGACATTTGAATACGTACGATAAAAGGAATGGTATCTTATAATGAAGAGACCAGCATGAGGAAGAGTTGATCCATTTTCCTTAGCAACCTATATTAAATTATCAAATAAATCAATTATAAGCTTTGGTAATTTTTTTTAATCAGGTTCATCATCATTTATAGTAAACAAGAAGATGATAAAAAAAAATAACATAATTAATTACCAAATACATGTAGTCGTCGTGACCCCATGACATAAGGACATTGTCCAATCCACATCCTTCACGGTAAACTCCATTTTTGGTGTTGTACTTTGGGGTGTTATTATCAGGATTTTCTTTGAAATACTGTAATACAAATGATGGTAAATATATGTATTAACATCACTTATTCATAGTGTGCTTTTTTGTGTGAAGACAGTGGAGTTCTAAACCTTTAGCATTTAATATCCTAAGTCAATTTTTAAATTTTAATCCGTATTAATAAAATTAAACTCAAACATCAAAAAGAATCAACTCTCTTATATTACCGGTAGACCATCACATCTTTAATTTTTTTACCTGTAGAACTAGTGTATTATATTGTTTACCTTGTGGTGAATATTAGCAGAGTCGAAGGTGCATCCAACTGGAAATGTATCACCTGTAATTCAGTAAAAATGTTAAAAATTATGTATAGTTTTGTTGCTATTTTACAGCATTAAATGACAATATAATTTTTGGCTTCCAATAAAAATTTATATTTCATATTTAGTACATACCAACGACAGCCCATTGAGGAAGACCACCAAATTCTGGTAAAAGAAGAACCTTTCCAAGATCTGTTAAAAAAAAAAACAATAGTGATTCAAAATCCAATACTGACCCATGATAATAAAAAATAATTTTGTGCATGTAATTATTAAAAAATAGATATAAAAATAAGCTCGATATGAATATAACGAATATTAATTATAGAGTTGCAGCTTATAAGTTTTTTTCTATAACAAGAAATAACTTTGAAACCGTCGACCGTTTAATGTTCAACATTTATAACGTGGATGAAATTACATTTATCAAATTTCATGTTACTCAACTACTACCATTGGCAAGCACCAAACTTGCAACCATTTATCATTTTGGATGTCAACTTAAATTACTTGTTTGTGAATTAATTATGATTCCTACATCAAATGGTAGATTTTTCAAACTTAAAAGTGTGAATATATTTAGGATATAGCATAACAAGAGATGTACCGTGGATTAGAGCAGTGAGATGGAGCCAATCTTCGTTAGGATAATCCCTGCGAATAGCTTCAGCGGTTTGGAGAAGGTGTTGAATTTGAGGCTCATCGAGATCAGGATCGCTGTCATCAACCACATTGTTCAATAGCTCACAACATTCCCATATACTCATTTCCATCTTGTTAAGTTGTCCATACTCTTTTCTCATTTCTTTCACCTGTCCATTTTTTTCAAAATTTATTAAGTTTCAGTTAACACTAAATACTTTTTAATTTAACTAGCCTTGTCAAATTTTAATATAATTAGACTTACAAAGTCATAAGTCTGGTGAATGTGCTGCATCCTGTAGAATTCCTCAACACCTTGCTGTCTCTCGTTTGCACCATTCTCATAATCCCTAAATAGATAAAGAAAGAGATTGTAAGTCTGATGTAATACAACATTTGTGCTCATATTATATGTGGCTTAATTAAGTTATATCCCTAGTGAAGATAAAAAATAAAAGCACAAACCTAAAAGAGTGGCCCAGGAAATTGATATCAGGAGCATCGAATCCATCAGTTTCTTTAGATTTTGGAACCAAGAAACCTCCATCAAACACCAATCCATCATCCCTCTCCTCTTTCATTTTCTTTTCCTCGACTCTTGAATCTATAATCGTCGCCACAAACTTAATTATTTGTGAAAACAACAACTTTTAAACCTATTAATTAAACGTGAGGTTTATATGTTTGTGGATTATGATCGTTCTATCATTGTTGACTACTAATCTAAGCGTAAGATTTAGATAACAAAAAAGCATTTTCTAATATTTTAAAAGACAAAAAAATGAAACGTTACCGGAGACGAGATGTTCAACGAGAATAGTCATCCTGCTCGGAATTTGATACGCAATATATAAAAAAGGTGATAATGTATGATATTGTGTGAAGATGTTGATGAATGTGCAAGAGAATGGAGAAAGGTATTTATATTGATCCAATCAAAAAGTCCTTCCTGCAGATTTGGAGACAGTGCAAGTCCTTAGATCACAAACTTAACTTGTGTTGTGTCCTCAATCTGAAATTAATGTACAAAAATGATGTCACACTAAACGTATCTTTGTTTCATCAAAATCACGCGCTATTAATAGCACGTGTAGCTCAGTTTACCTTTTCAATCCTTTTCGTGTTCTACACGCTCTGAGGATGTGTGTTTATTCTCTTGGACTATCTTATCTTAATTAGTTTGTTAAATTTATCTCTTGACGCGGATTTCCTTCTTTTAAATTTTTTTTTTTTTATTTACTATTTCCGTTATTTTTTTAAAAATATATCAAGGATATTTTCTAAAATGAGATCGGTTATGAAGTTGGAAAACTGGGCTCGTAAATATTTCTACAGAGAAATTTGTGAATTTTTTAGATAAATTGCTTTTTAATTTTAGTTTTTACTATATTAATCCACATTGAGTTTATAAAATAGGCTATGTTGGTAATGATAATAATAATTGAATAAAAAATATATAAGCAAAATCGAGGAAATCTTAGAGTCCTGAATTGTGAAATAATGAAATAAATTGAGTCCTTGGTTAGCAAAATAGAAATAAATTGGTAGTCAAGAAGAACAGCTGTGTTATTCTGTTTTTGAGATATTTTATTTTAGTAATATTAAATAAATTAGCAACTTGGGAAGAGAAAAACGAGTCAGAGTGACGTGGATAATTATCTGCATAACAAGTTGGGAGGAGAAAAAAACAATTTTGATAAATTGGCTGTGTGTTTGACCAACCTTTGAGTCATCATCTACTCAGATTTCATGTCCTTTTTTGTATTTTTTAAGATTGCTCTTTCTATTTTAATCTTTGATGTTTTTTTTATATTGTTCGATATACTAAAAAAATGATATAAAGCATAACACTAAATTTCCAGATTTTGTGGTTTCTATAGTTAAAACGTAATCATTTGGTAGTGATCGGTATTCCAAATTTTATTTTATTTTTAGGTATATAATACATTAAGTTTGAAATCTTTAACTTCATTAGAGTTGTTCTCCAAAATATGTATAGCTTAAGTGTTATTTAGTTTCAAATAATCGTGTTCGTAATTTTCAGGGTTTGAAAGCGATATTGGAAATTGAATTTATACAATACACAACACATTTGAATAAAGAGAAAGAGAGATGACAGTCCAAAAGAGAACATAAATTCTCAAGATCTAAGAAACAAAATCGATGATAAGAGAATGTCCAGAGGAAAGAATGTTTGGAATCACTTGGACGATAATCAACTCTCTACCTATTACCCATAATCAGAAGCATTTTCACATGTTTCGCAAGAATCATGAAAGTTCTCCTTGGTTTAGAGAGAAAGCTGCCACTAAAAGAAAACAATGTATTTACGACTATATTTTTAATCGTAGAATAGTCGTTAATCAGGGTTTTACGACAACATATGATTAAATATGGTAGTCGTCAATCCATAATCACTAAATTTCATAGTTGTATTATTAGTCGGCGAGTTATCACTACAAGAAAATCTGTATTTAGCCGCGAACGAGCCACGAACAGTTCGTGGCTAAGGATTTCCCAGCCACGAATATCTACGAACCAGCCACGACTGTAAAAAAAATAGGGTTCGTGGTTTATTCGTAGCAATTCGTGGCTATTTAGCCACGAAATAACATTCGTGGCTAATTATCTACAGATAGCCACGAACAGTCGTGGAATAATATAGCCACAGATAGCCACGATTTTATCCGTGGCTATGTTTTTCCATGACTGTTCGTGGCTATTCGTGGCTAATTATCTACAGATAGCCACGAAACAGTCGTGGAATAACATATCCACAAATAGCCACGATTTTATTTGTGGTTATTCACAACTCTAAACCCTAAATATACCTTAAAATCCCAAATCTTTAAACTCTTAACTAGATTTTGACCCGCACTTAAGTGCGGGTTTAATTTTCTTTACAAATTTTACTTTTTATTCATTTTGTTAATAGTAGTTTAAATTTTTAATTATGTAATCTAATTTTCATTATAATTGTTTAACCAACATTATAAACAGTGAGTTAGCAATTTAGTTTTTTTTTTAAATGAATTATGTGTTATTTGGAGGAGATATATCGTAAGGATTAAGAGATTAAAATAACGATTTCGCATTATATATTTTAATCTGCGTTGTATCGTAAGATCATAGTTTGGAAAAATATATCTATGTGAAAACAACTATTGTAAAAGTTATGTGGTATATGTTTAATTGTTATTTTATTTATCTAAATATTATTTTATAAAATACATGTTGTAGTCGTATATATAATTTGCAAATTTGATGGAACTATCCGTTAAAAACTTCATTCAAACATAAAGCATAATTTGACGCTTCAAATATTTGAATAATATAAGTATGAAATCATTTTATTATTTTATTAATTTTAAAATATATCAGCTGAAATTATTTACTATATGCGAATTTTTTTTAGAAAATTTATAATTGAGATTGGCTAATTAAATTTTCAACCCGTTTAATTAATTATAAACTATAAATCAAAATACAACCCATTAATTATATATACATAAAACTTTTATTTTCAAACACATTACCACAATATTCCAAAACTTATAAAAAAATTTAATTTCCAAATCTAATACTTTCAAACTTTAACTTATAAAATCTTAAATATCATCATTTATATTAAACTATATACCCTAAACCATAATAAAAAACTCTAAACTTTAAACTCTTAATCATAAACTATAAAATTAAAATACAAACCATTGATACATAAAACTAATATTTAAATTGTATTATAAAAACAAAACTAATACATAAAACTAATATATAAAACCCTAAACAAACCCTAAAACTCTAAAGTATAACCAAAACTCAAATTAATAAAAATTTAAATACTATAACATATCCAAAACTAATATTCAACACTTAAAAAAATCTAAATATATATTATTTTAAAACATTAACTTCAAACCCTAAACATAACCCTATAAACTATATATCATCAACCATAATCATACTCTACCTCTTATTTTTAATTTTAAACTATAAAATTAAAATATAACATATTTTTCATATTTTACTAATATTTTAAATACTATAACATATTTAAACTTTTTTTTGGTCAAAATCATATCAAAAACTATTTAAGACTATTCTATTTACTACATATACTCATATTTACTAATATATTTATATATATATTATTTTTTAGTTGAAAAATTTTAAAGTTTTATATGTTATATTTTTAAACTTAATATTTTTGAAAATTTCGTTTTATTTAATTGTATTATTTTTAAAAACATTTTTAGTTATTATATATTAATTAAATTCTAAAATGATTTTAATTGGTTGAAATTGTGATCACCTGGATCACTAATAAGAGCCATTAGATCAACATTTGATATTAAATCTCAGCCACTGGGTCTTTTTTTTCCCTTCATCAGCTAACCCTAAATCTACTTCATCTTCATTCTCCTGCGCCGTTAGAGAAAAAAGAAGAAGATCTGAGTCGATCGATCTCTTCACCATCTGAGTCGATCGATCTCTTCACCATCTGAGTTTAGCTCTTCCTTCAACCTTCGTCTTCCTTAACCCATCAAAATCACGCTGCAACCTTTCCTCTTCATTTTTTTTTGTATCTAAAAATCAAACCATGGGGAAGAAGAGCGAAGACGAAGACCAATCTAGCAGCTCTCATCCAGGTGGTGAAGTGGAGTCGTGGTCACGGCCTGTGTAATCTCGGAGCCAGAGGAGGAGCGGTCGGAGCCAGATGGTACGGTGGTGCGGTGGAGTCGTGGTCACGGCCTGCGTAATCTCCTCCAAGCTAGCAGATTCGTGAAGAATCATCGGAGAATCAGCGGAGGAGCCGTCGGAGCCTTCGGGTTTGGGCAGAGGAGGACGCGGATTACGGGTTCGAGTTCGGAGATGCAGAGACGAAGATGCCGGTTCGGAGATGCGGCTTCGGGTCAGGCTTCTCGTCGCCGGAAAGAAGCGGCGGCTGTGAGCCGAGCGTCGGCGGTGGTGCGCGGAGCGTCGACGGCGGTGAGAAAATACAACGACGTCGACGGCAGCGAGCAGATACAATGGCCTCGTCGTTTAATTTGTGTATTATCTTGTATATACGTATATATATCTGTATATATATATATATATGTATATACGAAATTAATTTTAATTTAATTTTATTATTTGTAATTTTTTTTTTTTTTAATACATAGCCACGGAGAGCCACATATAAATTTATTTGTGGCGATTTCATTGTATTATCTATGGCTAGGTTCGTGGATATTCGTGGTTATAAAAGCCACGGAAATAAGTTCTTGTTGTTCGTGACTATATAGCCACGACATAACTCGTGGCTATCCGTGGAAGCATTAGCCACGAATTGCCACGAATGACTGTTAGCAACAAGCTCATAGCTACGAATTGTTTTCGTGGCTATCTGTGGCTATAGCCAAAATAGCCACGAAATAAAGCCTATAGCCACGAATAAATCCGTGGCTATTTACAATTTTTCTTGTAGTGTTTGACTATTTATACGACCAACATAGGTAATCGTAAAATATACATAGCATCATCGGAAGATATAAAGACTAATCTACGACTACGGTAGCGAAAATTGTGTGACTAGAGAGGGAGTCAGATACGATCGGAGAAATGTTATCAAATAGTCGTTAAATTAGATGACCACCGGACGATTAATATGTGACTGTATTGTATAGTCAGAAAGTAGTTGTAAATATTAGCCACTATGTAGCGACTGAATTACGACCATTTTAACTACTATCCCACAACTAATCTGAACATCAATATATAATTATTGTAATGGTCTTGCCACTATGTGACGACTGTTATGTGACTGGCTAGTATAGTCACGATTCAGTCGTAGACTATGATGATGTTTTGGCGACTCTTCAGTGACACTTTTATGATTGTTTAAGACTATACTAACGACTATGCAGCGAGTACGCATGACATCCAAATACATTAATTGACAACTGTTAAGTTTGCGTGAAAATAAGAATTTGGTGTTGTTCCATTTGTTAGATTTACGATTTGGTAATTGGTGATACTTCAATTTAAATGATATAAGCAATGTGTAAGATATTTTCTTCAAGAAAACATAGATAACCTTGATAGTTTTGCGTTGCATACATACACAAACGACTATCTACATGTGCAATCTCCAATATTAAGGAGTTTCAAAATCATACACCAAAAATGAAGTTCGGTAGGCAGAGCGACAAGTAACCTATGCAGCAGATGAAGTTAAGTTGTACCTGTTGGAGGACGACCGTTTGTGTTGACTACTGGCCTATAAGTCTGAAGGAAGTTAAAAAATGCGGATTAGTTTCTCGCATATACTTTTCTACAAAGGAAAGACACTCGATCTCTTCCTTCAGCTCATTCCCAACTCGGGCGTGATCTGCTTCACGGGCACCCTGCTCTTCGATTTTACATTGAGCTTCCGCCAATTGCTCTTGTATGGCCAAAAACCCTGAAGAGTCTCCAGGCTGCTTGCACTTTCCCCTCAAAAGAGACTCTTTCAGGCTTCCAACTCCGTAAGGATTTCCTCGTCTATCCGTCACAGTGACCTGTTATAATTAAAGACATCCGCGAAACACAATTAAATAAAGAACATGACCCGACTTTATAAATGTGAATTGTGAAAAATATTACTTTACCTCAAGGAAGATGTGTTCATATTCATCTAATGAGAGTTCCCGATGTCTCGAAGTAGCAGCGTTCGAAACTTCTGAAGTTTCTATATCGAGATCTAACAACTTATCGTCTGCGATCTTTTGGAAAGTTGCAGCGATATCCTCTTCCTTCCGATCAACAAACATACTGTCTGCCTTTGTATGTGTCCTGACGAATACCTCACCAATATGAACCGGTCTTCCATATTTCTCTTCCTGCAGTGTTATACCTCAAACAAGAATTATTACAGAAATTTCTAGTTGCAATGCTTCCGATCAACAAATATATAATAAATGTTACTTGCCATTTCAAGCCTGATTTCTAGGTACGACTTGGGCCCTAAGAAATGGACGTGACAACCGAGACCTCCACGGTAAGACAAATGACAACTAGCATAGGTCTTACTTTTAGCCTTTGCTTACTCAGTTTCCCAATAGTCGGTCATCGTTTTCCAGAGAGTCGCCGATCCACTTGGGTCGCTCTCGTTTAGTCCTCATAGTGCTAATCATGTCTTTTAGCCGTCGTTGACAGATCTCCTCGAGATACTGTTGAACTGTCCATGTTATCAAGGGATCCCAATGGTGGATTTTCTAGAATACATATAGAATAAGCATAACATTATAAAAATCAACACATGCAAGGTATATATGAAAGGTATATGAGAGAAAAATGTACAACGAACTCGAGGAAATATCTTTCTGCTTTATCACGAGGCACACGTGATCAGCTGTAGTATGTTTTATCAAATTTGTTTGTAAATTTTATTTGTAACCTTGAGTACCAATTTCGATCCTCTGTCACGAGTAAACTGAAATGTACAAGATTGACATCCTAACCGTCAAAGACTTGAACTTTTTAGATCAACATAAGTTATAAGCAAACCAATAAACATATTCGTAAACAAACTAGACGGTTTAAAAACACAACATTGCGAAAGATATAAGACAAGAACAAAAAACAGCTGAAGAAACAATACATGGCAATAGCCATACCAAGTCGTGCCTGTCATCGATGCCAGAGAGAGTACGATTGTAAACGTTTCCCTGTTTTGCACCTGAAGCAGCGCATTCAAAGCCCGCAGTGTGCCCTCCTCGAGGTCCGGCAAAACATTAAGAGATTCATCGAGGAAGTTGTGACCTTCAGAAGATGGATGACTTTGAGCCTGAGAATGGTGAACTGGCAAAGGTGGGGCGTCCTCAACAGGGTCCTGGTTGTTCTGGACTTCTTCCGACACCGGTGAAGCTTCGTCTTCAGGTTGATTAGTAGTCGAGTTCTGGAATAGTTGTATTGGCGGTGGATAGTCCTGTACTTGGAGCGTTGACGCTGACATTTGGGGGATAGCTGTTTTGTTTTGGACGTTGAGTGGTCTGAGTCGGAGCATCAATGAGATTTAGGGTGAAGGTGTATCGGGATGGTAGAGGGCTCTGTGTTTTTTTTCAAACCACTGGGATTGGACCCGACAGCTCTCTGAGTGACGTTTGGAATGGTTAGTATCTTACGAGTTCCTCCTCCTTTCTTTCCCTTTTGAGGCATTGTATCACGGAGAGTTTCAGAGAAGAAGTGATAGGGTCAATAGCAATGAAACTGGGAATCTAGAATAAAAGATTCAAATAAGAGATGCCAGTTAGAGATTAGTCAGTAGGGAGGAGGATCTCGAGGAAAAAAATGCGAGATGATTCGAAGGAGATTTTGGAGACGGGGAAGAACAAAATAAAATCAGGGTTTATGTTTGCGGTAAATGATGGGTTCTCGACACTAAGTCAAAATTTGTTGGGTTAAGGCGCGTAATTGAAAAGTTTTGGGCTAAAAAAATAGGTTTGGTTTCCCGGATTAATTATGCAAAATATTTTGAAAATTTACTCACGAGTAGTCGGTTTTGGTGCTTAATTAAATTGGTTTTTTTTTAACGTAACATATGTAAAATTTTGTGTTTACGTGTGTTTTATTATTATATATATAATTTTATAATATTTTATTAAGTAATATTATAATAGCATTATTTAATAATTTTTGACAATATCCAGGACTAAAACTGCATATGACATTATACCTTAAAATGTTTCACCCAAACATTAAACCCTAAATATTGAACTCTAAACTCCAAAACCTTTGCCACGCCCATTAAACCCTAAACCTTAAATAATAAACATTAAACCCTAAACCAGAAAGGTTAGACGAATGATAAGGAGACTAGAAGAATATCAAATGTTTATCATAACCTTTGACACCCCAATTCTTCCCCTGTATCAAAGATAAATATGTGACTCAGTATAATTATTGTATATAAATAGATGACTAATATGAATGACTAAATAACTACTATAAATCTTAGGCGAAAGATAAACAAACAAGAAGAATATTAAATGTTCAGTAAACCTTTGACACCCACATTCTTCCTTTATTTCAAAGATAGATATGTGATTCGGTACAATTATACTATATAAATAGATGAATAAGATGAAATACTACATAACATATATAGTTTAAGCCATTAATTAACAAAACAAATAAATCTCAAACACCTAAAAAAAATTTTAAACCAGAAATGGAAAATCACCCATTAACACCATGATCATGATCATGAATGCTGTTAGTTATGATCATGAATCCTGTTAGTTGAGACTTAGTGATAAAAATATATACATAATTAATACAACATATACAACCCCAAGATTGCATTGCCTCCATAAATAAACTCTGGTGGTTGCTTCGAACTCTCAAATATTCAAAGCTTTTTTATTTGTCAAAATTCGTTTTCCATCTATTCATTACCAAATTCGTAATGGATTACCTTCCAAGTGATGTTCTTTCAAAAATCTTTCTTGAGTAATTGACGGTGAACAAGGTTTACGCTATTTTATAAGGGCGAAGACAACATGCAAGACGCTTCATAGCTTCGGGCAGAGTCAAGATGTCTTCAAGTCGATCGATTTATACTACGGTTTTATTAACTTAAATATCTTTGATTGCCTGGCACACAAAAAAAAATATCTTTGATTGCCCACCTCATTATAAACAAGATTTCGTCGAGAGGTGTCTACAGTCAGGAAACCATGCATCTCTTCTCCTCCGAGGTATATGTTGCTTTATCTACAACGACCGAATGGTTGAAGGAGAGGCAATGATCAAAAGACCAGCAGATAGCCGATGGAAAACAATGATATACGCGTACTCCATGCTCTTGCGTGTTTTTTATGGAGATGGTGTAGTGTTGAAAAGTGGATATGTCATCGACCGTGAACTTGCCACTCGGATACATATAAAGATAACTAGAAGGGATATGCGTGTATGGCCAGAAATGCCTTCGGCTCTTTTCTTTGAGAAGGAAGCGAGTGTAGATATCAACGGCCTTTATAGTTGCACGTGTGCTCCAATAACAACCTGGAAGAGTTGGTGAAACTTTGGTTTCAAGGGTTCAACCATGTGCAACAAATGCTTTTGGTCTATAAAGTCACTATTATACTTCAGACTCCTGCTGAACAATTTCAGAATTCGGCCCTGTTTAGATTCTTCAATATATTTACAAGGCGACATTGGAAATAATAATATAATCTAAAAGGATGAAGTTGTGGCATGATAAAGTCGATAATTGATGGCCACAATTTAAAGAAAAACATAGCAAGTTAACCAAACATCGTAACTCTCCTTACATGCTATATATTTAACCATGATTAGATATTGATTTAAGTGCCAATTTGATGCATGTTGGTGTGAAATGTTCTTACTGGTTTTAAGATGTTTTGAGAAATTAAATTATGATTTTGTAAATTTTTCTAGATATATGTGATTTTTTTTTGAGTATATAAGAACTTATCATGTTAAAGAGATTTAATAATATCGGTTGAGAGGAACATTAAATATTCTTCTTGTCTCTCATTTAATTTGTAAGCAACAAACACAAGCCTACCAAATGAAACATTCATGTAGTTTTTCTAAACCAATGGTTGTGAGTATTAATTTTTACACCTTTTACTATTATTAATTCAAAGGTTTTCTTTTACTGCTTCACACATTTTGCTCACCTATTTTGTAAACTATTTAAAACCTCAAAAGATTCATTTTTCTACCACTTACTGAGAGAAAAAGACCTCTTTTCAAGATATTCTGCGAAAATTTCTCCGATTCTCAACCATGGCTCCATAAACTTTCAATTTTTTTTTTCAAATCAACAACTTCATTCCTTGTTTTTGTGACCTAAAAGTTCTTCTTTTGCGTGTTTGGATGTGTGTTTTATCCATTGGAGAACCAATAATCCAAATGATTTTGGTCGATGAAGAGGTAATCTTTCTTTTACTCTATAATCTGTTTTATTTATTTGGTTGTTGCATGTTTTATTAAAGTATTCTTTTATTGATTTTGGTATAAAAATAGAGGCAACTGTTCCATCCTCTTTTATTGAGAAATCCCGTTTCTATACATGGTGTGAGAGTCGTTGGTTTAAACTTACGAATGCTCGAGTTGTACAAGCACCAGAATATGTGTCGTTGACCCCTCACGATTTCAGACTCATATACGGGTTAAACACATCTTTATACCTCACTTATGATAATATTCCGGATGGTCATTTTATTCAATTCAAATCGTTTCCGGATATATTAGATGGGAGAGTCTGTAATGAACACCCTATATGTAACTTTTAGTCTATACATTTGTTTCCTTTATCGAATTATATTAATCATGTTATTTACATGTGTGGTAGATATTATATTTCTAACTAAATAGATTAAGGTCAAGTTTTCTAAATGATTTTATTTCTCTATTATAGATGTCCTTGGTTTTGTTACACATGTTGGAAACCTTCAACCTTATTGGACATAACCAAAGCTGCAATTTACAATTCACGACCTAAGGTTAGTTAAACAAATGCATGTAATCTTCCTCACATATTTTTGTTGTTGTTTGTCTTTGATAATAAAAATTGAAAATATATTTTTTTCTAGCCTTCAGAGTCTTCAATGTTTATTTATCGGGGAAGATGCTAAGGAACTAATAGAAAGGTTTTCGAAGGATGCTGATAGACATCTCTTTGTGATTCTCCAGTGCTTCTACAGAAAGCACGTACTGGGTATGATTAGAAATTCATTTAGTTTTCTTTGAGAACAATTTCATGGTTTATTACATGTCTGGGTTTATGATTGATGATACTTTTGATTTCTGTATTGTTTATAATGTTAATGGTGTACGTATAAATTTATTTAATTAGGTATAACTTGGCTCAAAGGAGAAGAAAGGATGTCAACGATTATGTATGATCAGACCAACAATCCGGACTTTGATGAATTTCTCAACAGGTTTTGGTCATAAACCTAATGCAACTCATATGTAATATGCTTTATATGTTTTCCGGAATTCATAAATATTGTTTTCTATTTTGTAACTTTTCAAATCAGGTACCTGACAAATATCCCGAAGAAATTATGACCTAGTTCAATATGTTCTAAATTATGTAGCTGTTTTACAACACCTTACTAAACTATGTTATTTTTTGGGTTAGATGATCTGTTGATTGTCTTTATGTTTCTTTTAAAAACACATTTGTCATTAATGTTTACAACTTTTCCGTCCACTATATATCGTAATCTCTTTTTATTACATAATTTAAATAACATATAAAATTTAACCCTGATCAATTTGATTATTGTTAAATTCAAATATCAAAGTATATATTTCATTTGTGATACGACAATAAAAGTATTTTGCACATTTAAAGTTTTCATTCAATAACACATCGTAGGCATGGACTCCAGAAGACCAATATTATTATTACTAAATCCAAAAATAGCATATGAAACGACTCATATCCAACTACTTTGCGACACAAATAATGAGTTGAATATTAATCGTATCAATGGCGACAAATAAACGACTTGGTTACTACTATACCCGAAGTAGCGAATTAGTCGCTCATGTACTGACCAATTCGTGATTGTTCTACGAATCTTAACAGCAGAGGCAAAAATAGTCGCCATATGACCGATTAGCCCGCGATTAATGATTCCGGTCTCGAAAATGGTCGTTATTCAGTCGTAAATCGATGACTCAATTGGCGACAATCATTTTTGGTCGTATATCAACGACTAATACACGTCTATATATCCGTTGTCGCAAAATAATAGCAATATTGTCCCCTAATAGTCGCCAAATGTTACGACTAGAAGTATAATCACAAGTTCCTGTCGCAAAACACTATTTTCTTGTAGTGTGCAAGATAATCGAGACCGTTTCTAAAACAAAATACAAGAGGAACATGTAGTAAGGACTAGGGGTTATGAACACTCGAGCCGAACTCATCATGAATCCCATGATTCACAAAGAACAATCTCTGAATTTATGGACCACAAAGATAGGCTGCAAGAGGCAAAGAATCCAACCAATACATACACCAGAGTCGATACCACACATAATGGAGACCAGTCTGATAGATCGAATAACCAAAAAGCATTCAGTGGACACAACCTACTGAAGAAACTGAGGAGTAGAGACAAAGACGTATCAAAGGGAAAGCTGTAGTAACAAAAGTGGCAAAGAACAAGAGGAAAGGGGATCTGGCAGTCTTATCGGACTTTTTGCTCAATCGCGTCTCATGATCATTAGTTATCAGAGATTTGGATGAGCTCCAAAAAAAAAGTACTCAAGCTACTGCTAGAAAGATAAATGATACAGTGCTCTCGGCTGTAAACAAGAAAGATGAAACCGGAGATGCAATTATGACTGATCAAATTGATTATTCTTCTCTGAAGCTAAATGAATTATCTCCAAACAAAGAAAACACAGAAGAGAAAAAATTGGGTAAGGATGTAGTCTCTTCACCGGAACCGACATAAGAGGAGATAAACAAAATGATCGCAGAATATGAAGGAGGCAATATGGATGAGGACATGATGGAAAATGACGATATGTTGGGGGAGGAGCTTTAAGAAATTCCATAAGAAGAGGAAGAACATATTGAAGCTATCTCCTAACTTACTCCAGAGAAGGTCACAACCAGCAAGCAACAGAAAAGTCAGCCTCGTGGTAGAAAACAACTAAGACGTGAGGTTCTCTTATGTTTCCCACCGGAGGAAATCAATACATTGAGAGACCAGTCTGGCTCTAAGCGTCGACACACCTCAAAGAGCCCTGACCTCAAACTAGTGGCCGCTTCCAAGAAACTCATACTCTGGGGCCGCAACTCTCTTTCGGGCAAACAATCTAGGCAAACAACCTGCGTGATGAAGAAGTATTATGGAGATAAAAGAGCCTGGTTATTCACTTATGGGAAGGGGACCGAAAACGAAATATTTCCATGAGATTACTAAACAAATAAGAGCTCAAAATCGAGTGACAAAACTTAAAAACACAAGAGATCAGTGGGTGGAGACCGAGGAAGGCATTGAACATTTTTTTGTTTCCTATTTCCAGGATTTTTTTTACTCATCCAACCCAACAAATATTGAGGAGACACTCCGGATTATTACCGCAAAAGTTACAAATGACATGAATCAGGCCATGTCTAAATCTCCATCGAAGAAGGAAATCAAAGATGCAATTTTTCGATAATCCAGGCTCCAGGGCCCGATGGAATGACTAGTTTATTCTATTAACGATTTTGAAATGTGGTAAGATACGATGTGGTAAAGATGGTACGAGAATTTTTGAGTCATGCGTGCTAAATGAGAGAATGAATCAAACCAACATATGTTTGATTCCAATGGTGGCGAAACCATCTATGATGTCAGATTTCCGACCGGTAAGTGTTTGTAACGTAAACTACAAGATTGTCTCCAATATTCTCTCGACTCCCATGAAGAAAGTGTTACCAGAGTTAATCTCTGAAACACAATCAGCCTTTGTGGCTCGTCGAATCATCACTAATAATATCTTAGTAGCCCAGGAAATGGTCCACGCTCTACGTACCAACCAAAGCTGCAAGTCAAAGTATGTCGCCATCAAAACAAATATGAGAAAGGCGCATTATAGAGTAGAATGGAACTTTCTGGAAATTCTGCTATTAAAGATGGGTTTTGATGTAAATTGTGTGGAAAGATCATGAAATGTGTAATCTCTGTCACATATAAAGTACTAATTAATGGAGAAGCTAAAGGATCCATAGCACCATCCAGAGGACTCCGACAGGGCGACCCTCTTTTACCCTTTCTATTTATCGTGTGTACAGAGGTCTTGATTTCACATATTGGAGAAGCCGAAAAATCAAAGATGATAGAAGGGCTAAAGATCGCGAGATCCTGCCCATCCATTTCTCACATTCTCTTCGCAGATGATAGTCTTCTTTTGCAAAGCAGAGATTGATCAATGCAAAGAGCTTATGCGTACCATTGACATATATGGTTATGCCTCAGGACAACAACTGATAAGTCCAAATCTTCATTTTTGTTCGGTTCTAAGGCCGTAGAATCCCTTAAAACAAATCTTAAAATATCAATTGAAATACAAAAATAAGGGGGGGGGGGTTGAATGGGAATGTACCTGAGAATGTTGGATCAAATTTGTGGATCAAAAAAGTCTCCGCATATTTTGTAGATCGTCTAAGTGGTAAAACCTCTACCTAGACGGCCAAATTCCTCTTGAAAGGTGGCATGGAAGTCCAAATAAAGGTTGTAAAACAAGCCATACCTGTTGGGAATGTCCTGAAATCTATTGTACTTACTCCAAGTGAAAGTCGTATTGTCGAGATGAGACAATCATATGACACTAGGTAGTCATAATGCTTTGCTAGAAGCCACTTATGATCAATGAGTTGAGAACTCATTGCTAGTGTTATATGATCCTACAGGGTCACACACCTAAGCAAACTGGACGTTAAAGACGAGGTTGATCATTAATGTAATGATCCAGTGAATGCATATTTGATATGCATTCGATATCAATATTCTGGGGCAGTGTCGATCGATGCAGATAGTGCATCAATCGATGCAACTCGCGGATTAATCAGATTAATTCAGTTTAATCGTTGGTTAATTCCGTTATGGTTTAAGTCGACATATATAAGATATATGGTCGACCTAAACTGATTTCTAACCTAATTCACAGCCACCAGAACTTGAATAGAAACCTCTGAAGAGATTGGATCTCTATAGGCACTAGCATCCCTGCTGTTCAGTTTGTGTGCGTGTGGATACCAGTAGAGGCGCAGCATTTGAGGCGCTCTAGATCTCGATTATCTGCAAATCTTCTGCTGCTAATCACCAGGTAAATCTGAGATCCCATAGATTCAATTACATAACCTTAGATCCTAGGCTTGGAATTAAGACCAAGATTGCCTAATTGGATTAGGATCTGCTAGAAATTCCTTCAGTGGTATCAGAGCTTTAGGGTTCCATTGAATCTGTAGCATGTTGATTAGATTGGTTGAATCTGGATCTCTGTATAATTGATACAAGCATGCTAAAACTCGTTTTGATCAAAGTATCCAAATTTAGGGGTTTTTGTTCGAAAAACGTTTTAGGGTTTTTCGCATGGGTTCGATCGATGCCAATCCGGCATCGATCGACACAGGGCGAAAACCCGAACAAAATTTAGGGTTTTTTGCATGGTGTCGATCGATGCCAATCCGGCGTCGATCGACACAGGGCGAAAACCCGAATAAAACTTATGTTTCGCCTAGTGTCGATCGACACAAGAGTTGTGTCGGTCGACACAAACCTCGCGAGATTGATGAATCGGTTCAATTGGATTGGACCGGTTATCGAGCTTGGTTAATGATGGTTAAAAGCTAAGAATGGTTTATTGCGATTGGGTTGGTATCGACCGATGCTAATGTAGCATCGATCGACACTGACCGGTACTCAAAACCGGATCAATTTGATTGATCGGTTATCGCAGATTGGTTTTGGTTAATCAGCATCGATCGACACTAAAATAGTGTCGGTCGACACAAGATTCGATGGTTTAGGTTATGGAACCAGAAACCACAGAACCAAACCAAGACAAATCATTTAATTAGAAGAATTAAAACATAATAAAACTGAACGTTTTAAATGGTTCCGTTCCTCAACCAAATATCAAGTGATACTTGATGTCTTTCCAATCTTGTCAACTGTCAAGACCCATCTAATTGTGCGATAGACTTGCAGTGCAAGATGTCCACAATTTCATGAGTAAGACAGAAGGTAATCGTGTTGATGGACTTGCAGTGCAAGACATCAACAATTACATGACTGAAGAGATTGGTTTACTTGACTGGGCCATCAAAATCGTTTTGGGCTCAGAGACATCAGGTGGATTGGGCATGAGATGTCAATCCACAACCAAGAGTTATATTGGATATAACTAGCAAAGTTGTTGCTTACCTAGATAGCTAAATTAGGGTGATAGCCAGTGGCTCACTCAAGTTTAGTGAAGTATGGGTCTTGGATCATTATATTCATCTGAGGAAACATTGTTTGAATATAATGCGAGTTTTCTTAATAGTTAAGACTTCTCATTTCTTGAACATCATAACTAAAACTTCCCTTGTTTTTCAGCTATGTCTAGCACAAACCATCGTAACAATTTCTCCCTGCGATCCGTCCTTGAGAAGGACAAGTTAAATGGATCCAACTTTCTTGAATGGTATCGGAACTTGAGAATTATTCTCAAACAGGAGAAAAAGGACTATGTCCTTGAGAAAGTTCTCCCCAAGAAGTACCGAGCCAATGCCTGGCAGTCAGATAAGGATGCTTGGGATAAGCATTCTAATGATGCGGTGGATGTGAGTTGTCTCATGTTGGCTACCATGAACTCGGAATTGCAGAAGCAATATGAGTACGTGGAGTCGCCAATACATATGATCACTGGCCTGAAAAGTATGTTTCAGGAGCAGGCACGAACTCAGAGATACCAGACGGTTAGATCTCTGATTGAGTGCAAGCTACCAAAGGGCGAACCAGTTAGTCCTCATGTAATTAAGATGATGGATTATATTGATAACATGGGGAAACTGGATTGTCCCATTAGCCAAGAGTTGGCTACTGACATCATTCTACAGTCACTGCCGTCAAGCTATGATCAATTTGTTATGAACTATAACATGAACAACTTGATGAAGACGTTGACTGAATTGCATGGGATGCTTAAGACTGCTGAACCTAACATCAAGAAGGACACCCCAAATGTCCTTATGGTACAAAAGGGTAAAAAGTTTAAGAAACTTGGTAAGAACAAAGGTGATGGCAAGACGAGCTCGATTGTGAATCCAAGCGAGTCTGGCCATGTTCCTAAGGTTAAAACCAGTCCTTCTGAAGATGTTAAGTGCCGTTATTGTAATGGTTATGGGCATTTGAAAAGAAACTGCAGTAAATTCTTGGAAGATTATGAGAAGCTGAAGAAGACGTACGAGACTTCTTCTTCAGGTATTATGTTATAGAAGTAAATGTTACTTCTTATAGTCCTACTTATTGGGTATTGGATACCAGCTGTGGTACTCATATTTTGTGAAAATGTGCAGGGCCTGAGCAAAAGTAGGACTATGGAGAAAGGACAAGTGGACCTATGAGTGGGAATGGAGCAAGAGTTGCTGCATTAACCGTAGGAGTATTTCATTTGTTTTTCCTTTTATGGCATGTTTTTGAACTTAAAACTGCTACTATGTACCTGCTATGAGCAGAAAGATTATTTCTATTCCTTGTTTGGATATGGAAGGATATCAGTTTTCAAGTTAAGAATAAGTGTTATTCATTTGATTACAATGATATATTTATAGTAGCAATCCATTAGAGAATGGACTTTATGTTCTAAACCAGAATGTGCCTAACTATAACATTAATACCAAGAGATTTAAGTTAAATGATACGAGTCACTCTCTGGCATTGTCGTTTTGGGCTACATAAATGAGAAATAGATTCAAAAGCTCCACAATGATGGGCTTTTGGGCTCATCTGATTGAGAATCATAATGAGTAAAGTGGATCTTGTTTATTAAGTAAAACGACAAAGGCTCCTTTCAACAGAGGTAGTGTCGATCGACACAAACGGTGCGTCGGTCGATACAGGTTGCGAACGATCAAAATGAAAGGGCCAGAAGCTTATTGGGCTTTATACATACGGATGTATATGGACCGATGAGCACTAGTGCTAGAGGAAAATTTCAGTACTTCATTACCTTTACTGATATTTTCAGAAGGTACGGTTATGCCTTATTTATAAGGCATAAGTCAGAATCTTTGAAAAGTTCAAAGAGTTCCAAAATGAAGTACAAAATCAATTTGGCAAAGGTATTAAACCTCTGCGATGAGATCATGGAGGTGAATACTTAAATCAAGAATTTAGTGATCATCTGATAGATTGTGAAAGTGTTTCACAATTCACTCCTCCTGTATCGGACTTTATTAGATATGGTTCGATCAATGATGAGTCACTTAGATCTTCCATTATCCTTCTAAGAATACGCTCTAGAAATGTCTGAGTTTACTTTAAATAGAGTTCCATCAAAATCAGTTACAGAGATACCACATGAGATGTGGAATGTAAATGTTTCTGATTTATCCATCATGGAGATTTGGAGTTGTGAGACTTATATAAAACGTTTAATCTCTGATAAGCTCACACCCAAATCTGATAAGTGCTACTTCATTGGCTGTCCTAACAAAACCAAGGCATGTTACTTTTACAACCAGTTCGAGAACAAATTGTTTGTTGCTCGGAACTATGTTTTCCTGAGAAAGACTTTCTTTCCAAGAAGAACAGTGGGAGTAAAAGTACAACTCGAAGAAATTCGAAAATCACAGGAGACTGCTCAACCTGATGAGGAAGAGCAGCAGTTGGATCTACAAAGAGTTGTAGAACCTGCACCTGTGGTGCCTAGAGTTTATAAAGGATCTGGTGAATGTATATTCGATATACATTTAAATGGCGAGTTTCTGAAGAAGTGTCGATCGACACAAAGTTGCATCGATCGACACAGACCGTGACCTAAAATATTGATTTTGGTTTATGATTTAATTAACTACGGTTTGAATCTTGGTTAATTAGGTCGTGGTAAAAGTATACATATGAGATATGTGTGCGCGACTTTTACAGAAAACTGAAGCTCGCAGATCCGAAAGGATCCGTCACGAACCCGAGAAATATGAATTTCTCGTAACCAATTGCCGTGATCTACTGATCATTGAAGGTGACGGGCCTGCGAATTTTGAAGAAGCAATGATGGGCCTTGACTCCGAAAATGGCCGAAAGCCGCTGAATCCGAAATGGGATCCATGTCACAGAACCAAGTATGACTTGGACTGATTTACCCGATGGTGTAGAAACCATTGTGAGTAAATGGATTTTCAAGAAGAAAAGTTGACATGGATGGTTATATTCAGATGTACAAATCAAGGTTGGTGGCAAAAAGGTTTCAAGTAAATTCATGGTATTGACTGTGAAGAAACCTAATCCCAGACAACGTGCTTATGTCCATTCGGATTCTCCTAGCAACCGCCACTCATTATGATGACTGGCAGATGGATGTGAAAACAGTTTTCCTTAATGGAATTCTGAAAAAGGATGTGTACCTGACACAACCTGAAGTTTTCATTGATCCTAATGAAGCTAGGAAGATATGCAAGCTTCATCGGTCCATTTATGGACTGAAGCAAGCATCTCGGAGTTGGAATCTTCGTTTTGATGAAGCAGTCAAAAGGTTTGACTTCGTCAAGAACGAAGAGGAACCGTATGTTTACAAGATGACTAGTGGGAGCGCAGTTGCATTTCTGGTATTGTATGTTGATAACATACTACTTCTCGGAAATGAAGTTCCATTGTTTCAGTCTGTTAAGACTTGACTCGAAAGTTGTTTTTCGATAAAATTATGGGAGAAACCGTATACATTCTTGGAATAAGAATCTATAGAGATAGATTGGATAAGCTAATTGGATTGTGTCAAGATACTTATAGTGATAAGGCCTTGCACATGTCCAATATGCAGGATTCCAAGAAGGGCTTCGTGCAAATGACTCTTGGTATTACTCTTAGCAAGACGCAGTGTCTTTCGACACACGCTGAGCAAGGGCGAATGAGGGTCAGGCTACTGCTAAAGGCATTATATGTCTTAAGATATGATCTTAATTTTAGTGGGAGTCATTGTTATTAATTTTAGTTATGATATGATGTTCGTATAAACATAATTTGATTATGTTATTGAAATCTGACATCTGTATTATTTAATAATGGTTATTAAATAATAGTCCCAAAGTAATTTATGACATTTTATAGGTCATCAAGTATGTGACTTGATCATGAAACCCTATAGATAATAAATGACATAAATTATGTTGGTCCCTGGTCGAGGTTGTTAAAGTGGGACATTAACAACCGCGTGAGACTAGTATGTGAGGTGACTGATGACTAAGTTTCATGGAGTCATTAATAAGAGTATTAAAGTCAATCACATAGATATGTGTTGGAGAACACAGGATCGGACATGACCCACTGATGAGAACTCTACGGGATAGTTATATAAGTGTCATGAGAGTTTTCATTACGACTATAGAGTATAGTCCTTAGACCTGAGTTCATCATGTTTTCTTACATGTGAATTGGTCCGCTTTAACCTTGTCAAACGTCAGCCGTAACTGGTGACTATAAAGGCATTGATTGGGCGTATCATGAAGCGTGTGAAGAGACAGGGATGGAACAAGATGGGATTTGTCCCTCCTATATAACAGGAGATAAATATCGCAGGGCCCATCGAAGATTTGATACTGAGAAATGTGTGGCCACACTCAAACGAGGTGATTGTCAGTCGTTTGTCTTGTCAGTATAAATCGGAGTTCGATGAACATGATCTTGGCTAAATAAGGGTGACACAGATCTTGCCTTATGCCAGATCGAGATATAGTGACGAAGGGATTGAAGGAATAGATGATTACAGTACAAGTGGGAGATTGTTGGGAATGTCCTGAAATCTATTGTACTTACTCCAAGTGAAAGTCGTATTGTCGAGATGAGACAATCATATGACACTAGGTAGTCATAATGCTTTGCTAGAAGCCACTTATGATCAATGAGTTGAGAACTCATTGCTAGTGTTATATGATCCTACAGGGTCACACACCTAAGCAAACTGGACGTTAAAGACGAGGTTGATCATTAATGTAATGATCCAGTGAATGCATATTTGATATGCATTCGATATCAATATTCTGGGGCAGTGTCGATCGATGCAGATAGTGCATCGATCGATGCAACTCGCGGATTAATCAGATTAATTCGGTTTAATCGTTGGTTAATTCCGTTATGGTTTAAGTCGACATATATAAGATATATGGTCGACCTAAACTAATTTCTAACCTAATTCACAGCCACCAGAACTTGAATAGAAACCTCTGAAGAGATTGGATCTCTATAGGCACTAGCATCCCTGCTGTTCAGTTTGTGTGCGTGTGGATACCAGTAGAGGCGCAGCATTTGAGGCGCTCTAGATCTCGATTATCTGCAAATCTTCCGCTGCTAATCACCAGGTAAATCTGAGATCCCATAGATTCAATTACATAACCTTAGATCCTAGGCTTGGAATTCAGACCAGGATTGCCTAATTGGATTAGGATCTGCTAGAAATTCCTTCAATACCGACCTTCATAATGTCCTTTTTTCTACTACCTAAAGGAGTAACAAAAAAAAGCTAACGATTGCAATAGCTAGTTTCTGGTGGGATACCAAGAATAACAATAGAGGTCTTCATTGGGATTCATGGGATAAAATCTGTACTCAGCTAGATCAAGGAGACTTGGGTTTTTTGAGATCTCTGTGACGTTAACTTAGCTCTTCTTGCGAAACAACTCTGGCGCTTATTGAAATAACCAACTCACTTCTGGCTCGGATATTAAAAAGAAGATAATATATACATTCCAACCTCATGTGGTAGATAGATAAAATAATCCATACTTTATCTGGAGAAACATCACGACTGCCAAATCGATCTTGAGAGAAGGTCTCCGAACGACCATCGGAAATGGACTGATACCATGGCCTGGCAGGATGATTGGATTCCCAAATTAATTCATAGACCAGCTAAAGACAATGGGAATGGTATCGATCCAAACCTACGTGTTGCACACCTTATAGACTTTGACACGAAGCAATGAACATGGAGATCATTCGAAAGTTGATAGCAAAGGAAGATATCCCAAGGATTCAAAAGATAAGAATATCTCAAACTAACAACAGAGATAGTTACTCTTGGGACAACACGAAGTTACGTTTATATAATGTTAAAGCAAGCTATGCAATAGCTAATGACCAACGTAAATTGTCGAGAGCTAAGATATATGGAACCAATTGTAGTAAGCCTTAGAAACATTAAAGCAACTAGAAAGATAAATCACTTTCTGTGGCAAACATTATCAGGCTTCATATCGTCGGCAAGTTGATTAGTTGACCGCCACTGCGCAGTCGATCGATCCTGTCATAGATATGGGGTGGAAATTGAAGATATAAACCACATTATTTAAAACCCTAATGGTTTCTCTCCCAGGCGACTTTCCCGAGACAGCCGCATCCCCCATCAAAACTTCTCCGATGCCTCTGTCCCACCGTGTTCCTTCCTCCTTTGCTTAATTCTCTTATCCCCTAACTGTTCTCACCATGTCTAAAGCTTCTCAGCCTGTTCCAAAACCCCCAGATCCCCCTCCTTCGCATCCAAATCTCGATCCTCTTCCGCCGTTACACACCTCTCCGGCAAGACCCGAGCCTCACCCTCCGCCGCGTGCTCTCTTCTCCTTCCAGCCGCTCACGCCCAGTGCTCCTCCACCGCTAATCCACTTCTCCGGTTTGAAGACATTCGTGAGTTGGTCGAGCAATTTGAATCTTCCCTCATCTCTTACTTCACATCGATCTCGTCCCCACCCTATTTTCCGTCAACGGATCTGGCCCTCTCCGGTCCTGGAGATGCCGAGCCTCAAGCCAAAGCCTCCTGATCCTCCAGACCCGCCCGACCAGATCTACATCTTCACTCCACCCTTTATCCTTCTGCGTTTTCTGTTTGAAGTGGTATCGAGCCAGCCCTTGTGTTTCCTCGTAGCTATGGATTGGATCCCGCTTCTGCCTATTTATGGTTTGAAGCCTTGGTTCCTCCTATTGCCCACTGGTTCAGTCGCGGGTAAGGTTTCTTGTACCTTCCGGTCTTCCATGGAACTGCTTGATCTTAGTTTAGGACTTAATTCCTATTACTACAACTGTCAATCACTTCGCTTACTCCCTTATGAGGTTAATTGGCTCTCATCTAGCTCTATGTGTGAGTCCTGCAGTGCCATCTTTATCATCTTAGTACGATCATTTACTGCATTATGCAGATTTCCTATCGCCTTTATGCGATCCCTTACTGCAGTATGCAGACTTTGTGCCATTTTCTTTATGGATCCTTGTGTTTCACTTGTTCCATTAAATCTGGTTCCTTTGGACAGTTGTTGTCCTCTCTTCCCAAACGTTCCACTTATTTTAAGTGGTTGGGATGTTCAAGACTCACCGGTATTGCAAGGTTCTTCCTCCCGGTATATAGTCTCTCCTGTCTTTGTTGCAGGTTTCTTCTCTGCCTTTGTAGCAGACATTTTCTCTGTCTTTAGTACAGAGCCTAACGCACTTTCGAGTGTATCGGATGCAGTTGATTATAATGTTCATGGGATCTTAGCCTCTTTCGATTCTTCATGTTTTCTTTTGATAAAATGTATCCATCTCTATCTTCTGAATGTAGCCAGTTGGTTGGCAAAACTTTGGGCATTGTCTACTTTGTATTTTGTAATTTATACTCCTCTTTTGATGGAGTTTGACTTCGTTTAAGTAATGAAATGAAAGGTTCGACCAAAAAAAAAACCACATTATTTTTAATTCCCACCAGCAATTCAATGTTGGACGCTTTCAACAATTCCATGCCTATTACTGTGTCTACCTCTGTTCCCAAACTTTGATTTCTGTTACTGCGAGCTATAGAGCAGAAAATCGCAATCTCAACAATGGAAATTTTTTGTGGCTAATCTTCAATGGCATTGATGTATCACCGGAATACACAGTGCATCTAGTCTTCATGAAACAGAGGCGTGGAAAGTAGCCCAAATTCTACCAGAGGTAGAGAAGGATGATCCCAACCACGAACAGACCCAACAAACGGATATCGAGCATGTTGTCCCAGACCACCGATTAAAATGCTTGGTAGAGATGCTTCTTGGGTGAGTAAATCTTCGACTACATGGATGGGCTTTGCTCTTTTCTGTAACGATCGCTCGATCCTCTTGGTTTCTAGAGGCTGCTCAGATATTACCTCTCCCATTTATGGTGAAATTGAAGGACTTTTCTGGGTGATGAAAGAAATGATCAAAGCTCAACACATGACAATGATCTTCGAGATGGGCTGCGAACAATCGGTAAAGATCATTGAGAAAGAAGAAGAATGGCCAGCATTAAATGCAGAATTAGATGAATTTAGATTTACTAGGAAATTGCCCGCGCTACGCCGCGGGATTGTTTATATATTTTTTTCTTAATATGTTTTTTAAACAAAAATAATAATTAAATTTGATGGTTTGTAGAAGGAATATTTGAAAGAGAGAGAAAAAATGATAGAAATGTATGTAGGCTGCAACTGATAAATGTAATGTGGGATTAGTGGAATAATGGATAATGAGATAAAATGAATTGAATTTAAAAAAAATGGAATAAATCCATTCCATTCATTCCTCATGGAAAATGTTTATGAATAATTTTCTTTGAATTTTGTTTGTTTTTGTGTGGAATTGATGGAATGGTTATTCCATTCCGTTCCATGTTAATGGTAACATTTTTGTGGAATCTATTTGAATAATCCATTTCAAATGGTTTTATTCCAAAAAATTGCATTCCAGTTACACCCGTAGATTTAAATATAAATTTATTTATTGGTAAGGGAAACAATTAAATACTATAAAGAATGTTGAAACAATGGTGTATTTGTAATTTAGATAAATTTATCATAGAGAAATATTTAAATCCGAACTTTTAATTAAAAACTATATAAAGTGATTGAACATAAGATATTAGTTTTGATCAAAAGTAGAAACAATCCTAAATCTTTTTGTTTAATCTAATAAGCATTTTCCCCCTAATAGAAGTTTAGCACATAAAAATCCATAATCATAAAATATACCTTTCTAAACCAAAATCAAGGAACTAATTCTTAACAAACATTGTTCCATAAAAGACAAAAGTCCTTAATCCTCAAATGTTATAACTTTCTAAGGTTAAAGGAAACCTGAATAAACATTTGTTTTAAATGGCCTTACCAAATCATATGAATTTGAAATGTCTAACCTAGCAGATTCAACCAAGAAATTTGAAAAGACCCGATACCCAAAGTTATTTATATATTTAGTCTTAGTCACCTTTAAAAATAAAGCATTTTGTCTAACTTATCAGATTTTTTTTCTTCTTTATTTTCTTTTAACATCTTTGTATATATTTATCACTATTGACAAATCAGAAGCCAAATTTATTAAATTATTCTTACAAGATACAAAATTTTTGATTGAATAATGAATAAACTTAATTTATTGGTAGCTTAAATACATAATTTTTGATTGAATATTGAGTTTAAAGATTGATAATTTTCCACCGTTGAGAACTCTTCGCGGATTTATTTATTTTTTTTTTGCTAAAAGATTGTTTTTATAAAAAAAAATTGGTTTATAGTACTTTATCTGCTAAAATGTCATCATTATAATTTATGCAAATTAAAAATGAGTTATTTTAATATTTTTAGTAATTTTTATGGCTTTATAGAAACACCAAAAAACTAAAACAATATTTAATACCATGATTTTACTTCGTTTTTCGTTTTTCCTTATCTATATGCTTTACTTTTCTCATTTATATCAATCAGCAATATTGAAAAATATTTTGTTTTGTAACTTATAGATTGTTGAATATCTATATGTAAACAACTTTTTTAATACGCGGCTGATATTATAACATGAAATAGTTATATTGATAAAGTATAATTTTTATAAATTACAAAATAAATATAGTAAATTATATAGCAATTCTACTGAAGAAACATTATATGAAATTTGTAAACTAATAATTAATTTATTAATATTTCTTTGGTTCCGAAAATTGTCCAACTTTTGTTGATTCATAAGTATTACTTTGTGCATTATCTGTTTGAAGCTTATTTTGAAAATATGTAATTTTACATCGTTTAATTCGGACTGTTGTTGACAAAAAAAAAATCGGACTGATCTTTACGCTATATTATATTTTTATCCAGTATATGTACTTATAAAACACTAATCTCTTTATTTATTAAATAAACAAATTAAAGAAATGATAAACTTCTGTTTTATTCTTCCCAACATCTCTATTGATTTCCCATATCTCTTCTGATGCCTTTCCATGTTTCTCAATTCTCATATCTTATAATTAGTTATTTAAAAAAAAATCGACATTTTTGATTATACTCCCAAACTCCTTGAAGCCATGATGCATATATCGTCGTAGATTAAGAGCTTCAAACCATGTCCTCTTTCGCACACTTGAAGATTTTCTATCTCTCATCATTGATTCCTTCGTCTCCTCACAAAATTGATCCATGATGATCTTGTGACCAGCTTATAATCATCTATGTAATCCATGAATTTCACCAGTTAAAAGCAACATGATGAAATACTCAGAAAAAATATAGAGAGAAACGAATAACATTTTACTTACCCGGTATGATGCCTTCTTCTACGGCTGCTCTTGTAGCATTCAAAGCATCAGTGACCGTCTTTTCTTCTCCAACTTCAGCTTCACTTTCTCCTCCCACCTAAATAAGAACCAGAAATATATCAGCTACTTTGGCATGTAAGAGTTCAAAAAAGACTGAGTGATGGGTGATTGTTGATTGACTAACCTTGAAGACTGCAACACCTCCTGATAGTTTTGAGAGTCGTTCTTGAGTTTTCTCTTTATCAAAAGTGGATGTACTTTTTTCGTTTGCTGACCTAATTAATTGGACTGCATGAGAACAAAAGGGTTGCTTTTACTGTATTACGATGAGCAAGATTCATGATAAAGATAGTGTAAGAAATAACCATATACCTCTTCACATCTTTCTTCGATCAGCTTCTTATCACCACCAGCGTAAAATTAATTCCTTAATCTCACTCTCTGTTTGCAAATATAGTAGCAACCTATCAAAATAACATGTCATGGAAGTAGGAGTTAAAAATTTGTGGTTCAGTATATGAGAGAACAAGGAGAAACATGACTTAAATGAATCTTTTTTTTTAAATCACATGTGTGATCTCTTCTGGGGTGATAATCATAACAGCTCTACTTTTCAAATCAGATACAACTGCAGCAATTGCCATGTTTATGCCACTACGCAAATCCATCACATTTACACCAACAGCCACTGACTTGCAACCTTCAGTGAGCATTGCCTGAGTCAAAACAGTCGCACATGTGGTACCTTTCTAACACAAAAGGAAGCAAACATAAATTAAAGATTATGTTATTATATCTGCATCTTGTTTTCAGAATAGTAAGAACTTATCCAAGATTTTAAACAAGGGGAGGGAGTCTAATCACTTACCATCTCCAGCAATAGTGTTAGTGCCATTAACAATTTTTTTAGCTTTTCCCTCAAATGATATGCTTTTTGCCACAGTGATGGTACCTTTGTGATCTTTGGTCCGCCATAACTGCTCTCATTTATTACATTCCTTTAACTTATTTGGATGAATGCACTCCACAGTTAACTCGTTTCTCATTCTTCTTTTGCCAAGCCTATGCTTCATAGACAACTTCAGGAACTATGTAGAGTCATTACCTATTTTAATAGAACCAGCTGCAAAAGATTTCAACTTATGTAGTACTGTAAACTGAATTGAAGTATATGGCATGACCATAAGCAAAGCTGGCACATTACCACGCCAAAAACCCTGAGAACACAAGTACCAAACATCAGAACAAAAAACAATACATGAGCAAGCCTAATGCCACAGACCTGAAACTACAACACAATATAAAGGAGTGGTTTTAGGAAATGGAAGTGTTCAAGAGACGGACCCGAAAACCTTATTCTCTAAATATGTCTTTAGTTTCCTGTACCGTTCCTGTATATTTGGATGCTCCTAGCAAGTTTTCCCCGGACCAAGGACCATGAAGTTGTCGGTTCTAGCTGAACCTGCAATCACACATTAAGTTTCTTTAGCCATCTCTAAACAGCATGAAGGATAACTTCCACAGATAAAGCTAATCACTTTCCTAAGAAAGTTGTATGTTATTAGCACCTAAATGGCCTCATAAAACATCTACGTTTATGTCTAACAGTCCTAAAGTTCTACACATACCCAATAAATCAACAAACATATGTGTCATTGGTCATTTTCCTTTTTGCCTCTGTGATCTCAATGTAATGGAGTCGGAGGCAATACTTTTTCTTTCAGATTTCAGCATTATTGGACTGAATATTGCTCTAGACCACGTACCACACCAAGCAAAGAAAGAGGAAAACTAATGGACGATAAAGAGTTAAATGTAAAAATGTCTCCGATATTTCATCTTTTATTATCAGTTTTCTCAAACTAATTTTGCCATTATTCAAAGGACTCTTTCATATCTTCAAGATTTGTTTGAACAAATGTACCTTTATCCCCTCCTTGGTAGTCTTCCCACCTTAGCTCCTCATGGCTTTTATCTTTGTAACATGGGGACCTATTGAATGACAAGCTGAGCTCTAAGATCTCCACGAGCAACCATTGCCTAGAAAAATTTGATAATCATATTAGCCAAGGAAAACACATGATTAACCATTAAGAGATAAGACTTTAAAACCACAAACGGATATGATATATTTGCATCAACAGAACTGAATTCGACTGCAAATCAACATAAAAACTTGAACACACGAGGATCTAATCGAGAAAGAGCAACGAATCACCTCGGTTTGTATTTTGACTCCTGATGATTGATCTTGGTATGCGGCGATATGTCCTTTCCCTGTTCTTGTTTAACAACATATGGTGTTCTCCGACTCATCACAATAACCGGAAAGCAGAAACCATTAAAGTTAAAAAATTTCAAATTCATGAACAATAGAAGATTAATACGACATAATGTATATATATCACCTTAGTCAGCGAGCGGAGTCTTCGTGGTATGATCTGACGGCGCTGGTTTGAAGTTCGGAGGAGATGAACAGACACCGTCGTAAACCCAAACCGATTTCTCAGACACAGAAGAGATTCGATTCAAGGATTTACCCTCATGCTTACCATCATCTCTGGACGAGGATCCCATCCCGAGGTCAGCTTGAGCGATCGGGACGGGAGACCATAGATCAATTCAATCGGAGAAGATGACGAACCTCGATATGTATTTCGTCTTAGGTGAATCGCCGTCAACTGCTTCTGAGAGAGAGAGAGAGAGAGATGAACCGAATATTATTTTTGGTCGAATAAAAATATTTTCTTTAATGGATAATTTGTTCTTTTGGACAGGTAGATATGATGTATCAAAATGTTTTGTTCTGATTGGTGCAGGATTTTTTTCATTAAAACAGGTATCGCCTCCAGAATCTCTCCTCATGCTGAGGTGTCATGTTTCTGGAAAGACATTTTGCTATTATATATATAATTAGAGAATCGCTTTTAGTTTTGGAGTTATTATTTATTTCTCGTTCTTTAAATATCCGTGCTGATGTTCTTTCTAAAGAAATACGATCACGTAACCGTTTTTTATATAATTCCGAAAAATTTGAATTGGCTAATGAATACTAGCCATATGTTTTCATGATGAATAAGAAATGCTTTTGATATAAAATAATAAAAAATACAGAATCATATTTGAATTATGTAAATCAAAAAGTTTTATTATCTCGGTATTAGAAACGGAAGCATGTATTTTATTTTATTGCCAAGCATTGAGGGCTGTGTAGGTTTGCTTCTGTTCCAACCGGTCTGTGTTAGGTCGGTTTTGAGTATTTGAGATCGATTTTGGGCAACCCCCAACATCAATAGGCTAAGTGGTAATGGTTGTTGGACTTGGTAGTTCTCAGGGTCCGGTATTAGTTTCTCTAGGCTCTTATCCGTATGAAGTTTTATTCTTGTTTTGTCGGTCTTTCATAGATCTTCGCCTTCGGGAAGTTGTGTTTCTTCGCCGGTTTCCGCCTCTTTTTTTGGACTATAGGTTTGTTGTATTAAATGGGTCAATACTTATATCTCTAGTGATCGAGTGGTTGTATGACAGAATTATAAGAGAAGAGTTGTTTAAGCTCTTTTTTTTTGATAAAGGAATTGTTTAAGCTCTTTCGATCAAATAAAATTGAGTAATACTTGGGTTCATCTCTAGAGGTGAACCCTTTTGTTCACCTCCACTTCTTTTAACCAATCAAATAATGCCACATAATCTAGTATTGAAAATAAGTAAAAAAAAAATATATATTTTATTTTAGACAAAACTTAAAAATAAATTTATTATAAAAATACTAAAACCTAAATCTTAACCTTTAAACCCTAAACTCTAAACCTTAAACAATAATTTGAACCTAAAATATTAAAATTAAAACTAAACCCTAATCCCTAAACCCAATATGTAAATCTTAAAAAATAAAAAACTAAACCCTAATCCCTAAACCCTAAACACTGAACCCAAAGAGCTTAAACCCTAAACCCAAAGAGCTTAACCTTATATCATAAACCCTAATCCCTAAACCCTAAACCCCAAAGGGGTTTACATTCAAAGGGTCCTTAATCCCTAAATCCAAAAATTTTAGATCCAAAGGGTCGATAATCCTTAAACCCTAAACCCCAAAGAATTTAAACACTAATTCCTAAACTCTAAACTCTAAAGGTCTTAAACCCTAAACCATAATTCCTTGACCCTAAACTCTAATTTGTGAACTCTAAATATATATAGATATTGATATATATTATTATCTATTTTTATAAAATATTTGAATGTTTTTAGTTCCTTAATTTTAATTTTGTAATTTTATTTTAAAATAATACGATATGGCATATTTTTATTGGTTAAAAAAGAGGGAGTGAACAAATAGGTTCACCTCTAGCTCTAGGGGTGAATCTAAGTATACTTGGGTTCATCCATAGAGGTGAACCCTTTTGTTCACCTCCACTTTTTTTAACCAATCAAATAATGCCACATAATCTAGTGTTAAAATAACTAAAAAATTAAAAACAAAAAGAAAAAAACGAAAATAAAAGAAAAAAATATATACTTTATTTTAGATAAAAATAAATTTATTTATAAAAATACTAAAACCTAAATCTTAATCTTTAAACCCTAAACTCTAAACCCTAAACCCTAAACAATAATTTAAACCTAAAATATTAAAATGAAAACTAAACCCTAATCCCTAAATCTAATATGTAAATCTTAAAAAATAAAAAACTAAACCCTAATCCCTAAACACTGAACTCAAAGAGCTTAAACTCTAATTCCTAAACCCTAAACCCAAAGAGCTTAAACCCTATATCATAAACCCTAATCCCTAAACCCTAAACCCCAAAGGGTTTACATTCAAAGGGTCCTTAATCCCTAAACCCAAAAAATTTAGATCCAAAGGGTCCATAATCCTTAAACTCTAAACCCCAAAGAATTTAAACCCTAATCCCTAAACTCTAAACTCTAAAGATCTTAAACCCTAAACAATAATTTCTAGACCCTAAACTCCAATTTGTGAACTCTAAATATATATATAGATATTGATATATATATATTATTTTCTATTTTTATAGAATATTTGAATGTTTTTAGTTCCTTAATTTTAATTTTGTAATTTTATTTTAAAATAATACTATATGATATATTTTTATTGGTTAAAAAAGAAGGGGTGAATAAATAGGTTCATCTCTAGGGATAAACCTAAATATACTTGAATAAAATTCTCTATGTCCCTTCTTCACAAAAACTTAAATATGGTCTATCACATCTCTGGGATAGAAACTCCAAAATATATAATGCATAATTTTAATTGAATAAATAACATAAGATGTTGTTGATGATGATGAATCTAAAGCTTGTTTCCTTGTAATTATCTTCGTCAAATCTTGTGAATTATTCATATTCCAAGACCAAATATACTGTGATGGAATATGAATTAGAAAAGATACCTCCTTCGTCATTGAAGTCATAGTGAATCCATCTATAATTAATCCTTCTTTAACATATTGCTTCCATGGGGATTTAACAATACAACGCGTTTTTTTATAGCAAATTATGCCGTATTTGGTAACGTGTTGCTTATATAAGAAATTGCGGCGGGATGCTTCACCGTCCATGATATCACTTTTTTTTGTATTTCAATTTATAAACAAAATATTAAAATTTATTAAATTATTTTATTTTTATTATAAAATTATGAATTTAATTTTTAATATTTAATTCTTATTAATAAATATTATGTTTATAAAAATGTATAATTAAAAATGTAATTAATATTTTTAATATTTTATGTGTTACCTACGGGTAATCCGTAAATTAAGTAGAGCAGACGCGGATCCACTAATTTTATTTTACGGATTTGACAGGTTGGATTTAAATAGATAAAAAATTTGTTAAATCCGCGTGGCATAGATCGCAGATTACTCGCAAATCCAGCATTACCCGTGATATGGACGTTTGATTTCATGCTTCTCTATCAAAATTAAATTTATACTTATAAGTAAAGATTCTAAATTTTTTAGACGCAAATATTAATTCTATAAATTTTATAAAATAGACTTTTTATCACTAAGTATATTTATAAATAATCAAATATAAATAATGAGATAATTTTATACTTAAAAACTTATATACCAAACTAGTTATAATATGACGTAAAAAAAAACCATAATACGTTTTAGCACATGATCGAAATTGTTTTAGGTATTTTCATTAAAGATATTTTATTTGATATATTGATAATTATTTTTGGAACAGAAAAGAGTTTCCAAATTTATTACATGTAAAAAATACAATGGATGAGCTAGTATCATAACACTAGTTAAAAATAACAGAATATTGGAGATATAAGCAATTCAAAAAGTAATTTCGAAATAACACTTTTATTATAAATATCAGACTGATCAACTTCTAATCTATCCGGATTCTTATCATGTGATGAAAACCGCCTCATCTCTAAGCAAATCACTAAGCAAATCAGACCTTTATTCACTTACCAGAAATCTAAGCAAATCACATTGTCTCATGTGTCCCTCACTTTCTCTTTATCTCAGATGTCCTTGCACAACCGCCATTATTCAATAAAGGATACGCTTTTCATAATTCAATCGCTAGAAAGACCTTAGAGACAATTTAACCTAATTTCTCTCCGGTGACTTAAACACCTTTCTCTACCGCTTTATTCTCGTAAAACGCCAGTGATATAGAAATCTACCGATAGTTAGCAGTTGAGCTTCCTTATTCTTCGAGATACTCCATATCTTCAAGAATCTGCAATCTTCTGTTTCTAAATTGTATTCTACGCCACATCCTTATGCTATACACGTAATTCCTTTAGATAAACTATTCGACCGTAGTTTTTTGAGCTTACAATCTTACTATTTTTTTCCCAATGTGTCACCACACTCAACTTGTCAAAGCATTAGATCCATCCACACACAGACTATATCCAAGGTACATGTGGTTTTGGGCCTCAGACTTTAACTCTCCCTTACCGGCCTAATCAATTCCCAAAAGCCCAGCCGAAGTGTACCTGCAAAATAAAAAAGGATTAGTACATTATCTGTTGTTTGGGTGAATATATCCAAGATATACTCAGAGATTCAACCTGATCAAAATCAAGAGATCAAAGGTGGTTTAATGCAGCTATATAAGGAGTTCAAAGGCGAGAGTTGTAGGGTGGAAAACACAACAAGGAAAACACAAGAGAGAAAAATGTTAAGAGTACTTAGTTTAAGATAATCCATTCTTGTAGCAAAAGTTATAAGTGAAAGTTACTTGATTGCTCTAGCATCTTGATTCTTCTTATAAAAGTTCCTGAAAAGTTACAAGATCAATAAAATAAAGGTGTTTGCCACCAACAAGTGGTATCATAGTTTTAAATCCAAGTTATCGATTGAAAGAAAAAAGGAACTAAATCAACTCGATCTAAGAAGAAGAAGCATACCTGATCATACAAAACCATCATCACGAACATGGAGCCAACAAAGAGTAGGTTTGAGATGGACAAGTTTGATGGCAAATGAGATTTTGGTATGTGGAAATATAAGCTGCTGGGACAAATGGAAATCCAAAGACTCACCTCTGTCTTGGATGAAGGTGCTATTTTATAAAAGATTCTGAAAAAGAACAAAATGGAGCTGAACGAGTTATTGATCCTAAGAAAGTAGCAAAGGATAAAATGGTTAAAAACTTACTAGGAACATGTCTCAGTGAAATGATATTGCGGAAGATAATGAATGAACCAACAACATATGGTATGTGGAAGGCTCTCGAAAGAGATTACCAAACAAAATCATTACCAAACCGAATCTATCTAAAACAACAATTTTTTAGTTTCAAGATGGAAGAAAGTAAAAACATAGAAGAAAACCTAGATGTATTCCTCAAGATAGTTGCAGATCTAGCTAGCCTCAATATTGAAGTAAGTGATGAAGACCAAGCCATTCAGATTCTCACAAGCCTACCACCTCCGTATGAGCCCTTGGTACACACGCTAAAATACAGAACATGGAAGGAAACTCTAACAGTTCATGAAGTTGTAAGTTCAGCTTACTCAAAATAAATTGAGTTAAAGCAAAAGGTCCTTCTAGGGAAATCTAGATCAAGTGCAGAAGGTCTTTATGTTGAGTCAAGGGGCTGATCACAAGACAAGAAAAAGAAAGGAAACAAATACAACAATAGAGGTCAAAGTCAATGGACAAAAGATCTAAATCTAAGCCAAGATTCAACAAGAACAATAAGAGTGAGTGTTTCATTTATGGGAATGATGATCACTGGAAGAAGGAATGTTCTCAAGGAAATAACTAAAGGCAAAACGAGTCTGCAAATTTAGCAAAAGAAGAACCACTAGTACTATCTCCAAGTGTTTATGATCCCAAACAAGTGTGGGTTATGGACTCAAGATGCACATTCCATATCACACATGATTGAGAAGTCATATTTGATTTCAAAGAAATAAATGAAGGAAAAATGTTAATAACCAATAACACCCATAGCGAGATCAAATGAGTTGAGAAAATAAGAATACAAAAACGATGATGGACAAGTTGTGGTACTTACAGCGTGAGGTACATGCCCACTATGAGCATGAATCTTATATCCTATGGCATGCTAGAAAAGCCAGGCTGAAGATACAAAGGAAAGGAATTTGTGATTACTTTATACAAAGGAGACAGAAAGGTGATCTCATGGAAGTATCAAGATGGTCTGTATTTTCTTCAAGGAACCGTAGCAAAAGGAGAGGCTCATATCACAAAAGCAGAAAAGGACAAGACAAATCTATGGCATTCTAGATTAAGACATATGAGCCTAAACAACATGAATTTCTTGGTAAGGGATGGATATCTATCTAAGAAATAGGTAGATAAACTTGAGTTTTGTGAAGGCTGTGTTTTGGGAAAATCTCACAAACAAAGTTTTCCCACATCAAAATGCACAACAAAGAATATTTTAGAATACATTAACTCTGACCTTTGGGGATTTCCATCAACCCCAGAAAGTCTTGCTTGATGTAAATACTTTGTGAGTTCATTTATGATTACTCAAAGGAAGTATGGATTTAATTTCTCAAGACAAAGAATGAGGCATTTGAGAAATTCAAATAATGGAAAAAGGAAGTAGAAAATCAGAGCAAGAAAATGATTAAAGGTCTTTATAAAATCAGACCAAGAAAAGGATTAAATGTCTAAGGACATACAATGGATTGGAATTCTGCAATACGCAATTTGATAAGCTGTGTGAAGAAGCAGGAATCAAACGACATCGAACTTGTACCTATACACCTCAACATAATGGAGTATCTGAGAGGATGAATAGGAAAATTACGGATAAAGTCAGAAGCATGTTGGCTGAGACTGGATTAGGATCAAAATTTTGGGCTGAAGCTACTTCTACAACAGTATATTTAATAAACAGAACACCAAAATCAACAATAGAGTTTAAACTCCCAGAAGAAGGGATGGATAAGGCACAAAACAGATCTATCACATTTAAGGAGGCGTGGATGTTCAGCTTATGTACACACTATACAGGAAAAGACAAGTCCTAAAGCCATAACAGGACTCCTGTACAGGAAAAGTGTGACTTTTAAGAGTGTTGCAACACCACAAGGCTAAGCTCGTAGCTAAATACTTTTTTCAGAAAGAGGGAATCGACTACAATGAGATATTATCACCAGTATTCAACATGTAACAATTCGATTGATGTTATCTATAGTCGTGAATGAAGACTATGAGCTTGAGCAAATGGACGGAAAAACTGCATTCTTACACGGAAAATGGAAGAAAGGATATTGATGGAGCATCCCAAGGATTTATCCAAAAAGGAGATGAAAACAAAGTGTGCCTGTTAAGGAAACCGTTATATGGATTAAATCAGTCCCCTAGACAATAAAACATGCGATTTGATAGTTTTATGAAGAGCCAAGAATATTTAAAATACAACTTTGATCCATGTGTTTACATGAAAGATGTAAACACAAAGAAGGCGATATATTTATTACTATATGTCTTATAGCATCAAAGAATCAAAAGCCTATCAAGATATTAAAGAACTTAACCAAGGAATTTTAAATGAAATATTTAAGAAAAGCTTCGAATTCTAGGGATGGAGATTATTCGGGACAAAGAGAAATGAATCCTAATATTATCACAAAAGTATTTGGAAAAGGTCTTACAACCTTCGGAATGTCTGAAGCAAGAGCAGTTGTTACACCAACCGCTTCACATTTCAAACTCAAAAATCTGTCAAAGAAGGAAAGAGTTGAAGAAGCAATGCATATGAAATACATCCCATACACAAGTTATGTAGGAAGTCTAATGTATGCTATAGTCGGCTCTAGAACAAATTTGGGATACGCAATTGGATTAATTAGCAGATTCATGGCTAATCCAAGCAGAGAACACTAAAAAGCAGTCAAATGGGTATTAAAATACCTAGTGTGAATCTGATATTCAGAACTTAACATTCAAGAAGGATTCAAAGTTCATAATAGAAGAATATTCAGATTTAGACTACACGACAAACTTAGATAAGAGAGGATTCAGTTTCAGAAATCGTTTTCAAAGTAGGAGGAAATACAGTTTCATGGAAATCTAGTATACAACCAGTTGTTGCTTTTCAACTAAAGAATCTGAGTACATGACTTTTACTCTCGCGCTGAAAGAAACTATCTGACTAAAAGGTATATGCACACGGTTAAGATACAAACAAGAAACAATAATATTGTATTGCGATTCAGAGAGTGCTATAACCCTATCAAAGAATTCAATTCATCATGAAAAAACTAAACATATAGACACACAATTTCATTTCATTCGATATATTTTTATTAACTTTTTAATTATGTATTCAAAGTATTAATATTTAAATAAAATATCTTTAAAATTATAGACAAATCCCAAAATTTTCAAAAAACTTTCAAAAACTCAGAAAAATCTAAAATAGTTTAGAGAAGGAAAATATTTAAAATAAGTATGCAATTATATTATATATTTTTACTTTCGATGTAAAGTTAAAGAAATTGAAATAAAAATACAAATTATATTCATCTTTTAAATGTATTATTTTAGTTAAATTTATATTTTAAATTTAAAAATATAATTAAAAAGCTTAACAACATATATTTAATTATTATTTATTCTTTTTAACGAGAAACAATAATTAATTTTATAATGTTTAATTATATAAAAATATAAATTAATCACATAGCTCTTCCAATATGAGCTCACATATATCTTGCTACGCTTACGACTACAAATCCACGATAAACTCTGCCATACCGAATATTACCCACCAAATCTCAGTAGATATACAATCGTAGATGGGGAAAAATATAAATTAATTCAGGATGAAAGAGTTATATGACTAATTTATATTTTTATATAGTTAAACATTATATGATTAAGAATTCAATAAGAAGTATAAATGATATACGTCAACCTATTTTTTTTTTTTTTGAAATGTATAAAAATGAGTATTTGAATAATTAAATATCATATGATTTAATATTCGATTTTAATATATATTTTAAAAACTAAAATTTCTCCTGAATTTTTCAAAGATTTTTTTTTGATTTTTTATAATTGTATAGAAATTTATTATAACTTATTATTTAAATATTAATATTTTTGAATAAACATTTCAAAAATTAACATAAGTTAGATCTCCTTAAGTTGGTGGTGTTGAAGGGATATAATTTTAAAATTTAATGTATCATTATTCAAAAAATTAATTTATTTATTAAATTGAAAATGAAAAATATTATGTATTAAATTTGTAATAAAAAATTTAGCTAGTGTATTAACATGAATTTTTTTATTTTCTCATATATTCCAATATTTAGTATATAGAACGCTATTGACTTATGATGATGAATTTTAATTATATGTAATATATGAGAAATTACAAATATATAGCCTGTATATATTGAACAATAATGAATTTTGTCCATTTACAATAACGACATATTAATAAGTTTATTTTTATTTATTCTTCGTTTTATTTTTGTTAAAAAAGTTTATTTTTGTTCTCTTATTATTTTCGGTCGATTTGATGCATACTTTCAAAAGGGATATAAAATATTCTGATGCAAAATATAATTGGACCGAAACAAAAACATTACGAGATTAGATATGTATAGTGAACAAAAACAAAAACAAAAACAAAAACATAAAACATTGTGAAGACACTTGACTCAGGGTGACGCCAATAAAAAGGATAAAAAATAGCTTGATCGTTTAAAAATTCAATGAGCTCGTGCCCCGCTTACGACGTCGACCAACCGCGTTCCAATTTAGTACTATCTGCGTTCACAAAAAAACTACTAAGAAAACTCAGTTGTCCAGATTGATAGATCATCATCTACATACAAGAAATATTATGGTTGGACACACGTATCCTCATAAGTCTGTCCGCCTCAGAGTTGTTTGTACGAAATATATGAACCAGTTTAACCGTCTTGAAGTACTCTTTTATCCTTTCGAATTCCTTTAAGTGAACAAAAAAGGCCGACCATTCCTCAGGTATTGTAAATATCTTCACCAATATATAGGTGTTGTAACTATCTTCACCAATATATAACATTTCGTAGCAAAAATGACTTCTTGTTATTGATATGACTTCATATATTCCATAATCCAGATTAGCGCTTTGAATTCAACATGGAGTGGTGAGAAACTACTTCAAATGTTTGTTGTCCATCTCATTACTTGTCCGCCTTCTTCAAAACAGCTATACCCGTCTTGACCCGTATATAAATCACCTTTGTTAGGGTCAAAATCCTTTCGACGAAATCAATAGTCGAATATGGACTAAGCAATCAACCATAGTACGTTTTGTATAAAAGATGCTTTATATAAATGATATTTCGTATGAACGACACTTCGTATAAATAACATTTCGCGTAAAAAGTACGAAACCACATGGCCAACCTTCTGAGCAATCAGACTGCTCTGATAGACCACACGAACAGGCGTATCACTCGTCATAATCTAAGGGCAAGCTCAAAAGCTCAGACAAGATGCTCGGGCAGAACAAATTTGTCGGACTTTCTGAGCAGAACCCATTCCTCGGAAGTTCCGAGCTGAATAAATTTCCTAAACCTTCCGAATAGACACTTAGCTTAGACTAGCTGCTCGGACACTTGCTAATATCTTCCTCCGAATGTGCGATTAGTCGCAACCCATCTTCGTAACGAAAACTTACACACTACTAGCTGTTGACATAATCACCAAGTAAACTATATGATATACGAACTTAGGCCAAACCCACAAGTTTCGTACTATATAGACTTCGGGCTGGAGTAAGAAGACATATACTCAAACAGACTCGAATCATCCCTTTTTGGCCCATTCTGAAGATAAAGTCAAGCCGTGGAAAGATAAATAAAAAATGGAAATAAAAAATCAAAGAAAAAAAGAGGAAGATAAACCTGAGCAAGAAGAGGAAAATTCGAGCATAAAAGTAAATCCGAACGAAAATGGAATATGCGATAACAGGAAGATCTCCGGAAATATTATAGGAAAATATCTTCTAAAGCGACTCGCCGCGACTATATAAGACGAAGGACTTCCTACGATCAAACCATTTTGAAAACCCTAGCAAAATACTTAGACTTTTTTGTTTGGCTCTTACGCTTTGTACTCTGTTTTCTGTCAAACATATCAATAAAACTATTCTCCGGATCTCTTTTCGTACCGTTTACATTAGAATCTTATGTTCCTTATAAGTTACCTTTACAAGAATCCACCGTGCAAGTTTTGACTCTCATAGTTTGGTGCCGTTCATGGGGGGAAAAAGTTTTCTTACACCTAAAAACCACCGATTAGCAGATCAAAAGAGTTGGCCACTAACAGAAACAGAGACAGAATAAATCACCCTCTGGCGATCAACACTGCAGCAAACACAGCCACGACAAATGACACCATAATGGACAATGCTGCAACAGACGCAGCCACAACCAATGCACTGATAGACGATGTAGCATTGACTAAGTTAGAAGAGATTGTAGCAGTATCAGTGTGGAAGATTCAGAATCGGGAGAAGACGAGAACCGGGACCAACAATATGATCATTGGAGGATCGCAATACTGCCGGGACACAATATCTTCAATCAAATCTTACCAGCGACGAGCAGGAACGAGTGTTCATTGGTCCGCTCCTTCTAAATTCCAAAACAATGCATTAACATAAGAGTGTGAGACTGTGGAAATCGATCTACCGCACAACGATCCCCTCGTCATCAAACTGATCATCAAGGATCATGACGTAGCAAGGATCCTAGTTGATACCGGAAGTTCAGTGGACGTAATATTCTGCAACGCTCTAAGAAAGATGAACATCAATTTATCCGAAGTGTTACCATTTCCAAAACCATTAAAGGGATTCACATGGGACACAACGACGGACCACATGACAATCATGCTACCCGTACAAACATGAGGGGTAACCAAAATTGTCGAGTTTTCAGTAGACGGTACCCCAACGATCTACAAATTTATCATGGGAACTCCTTGGATAAATTCCATGAGAACCGTTTCATCAACATATCACCTCTGCATGAAATTCCCAACGCTCAGAGGGGTCACGACAATTTAGAGAAGTCAGGAACAATCTCGATCTTGTTTCATGACCGAGCATAAACTCATAAATCCGACAATCGAATTTTTCTGAAAACCAAAGATACCACGAACAGAGGCGAATTGGGGAGTGGTAGAAAGATCGAGAAGGCCGCCAAGGAACAAGAAGAAGAAGAGAATATCTTGTAGGATCAGAAAAATGAGTCAGTTGAAGGGCTAAGGGTGACCGTGACGAACTCAACAATCTTATAACCACACTAGCACAAGCTTCTACATAGATTAAATCCATACGATCATAAGTTCACAAAGAAAAGACAAAAATAGTTGCAAACAACTGCATACAAAATCTAGTATCTATCTGCATACAATAGGTTCAACGAGCAATAACGTGAAACCAACTCCAGAAGCGATTCATTGATAAATCATCAACGATCACCTTCTTATTATCTAGCATATTGCCTCTTCATATTCGATCGTGCGAGTGATAAATACGTTCAAGAAACAAAGCTCACCAAACGGCACATTCGAAAACATCCTACCCGGATAAAACAAGAACGTATGCTCAACATTCTCATATTCTAACCAACGCTAAATTTTCCGAGTAGAGCTTAGCGGCCAAAATGGCGAACTAACTACAGAACGAGGTGTTAATAGAAATTTATGATGTTTCGGTCGATAAAAAGCGAATTTCTCAGACGAATAATGTGTATTCAGATATTGATTTTGTATAACCAAACCCCACCAAGGTATATATGAACTTCTTATACCATTGTTGAGATGCTTGTTTTAGACCTTATAAAGACTTTTCCAACTTTCAGACAACACTAGGTGGCAAGTTATCCCCTTTTTTGGAGACGTATCCTGGTTGAACCAATATGTATATATCTCTTCATTGATATCACCATCTAGGAAAGCATTGGAGATATCCAGTTGAGATAGAGATCATCCCAATTTAGCAGCTAATGCTAATAACATCTCGACTGAGGATAACTTTTTAACATGATAATATGTATCAATGTATTCAATACCTTCTTCATGCGTGTAACCCTTATCTACAAGTCTGGATTTTTGTCACTCCAATGTGCCATCATCATGGTATTTAAACTTATATACCCATTTCTATCTGATGGCGTGCTTATTAGGAGGTAATGAAGTGATTATCCAAGTATTTGTATCTTCAAGAGTATCAAATTCATTTCCCATAGCCATATTCCAGATCTTGTGTTTCTGTGCTTCCGTGTATGTCTTTGGCTCAAATTATTTACTTAAGAGCAGTCGCGAAGCACATATATGGTGAAGAAATGTTTACATAAGAAACATAGTCTAAAATAGGCATCATATAGAGAATTTTCGTGATAATCCTTGAGATAAGCTGGTGGTCTAGTTTAACGTGAACGGCTGATTGTCTTATCATCACATATTTCAGCTTCTTCACATTAATCATCAGAGTTGTATGAATCATCTGATATATGAATTGAGATCATAGACTTTTCTGGTGTGGAATTTTGACTTGATCAGATATGATGTCCTAAAATCAATGCTTCATATACTCAAATATACTATCAGCAGCAAAAATATATAATCTTCATGGAAGACAACATGATCTGACAGAGATCGTCTTGTTCTCAATATCCAGAAGTTTAAATCTTCTATAAACAGTTGGATATCCCAATAATACACAGGTTCTAGCTCTTGGTAAGAATTTATGTCGTTGTTTTGGAGTAGTCGAAGCATAATTCAAGCACCAATACTCTTTAACGTACTGTAATCAGGTAGTTTAGCCATCATTACCTCAAATGGAGATTTGTTCTCTAAGTGTTGAGTAGGTAGTCTGTATAAGAGATAAAGCTTGATTCTTATTACAATAGGAGGAATGTCGATTTATACAAGAGAGATAGCTAGGATATTAAGCGTAGACTTTAATAACACAATATACACATTTATATCATTGGAATGTTGTCATGATTGTGACTTGATATGATTAGATCCTAAATATACCCTCTCAAGATGGAGGTGGTCTTGAAACTCCAATATTGTTGAAAAACCTGGTGAATGGTACTCTTGGCCGTGGTTTGGTCATAGCATCTGCAAGTTGATCCTTTGTGGAGACATGTACAACACGTAGTGCCCCTGATTGAACCTGATTCCTGATGAAATGATAGTCTAATGCAACGTGCTTCATGCGTGAATGGAACATTGGATTAGCGCATAAGTACGTCGCACCGACATTTTCACAGTAGATGACTGGTACACCATGAATTTCGATACCAAGTTCGTGTAACAATGAGTGTATCCATTTGAGCTCAGACGAAGTATTCGCTATTGACATGTATTCTGCTTCGGTAGATGACCTTGAGACACTTTTATGCTTCTTCGACGACTAGGACATGGGATGTCTGCCCAAGTAGACAACGTAGCCATTCGTGGATATGAAATCATCGGTGTCTCCAGTCCAGTCTGCGTCGGAGTATGCGTGCAAAGTTCTGGTGTTGCCTCGACGAAGAAGTATTCCTTGATCTTGTGTACCCGCTAAGTACCTCAGAACACGCTTCACTGCACTCCAATGATCAGACGTTGGGGCATGCATGAATTGTGACAATCTGTTTACTGCAAAGGACAAGTCAGGTCGCGTAAAAGCAAGATATTGTAAGCTTCCCACTACTGTTCTATACTCTGTTGGATCGCTGAGACGTGTGCCAGTTTGAAGAGAGAGCTTCGGGGTAGTCACCATTGGGGTGGTGACCGGTTTTGCCATGATCATGTTAGTCCGAGAAAGAAGATCAGCAATGTATTTCCTTTGGCTGAGATGTATACCATGTGGCTGACGGCGATCTTCGATACCCAAAAAATAGTTGAGTTCCTCATGGTCTTTAACAGAAAACCGGTTAGCAAGAAAATCTAACATTTGTTGCATCAGTTTACTATCACTGCTACTTACCAAAATATCGTCAACATAAATTAACATGTATAGTATAGACCTTCCTTGGCGCTGTATGAACAGAGAGGTGTCAGAGAGTGAGTTGACGAACCCCAAGCTGAGCAGATAAGTGCGTAGTTCTACATACCAAGCTCTCGGGGCATGTTTGAGGCCGTAAATAGCTTTTCGTAGTCGGCAGACATGATGTGGACGATCCCGATCGACGAACCCAGGCGGTTGTGACATGTAAACTTCATCTGTCAATTTTCTTTGAAGGAACGTGCTATTCACGTCTAACTATCGTATAGGTCAGTTATAACCAGCCGCTATTCCAAGAACAATACGAATGGTAGTAGACTTGACAACCAGACTAAATGTCTCGACATAGTCCAGACCAGGTCTTTGATTGTAGCCTTTGGCAACAAGACGGGCCTTGTACCGGCTGATCGATCCGTCAAGTTTGTATTTAGTCGTAAAAATCCATCTGCATCCGACAATTGTAACATTTGGAGGAGGCGGCACAACAAGATCCCATGTGTGATTGGTTACCTGAGCATTGAATTCCGCAGTAGCTGCATGTCTCCAATTGTCATCTTGGAGTGCTTGGAGTACTGTCTGTGGTTCGGTGTTGGATGACAACACGACTGACATGAGGTATTTCTTGTTTGGTTTGATAATACCATGGTGAGCTCGGGTGGACATTGAGTGGAAATTTTCTGGGTTTGTGTTGTCTAAGGGTGGTGGTTGAGGGAGAAGAAGAGGATTGAGTGAGGAAGTGTTTGGTGGTTCAACGGGTGTTTGAGAATGGGCCGTTGCTGGTGGTGATATGGGACCTGGTGAATTTGGTTGGGCTGAGGTAGAGGAATTAAGAGGCTGTGGATTCTGGGCCGTGGGAGGCGGCCCATTTTCATTTGGAGCAGTGGGCTCAGAGGAGGGAGAAACAGAAAGAGTTTCAGAGTTAGAGTGCGATACCTGAGAAGACGACGATGGAGGCGACGTCGGAGTTGGAGTTGTGTGGTGAGGATCTGAGAGAAGCGGTGGCTGCGGCGGTTCTGAGAGCGACTGGAGCGTGAGTATCGAGTGGAGTGGCCATGTCTGGGAAGGCCGTTCCAATGTCTCGTCTGTCTGAGTTATTGTATTCCTCAATTGCGCAAATGGAAATTTGGTCTCGTCAAATTGTACATGTCAGGAGATGTACATTCGACCAGATGAGAGATGATAGCACATGTAAGTACTCTGTGAAGCCGAATAACCCAGAAAGACGCATTGAAGATATTTGTCTTCAAACTTGTGTCGAGTGTAGGGTCTGAGCCAGGGATAACAAGCACATCCAAATACGCGCAGCTTGTCATAGTTGGGTAATCGACCAAACAATCAGTGAAATGGAGATTGCATCGACAAGAGCGGAGTTGGTAGTCTGTTGATCAGGTAAACTGCGATAGCAAAGGCAAAGGGCCAGTAAGTTTTCGGCATCAACGATTTGGAGAGAAGCGTGAGTCCGGTTTCGACTATATGGCGGTGTTTTCGTTCTGATAGGCCATTGTACTTCGGTGTATGCGGAGTAGATGTGAGATGGGAGATCCCGCTTGCGACAAAGAAATCTCTCAAGGCAACAAATTCACCACCATTGTTGGAATAGAAGGTACCGATTCGAGTCTGGAAGTGATTCTCTACCAGATTTTTGAAGGCAACAACTGTATCTTTCACTTGCGATTTGCGTTTTAGAGGGTATAGCCATGAATACCGGCTGAAATGGTCAATGATAACTAAAAATATTTGGAGTTATCTTGGGATAGAATGGGTGAGCTCCAGACATCAGAATATAGGTACTCAAGAGGTCTTGTGGATTTTATTGTAGAATGAGAAAAGGGTAGCTTATGGCTTTTATTGATTAAGCAATCTGAGCAAGAAAAGTGTTTATGAGAAGGTGTAGAAATAGGAAGAGAACAACTTGAAATAACAGTGTTTAAGATAGAAGTAGATGGATGTCCGAGTCGACAGTGCCAAGACGATAGAGTCGCCTTTGAACTAGTTGTTGCAGACAGTGCATTGACTTGAGATACGTTCGTTGGCCACTCATACATCTCCGCTCTAGCTCTGCCGCAGATTAACGGGGCACCCGTTCTCAGATCCTTCACCTGAAAGCTGGATGGAAAGAATTCCACAGAAACCACATTAGAACTACAGTGACGACACACAGAGATCAGGTTCTTTTTTATGGTTGGGACATATAAAACACTGTGTAAATCTAATGGACGAGTTTTAGTGGTAAGAAAAGTTTGTTGGATAGGAACAGTGGATCCGTCTGCGATCATCACGTCGTTGCTTCCATTGTACGGCTGATGGAGCGCAAGGTTGTTAAGGTCGGAGGTGATATGGTGCGTTGCACCACTATCCATGAACCAGTTGGAAGGCGTGTACTGTGATGCTACAGCCATGTTGGCTCGTGGAGTCCATGGCGTAAACGGGCTAGCTTTTACCTGAGCATTTATGTTATGAAAAGTCGAGAGTTGTGAGCACCTCTTGGAACTGTGGCCTTGAACCCCACAGATCTGACATCGTCCGAGATACGGCCTTGGTCCTCTCGACTCGAACCGGTTTTGTTGCACAGATGATTGGCCGTGTTGATAGCCTTGATTCGCCCACTGGTTGCTATTGTTGTTGTTCATGGACCGAGACTGATTTCTGTTTGTGTTGTTGTTGTTGCGATGCTGAGCCATATTGGCTGTGATAGGTATGAGCAGCACCACCTCTGGATTTGCACTAAGGAGCTTGGCCTCATGGTTAAGGAGGCGCTCATGCAGCTCAGTGATGGATGGGGGGAGGTCTCTGCCTTCAATCTGATCAATGACATATTTGTAGTCCTCCGAGAGTCCATCGAGGATGATATCGGTCTGGTCTTCATGATCCATGGCTTTACCAAGGATCGCCAGCTGATCACATCGGTTGATGATGCCTTGTAAGTAAACATCAGTCGTCTTGTTTTCCTTCTTCCAATTCTTCAGTTGAGTCTTCAACTGTTTGATGTGTCCACGACTTGGCTTAGCGTAGGTTAAGGCAAGTGTGTTCCAGATCTCCGATGTTGTGGTCGCACGCGAGACAAGGTGCTGGAGCGTGGTGGAGATGGCTCCAATTTGGGCACTGAAGATGAGCCTATCTTGGCGGTTCCAAAGAGTGAATGCTGGATTGACTGAGACTTGGCCATCGACAATGAGAGTGGGTGCTGAGACTACAACCGAGCCATCAAGATGACCTGCCAGGTTGTAACTATCAAGTAGAGCATGATTTTGGAGGCTCCACATGAGGTAATTGGCAGCAGTGAGTTTAGTAACATTAGACATGTTTATGGTGAGGAGCGTTTGGGTGTTTGTGTTAATGGTGTCAATGACAGTAGTGGGGAAGGTGTTGTCAGAAGAACTCATTGTGAGTATTAAAGAAAAAGAGCATAGGGATTTTTGGGTGGATCGTAGGCGGCTGATACCATATAAGAGATAAAGTTTGATTCTTATTACAATAAGAGGAATGTTGATTTATACAAGAGAGATAGCTAGGGTATTAAGCATAGACTTTAATAACACAATATACACATTTACATAATTGGAATGTTGTCATGATTGTGACTTGATATGATTAGATCCTCAATAGTCTGTTGATCAAGAAAACAATTGTCATGATGCACTCAGTCTATTATTCAAGAGGAATATGAGACTGGAACATAAAAGATCATGCAACATTTAAAATGTGTTGGTGCTTCCTCTCAACTACTGAATTCTGATGGGGAGACTCTGGAGATGAATGGTAAGACACAATCCCTTTTCTTGATAAAACTTTGTGAAGTTAAACTCTGGAGCATTGTCTGACCTTACTCCTTTAAGTTTAACATCAAACTGATTCTCAATCATAGCAACAGAAATAGGAAAGTCAGATGTAACATTTGATTTATTCATGAGCATCTACACACAAGTAGTATTAAGGTGTATGGGCTTCCAATCTAAAACCAATTGGTGATAAGTGGACTGGCCCATATCACTTATATATTACTAAGGATCCCTTCCAACTACCGATGTGGGACTTATGTCCCTAATATTCCTCCTCGAGATAATGGCTCTTTGAGCATTAATCTCGGAATGTTCGGACTTGGATCGACGGCGCCAATTTAGGCCTGGGTTGTCGATAATTGGACCAAATTTGGGTCGGAACGGGTTGGAATGCATGGATCGGGCTCTGATACCATATTAAGTTGTATGGGCTTCCAACCTAAAACCAATTGGTGATAAGTGGAGTAGCCCATACACTACAAGAAAAACTGTATTTAGCTACGGATTAGCTACGGATTTTTCCGTAGCTAATTTTTTCAGCTACGGATTGCTACGGATTAGCTATGAATTCAAATCGTAGAAAAGTCGTAGCTATCCGTAGCCATTCATAGCTATTTAGCTATGGATACGAGTCGTAGCTATCCGTAGCTACATAACTACGAATAGCTACGAATAAGTCGTAGCAAACAATAGCTACGATTAACTACGTCATTTGTCGTAGCTAATTAGCTACAAAATCTATTTCGTAGCTATTCGCAGCTATATATATATTGTATAGCTACGGATAGCTACAAATATATCCGTAGCTATTGAAATCCTTAACCCTAAACAAACCCTAAAACTCTAACTAATTAAATTATAATTAGTATAATATATCCAAAACTAATTTTAATACTTATAAATTAAACAATATATTATAATCTATTATTTGTAAACATTAAATTAAAACCTTCAACACAACACTTAAAACCTTATACCCTAAACCATAACCATACTCTAAACATTCATCTCAATCAAAACTATAAAATCAAAATATAAAAACTAATTATATATACATAAAACTAATATTTAAACATGTACATATATAGTTTAGATAAAACAAATTAAAACTATAAACCCTAAACCCTAATCAAACCCCAAAACTCTAAATTATAAATAAAATTCTAATTAACAAAATTTCAGTTATTATAACATATCTAAACCTAAGATTCAACACTTATACAATTTTAAATTTTTTTATGATTTTCAAACATTTACTTATAATCTTAACACATAATACTTCAAACTCTATACCTTATACCATAATCATACTCTAAACATTAATTTCATTCATAAACTATAAAATCAAAATATAAAACTAATTACATATACATAAATATAATATTTAAACCATTTAAATATGTACTTTTCATAAAATTAACTAAAACTATTTTAAAAAATAATAAATTTAAAACTAATTAAAAGCCATGTATAAGTTATATATAATAAATTAATTACATATATACTTTATGTATAATTAATTAAAGTATTTACTTTTTTTTTAAAATCTAGCCATTTAAAATCTAGCCTTTAATTACATATAAATTAAAATATTTTAAAAATATAGCCATTAATTATATAAAGTAATTATATATATATATATATATATATATATATATATATATTCATAACAAAAATAACACTTTAAAAAAATATTTATTATCTGTTACATTTTGGAATTTTAAACTTTTTAAAAGTTAATTTTAGTCATATTTATTATTTTTAACTAATTTTTATTTATTATATATTAAATATATTCGGGAATGATTTCTATTGGTCGAAATAGGTTTACGTGGATCACTAACAACCACCGTAGATTAACAAATATCAACGGTTGTTACTGCTTCTTGCTATATACACGGATCAATGTTACAGCCGTTAGATCTAATCTCTGTGAGATATGGACCGTTAGATGAGAATTAATTTATGAATAATGATTAAAAAAGAGAGTAGCAGATCTGAGATGATGAAGCCGTGAAGACTCATTTCTTCTCTTCTTCATCTTCTTCAACCTGAATCGATCCAATATCTCCTAACATCTTCTTCATCATCTCACTTAGTATCAACAGATCGAACAGGGATCCGTTCGAACAGCCTCATCTTCTTCATCATCTGATCCTCCGCCGCCGCACAGCCTCACATATCCGCAGCACCTAACCCTACAGACTCTTCCGCCGCCGCACAGCCTAACCGCACAGCCTCACACATCTCAGCTTCTTCCGTTACGCTGAGGAGACTCTTCGACCGTCTTCGAGAGCAACCTCACACATCCGCCGTCTACATGGGAGCGGAGAAGCAGAGACACGATATGGTGGATGTTACGGCGGCCGAATCTGAGAGAGAGTCGAAGACAAAGCGGCCCGACCTCCCTCCTCCACACCCTCGTCGCCGGAGAATATGAATACCGCTCCGGAGATGACAGAGACGGCTGCCGGCTTTGTTGCGAAAGTGAGAAAGGAGACGGTGGTCTTAGCGGCTGCCAGAGAGACAATGACACCGGAGTCGACGGCTCTATCGCCGGAGTTACATGCCGGAGACGTTGAAGAAGAACGGACGGATCCGACGATCTTCTTTTTTTTGTAATAAAATTAATTTTAATGTAAATATATTTTATTATAAATAATAATTTAAATACTTTTGTGATTTTTTTTAATTTTTTTTAGATTTTATTATTTATTGTAATTTTGTTTATTATAAATTTATAAATAAAAAAATTTATATTTTTTAATATTTTTTTAATAAAATAATATAAAATAGCTACGGCATTAGTTATAGATAGTCGTAGCTAATATAGCTATGAACACGGATCATAGCTATCCGTAGCAAATAGCTACGGAATTGTTCGTAGCTATGTCGCAGCAAGCTTGCTGCGGATAGCTACGGATTATCATTTGCTACGAGCGTTTAGGCGGGGATAGCGTTCGTAGCTATCCGTAGCTAAACGGAAATTAGCTACAGATTTTGGGCCATAGCTACGAAATAATCCGTAGCTATGGCCCAATTTTCTTGTAGTGATATCACTTATATATTACTAAGGATCCCTTCCAACTACCGATGTAAGACTTATGTCCCTAATAAGTAGCTCGTGAATGGTCATCTACAATAGTCAAGAAGTATCTGAACCCATCATGAGAAGTAGTAGAGAAAGGGCCCATGTATTAATATGAACCAAATCAAACATTTTATCAATCACCCATGTATCCATATTCAAAATTCTGTCAGAGAATGAATAAAAATATGATTTGTTGTTGTCACTTAAAGTACAAAAGATCGAAGAATAGAAAGTACCATAAATTTTGCATATAGTTGGATCAGGAGTTAATTCATTCGATACCTCCATTATAGTAGCAGTTTGAGGGCGTAGATTTGTTGAGAAATAAGCCACTAACTGCTGTGTTTGAACATTTGTCAGGTTAATACCCATCTCAGCTGGTGCCACAGAATTTGTCAAAGCCATATTTGCAGTAATAGGGGCAGAGTAACGTTGTGGCTGGCTTTGGTTCTTTGGTTTCCAACCTGGACGGTATTTATGAACTTTGTAGCAACGATCCACAATATGACCAGATAATTCACAATGAGAACATGTAGGCCTCTGTTTCTGATTAATAAAATGATTTTCCTTGAACATTTCCTTGAACTTGAAAATCTACAGAATTAGTCTGTTGCAGCATCTTCTTCTTGCGTTGTCCTTCATCTTAGACTAACATGTTGTACATGTCTGGCAGTGATGGTCGTGGTTTAGTATTGAGGATATGAGTGTGAGTTTCAGTAAAATCATCATTCAACCCCATTAAGAACTGAACAATCCGAGTGATCTCATGATCAGCTATGAGTTTTTGAACTTGAGAGCATCTGCAACTTCCTTCTTGGCCCGGGTTCTCAAAAACGTCATGATGCAGCCCCGGAGCGGAAGCTTGAGTTATGGATTGATGGAGGACAAGCACTGGCTTAAAAGCTCTCTTACTTGACCGAGATGGGTGGAATGGATGGAAGGTGATTGACTCTCTCAACCGGTGGGTGTTGATTGACTCTCTCAATCGGTGGTGAACTAGTTCTGCTTGAGTCACACAAGCAATACTAATCCAACAATCTTCGGAAACAATTGAATCACTCAATGAATCCTAAGACAAAAGATCTTTACAAAGAACACTCTTTGAAGAACTGAATAATACTTTGATTAATTGAAAGGTTGAAAGGTTGAAAGGTGAATAATACAATGAGCTAAGCTATGCCTTTATAGGCTCTTTACAAACGGTCATATTGACCTTGAACTAGAAGGAAATCGCGAACTTAATGAAAAACTAGCCGTTAGGCTGAAAATGGCAAGAATCCAAGCTCTTGATGGTTTCTTGTATCTGGATGGCTTTAAGGGATAAGTGAGGATCCTTGGGACAGCTTGATTGACAAACAATTCGCAGCTTGCATGTATGGAAAGGAGCCGTTGGTGTTTGATCTCTTTCTTCTCCAAAAATGGTAAGTATGACTTGTTGAAGTTATGGAGAATCTTGTGTGGTCTTGTGCAGCTGGGGACGTCTAGACTTGATGGAAAGGAGCTCAATACACTGTAGTTTTGATAGGCAAACGTTTGGTGCTGAATTGACCTTCCAAATGTGAATGCTTCCATATATGGCAAGTCTGCTGAGCTAGTGCCGATGCTACTTCCTGAGCTAGCTGTGATGCTACATATGGTTAGCTCCTTTTCGGTATCTTCTTCTTGTGTCATCTTTTGGGGATGACTCTTCTTAGTGGCATGCTGATGATGATCTGAGCAAGATGTCTTGACCTTGGTCTCCACTTGAGCTAAGATAAGCTCATACGCCTTGTTGGATCTTCTCGGCTCCATAATCTCTTCTCCATGTGTTATGATTCCTCCTGGGTCATATGTCTTCTTAGGATTGATTGTTGGATGTATAATCAATCCTATGCCTTGCTTTGGATCAGAAATCATTGTGGCCTTGACTTCTCTTTGTTTCTTTGTGCTGCTTGACGTAGTGGTTGAGTCAGCGATTGAGTTAGTCAGCGCCGGGTCTGGTCTGGTTCTGATGACCGCATCATACCCTCCCTCTTCAAGAAGTTTTGACCTCAAAACCTGATAACCTGCACATAGATAAGTCAAGTTAGTCCAGTGAAGTGAATGAGGGTTTAGAAGATTACCTTGGGAATCATTTTGATTCCGGTTGAGTTGTGGAGCATCCGGTGGCTCTTCTTTGAGTAAATAGGATAGCAATGCTCCTCTTCTTTGAGCTGGTATGGCGTCTCCTTTGATTATCTTGCTTCTGCTCTCCTTAAGACCTGCAATGGTCTCAACACTTTTGACAAGAAACAAGTGGGTTATGGGTTTCTTATGAAGAGATAAACTTGAAGCTATTTCACTATCCCTAGTTGTAGTAACTTCTGGGAAGTTTAACAAGTCATTCAACAGAGTTGCTGGGTCATTAGAAATGAGGTGGATTATAGATAGACTTACCTGGCTAACAACCTGATGGTGGTGACTTTCTTCAGTGGGCATGATGGTAAAGCCAAGTGATGTTTGGTCCGGTGGATTTTCCTTGATCTCCCATTTGACCTTATCTTTGGCTCTAATCCCTGTCTCAACACTTGACTCAAGAAACAAGTGCATCATACCAGTGGCTTGACAATTAATGTTAGGCACTTTAAGTTCAGAAATAACCTCATGTTTGGTTGAGGCATGATATAATTCAAGCCTTTGATTTGCTTGTGGCTCATGTGCGGAAACATGGCTCGGTTTTGGTCTCTCTTTCAAGACTCCTTTTTCCCTTGGCTTCTTGATCTTTATCAGACCTGTACCTAAGTCAACTCTTAAGGAAAAGAGCAAGTGCATTATATCTGAGTTTGAGACTTTAAAAACAGGTTGTACAAGGTTGGAGCTTACCATTATGGATGTGACAAGCTGGTTCAGAGTCGCATCTCTCCTGGTGCATGTACTACTAGAGGTTTTAGGCTCTAGTTCATCATTGGTTGAAGCTCCATGACCTTTCTCATCTTGATTCCTTTGTATTGATGATTCTGCCCGAAACTTGACTTCAAGACCTATATCTTTCTCAAGTTCTTTTGGACAAGACAAATGCATTATCATATCCTTGGAATCAGTATGGACATTTTGAGTAAGATATTGACTTACCTTGCCTCGCTCATGTCTTGGTACAACAGTCATGATGGTACCTTGAATGTACTCTTGTCCTTTACTTGCTTGTGTATCATGACATTGATGTTGCTCCACTTCTTCTTTGACACCTAAACTTTCATGAGCCTTGTTTGCTTGCACTCTTCTGTTGTTGTCTTGCTTGGTTTCCTCTTTCTCGGCCTCCTTTGAACAAGTAAGGTGTAAGAATTGATTTTCTTCGCCTTTGCTTATATGCCATTCTCCTTGTCTTATTCCTGCATCAAAACTCTTTGGCAAAGACAAGTGCATGAGTCTTGAATTGGAAATTAAAATATCAGATTGCACAAAATTATCATTTGTGTTAGTTACTTCCAATTTCAACTCTGATGTTATATCTTTGAACAACTTCTTAGATGGATAATTTGCAACAAAATGCCCTCTTTTATGGCACCTATAACAGGTTGGCTCTTTGGAATTTACAAGGTTAGAACACTTACCTTGTGTTGGCGTGTCTCGCAACTTGTGTGATGCATCAAAGCTTGATCCGGTTGCATTGGGTGAAGCTTTGTGGCTCTGCTTCTGCTCTTGCTTCTCCTTCAGGATTTCGTGAGTGTGTTCTACTGGTGCAAATCTGAAGGTGGGAAACTCATTAAATGGTTTAGAGGCTGCTGGTTGCTTTCCTCCTCCTTTGGCCTCTTGTGGTACTAGCTTTTCACCATTTGATGTTGTGGTCCTCTTTCTTGGACAGTCCTTAGCAACATGATCCCTGCTCTTACACTTACAACACATTAGTTCTAATGTATTCTTAGAGACAGAGAACTTACCTTGATACTTTGTTTGAGAGCTATTGGCATCTTGCACAAGTCTAGGAGTTGATGATCTCTTCGGTGGATAAGTAGTTTTGTTTTGTGAACAATACTTCTCCCACATGCTCAACTTTAAGTCATCCCATGTTCTGATCTTTGGCTCCTTGTAGTACCATCTCTCATACTCTTCCTTGTTCCACCATCTTAGAGCCTCTTTGGTGAGTTGTCCAAGTGCTATATGGAGTCGCTCTTCATCAGGAACACAATAGTAGCTAAAGTACTCTTCCATGTTGCTTTCCCAATCTATATAGCTTGCTTTACCTCCTGGATATACAAAGAATTCAGGTCCATAATAATAATATCCATCATCCCAAATTAACCTGACTTTTGACTTGTAGGTGGCTTTGAATGTTGCACGGCTTGAGTCACTCCCTGATTTTCGTTGGGAAGCCCTTGGTTGATGTGACTTCGTCGTTCTTATTCTCCAAGGTTGGTCTGGTGGTTTAGGCTCCACATAAGTAGTTCTTGGTGCATTCCCAAGTCCATTCTCTTCTTGTTGTTGTGTAGGATGGGACTTCTCTAGCTGGGTCAGATGCTCACTCATGCCTCTCAAGACTTCAAGAAGCTGATTCATGGTGATCTGATCAACAGCTGCTCCTTCTCCCATGTCTGATTCAGTGCCTGACACAATAAACTCAAAAGCGTATCAATGGATTCTAACACAAAAAAGTAAAATTCAAAGAATTGCAAACTTTCTTTAATTAAAAAGAATCCACACGATTTGGTGCAAATATGGAAATAAAATTCTGCACAAAAGAAATGGAAACAAGATTTGTGATGCAAAGATTTAAGGAAACTCTTCTTTTTTTTTTTTTGAATTTCGAAATGACACAAAAACTAATATGGAAATAACACTTTTTTTTTTTTGGGTTTAAGAAATCAAATCAAAGCAATGAAAACTCTTTTTTTTTTTTTTAAACTTTTTGGAAACAACTAAAAACACTATGAATAAAATCAACAGAAACAGAAACTTGACACTTTTTCTTTTTAAAACTTTTTTTTTTTTTTTTTTAACAAAACAAGAACAGATTGAAAACAAAACAGAAGCACAATTTTTATGGTTTTTCTTTAATGATGTAATGAAGCAGAAAATTAAGAAACTAAATGCAATGAAAACCGAAAGGATAAAGGATAGAATACACCTGTTGTAGGAACCTTTCGGCTCTGATACCAGATGATGCAGCCCCGGAGCGGAAGCTTGAGTTATGGATTGATGGAGGACAAGCACTGGCTTAAAAGCTCTCTTACTTGACCGAGATGGGTGGAATGGATGGAAGGTGATTGACTCTCTCAACCGGTGGGTGTTGATTGACTCTCTCAATCGGTGGTGAACTAGTTCTGCTTGAGTCACACAAGCAATACTAATCCAACAATCTTCGGAAACAATTGAATCACTCAATGAATCCTAAGACAAAAGATCTTTACAAAGAACACTCTTTGAAGAACTGAATAATACTTTGATTAATTGAAAGGTTGAAAGGTTGAAAGGTGAATAATACAATGAGCTAAGCTATGCCTTTATAGGCTCTTTACAAACGGTCATATTGACCTTGAACTAGAAGGAAATCGCGAACTTAATGAAAAACTAGCCGTTAGGCTGAAAATGGCAAGAATCCAAGCTCTTGATGGTTTCTTGTATCTGGATGGCTTTAAGGGATAAGTGAGGATCCTTGGGACAGCTTGATTGACAAACAATTCGCAGCTTGCATGTATGGAAAGGAGCCGTTGGTGTTTGATCTCTTTCTTCTCCAAAAATGGTAAGTATGACTTGTTGAAGTTATGGAGAATCTTGTGTGGTCTTGTGCAGCTGGGGACGTCTAGACTTGATGGAAAGGAGCTCAATACACTGTAGTTTTGATAGGCAAACGTTTGGTGCTGAATTGACCTTCCAAATGTGAATGCTTCCATATATGGCAAGTCTGCTGAGCTAGTGCCGATGCTACTTCCTGAGCTAGCTGTGATGCTACATATGGTTAGCTCCTTTTCGGTATCTTCTTCTTGTGTCATCTTTTGGGGATGACTCTTCTTAGTGGCATGCTGATGATGATCTGAGCAAGATGTCTTGACCTTGGTCTCCACTTGAGCTAAGATAAGCTCATACGCCTTGTTGGATCTTCTCGGCTCCATAATCTCTTCTCCATGTGTTATGATTCCTCCTGGGTCATATGTCTTCTTAGGATTGATTGTTGGATGTATAATCAATCCTATGCCTTGCTTTGGATCAGAAATCATTGTGGCCTTGACTTCTCTTTGTTTCTTTGTGCTGCTTGACGTAGTGGTTGAGTCAGCGATTGAGTTAGTCAGCGCCGGGTCTGGTCTGGTTCTGATGACCGCATCACGTCACCATCATGCGGTTGTTGGTTCAGGTCACCCATAGCTTCTGGTATGTTCGCCAACCTCAGTTGTTGTCTTCTCTCCCTTGATATGCTCCTTTATAATTCTTTTATATCGTCCACCCGAGGTATTAGGTTTGTTGGACCCCTGCTTCTAAAGTTCATTCACCTGTAAAAAAAAATGGAGAACAAGGTAGAGAATGTGATATATCAATGTAACAGAAAGACTTAGTCTCTAGCAAAACCCAAATCATAATGGCTTAATTTCCACCCAAGATGGCAACGGCGCCAAATTTGATAAGCTAAAAAAAGTTCCCTTTCAACCACTTCAGCTGCAAGTATACAACCTAGTCTTTGAGTTTTTGGGGTGTCAGTCCACTTGGGTGATCAAACGCACTACGAATGCAAAAATTTACTTAATCTAAGCGCAACTAAAATGATTCACGGATTTGTTTACTAATCTTGCAATAAACAAAAATAGTAACCAATTCAAATATGATAACAAAACAATAACACACTTTTAACAATGTTCAAGAGTGAATAAAACAGAGTAAAACATAGCAATATGATGATTAATGAGACAATTGATTAAAAGACTAAGTTCCTTGGGTTGAGATTTCGGTTTGGGTGATCAACAATTAATCCAGAAATGTTTAACAACAATAGAATGATTTCATAGACCAAGAAAAACACATCAAGCTACTCCACTCTCATGATAATAGCCCTACATCTATCAAGCATTAACATCAATTCTCATTGGCAATTTCAAGATAGATATGCATTATGAACAAGTTCTTATTACCACTAAACACCTTAAACATCAATTCTCATTGGTTAAGTATGTAAAGCACTTGATAGAATTTCAAACATTAACTACACTTCTCAGTGCTAGCAACATTTCAGATCAAGAAATTGATTTGAAAATTCAATCCTAGCATTAAGAACTTCTAACAAGTAAGAAATTAATGTTTCTAAGTTTTAACACATCCTAAACCATTGCTAGATCACCCTCACATCACTCAAACCCAGAAACTTAAAATGAAACTACTCCCTATCCATGGAAATAACAAAGCAAGACATGATTTAAGAAAGTAAGTATGAAAGAAATTAAAAGAACTCAAAGAAGAACTCAAGAACAAACTTAAAATTGCATAAAAGATCTAAGAAAACTAAATTGTTTTGTAGTAGATGTTTACAAGAAGTGATATGCTCTTCTAACACAATAAGAGCCTTTAAATAGAAGATAAAAGAGTGTAATGGTCGACCACAACCACATGCAGGGTCTACAAGACGAAATTAAAGCAAAAAGAAAAGGAGCATGTGGCAAAAGTTGGTCTCCCAGCAGAATCAGAACCTCGCTGTGGGATGCCGCTGTGAGATGTCCTGATCCACAACGGCTTCGGGTGGTCGCTGTGGAGGCCGCTGGAGTTTACAATATTCTGCAAAATGATCCCCAACGACTTAGGGATGCCGTTGTACAATGTTGTTGTGAGTTCTGATGCCTCACAGCAGCTTCGGTAGGTCGTTGTGGATGCCGTTGTGCATTTCCATCATTCTGCACTTCTTCATAGCGGCTTCACCAGGCCGCTGTGTGATGCCTCTATAAGGTCTGGTCGTGATCCTTAGCTGTTTTTTCACTTCTTTTGGGTGTATTTCAGTTTCTACGTCCTTCATTATCATTTGGGTGCTTCATCCTGTCTTCCACCACCTACAAAAAGAGAAACAAAGAAAATTCAATCCTAATGATGCCTAAATGCATTATCCTAAAGCTAAAACACACTAAAAATCATGATCAAATACACTCAAAAATGCAACACATCAATCTCCCTTGGTGTATTTTGTCTTGTTCTCCTTTGGTGCTGATGTCTTCTTGTTCTGACCAGGTTTTGGTTACAAGTTATCTTTTAGTGGTTATTCTTCACTGGTTTTATCCTTAGTACCTTCACTGAGATCAATTCTATAGACAAGAAACAAGTGTATCATGTGTTCTTTATAAGAATATAATCTCGTCAATCCTTTTGTCCTAGTTATATCTAATCCTCTTACTAATTGCAGTATGAGATTAAGAGTTGTAGTTGTGAATCTATCACTTTCTTCCATGGCTAATAATATCATTAATTCGAATTTTGACTCTTTAGAAATAAGCTTAGAGAAAGAATGACTTACGTGATGAACACATTTATTGTTCTTAGCATTCAGCTTGGTAGGGTGAATTGGTGTACGATCTGGGGGCTTCTCCTTAGTGTCTCCTCTATTCATAAAGCTCTTAGCTATTTGATGGTTATCCTTGTTGTTTTATGTGCTTGAAATAACTTCTAAGAGTAAGTTCATCATATCTGGCTTTGAAATTATATAGCTAGGTATTGAAATATTCAAACTTACAAGGAGTTTGTTAGCTAATTGCAACATGTTCTACTCTTAACTTTCTTGAACTCCATAGTTTCTATCATAGATGACTAGAGATTCTCCATGGATTCCACCAATGTGTTTAAGATTCTAAGCTGCTGAACAAAGTGTAAAAAGAGCAGTTACCTCTTGCTTCTCATCTTGCTCTGTTTTTGGTGACAATGCCATATTGCTCTTCTTTTCTATGCTCAATCTCGTTTTGAATATGACTTTCCTCACATCTGCTTATGGGTCTTTTTTCTTTTATTATTCATGAATCAAAACTCTTTGGAAAATACAAGCGCATGGGTCTAGAATTGGGAAATAAAATATAAGACTGAAATGAGTTATCACTTGTTTTAATTACTTCTGATTTCAATTCTGGTGATGTAACATTAGTTAATTTTCTAGATGGCCATGTAGTAGCTAAATGCCCTTTCTTATGACACCTATAACATGTAGGTTCTTCGAAATTCACCAAGTTAGAAGTCTTATATTTGGTGGGTATGATTTTTACCCTAAGTAAGGTGGTTAAGCTGGATTTGGTTGCCTTAGTTGAAACTTCTTGTTCTCCTATGTTCACAGAAGCAGCTTGATAAATCTCCTTCTGCTCTTTTCTCTCCTCCTTTAGTTGCAGAATATCCTTTATCCTTTACCATTTCTCTTGTATGCTTGGAGGTTCAAGTGAGAGTGGGGAGGTTTGCCTTTGTTGATCCTTCTTTACATGAGCAGTCTTCTTAGTTTTTGCTGGACTTGGACAAGTGCTTGTAAAAACTTTCTTGGGCTTAGTATAACGGGTATTCCTGTATTGGGAAGTATATTTCGGTTTTGTTTAGCCATCTCTCTTCTAGGTGTTACTTGACATTGGGAGTTTGAAGAGATTTTCTTGGGAGTCTGGTGCCTCTTTAAGAATTCTTTCTACATCCTTGTCGTAAGGTCGATCTACCTAGTCTAAATTTGGTATGTTGTAGAATGTTGGAGTACCTTCCTTTTGCCACCATTTGTAAGCATCTCCGGTTAGCCCTTCAACAACATATGATAGCTTTTCCTCCTTAGGGATGTTGTTGGATCTCAGCCACTGCTTCATGTTGGTTTCCCTTTGGAGATAATCTTCAGGTTTTTGGCTGTACCCCGAAAAGGTTAAGGACTTGGTTCTGGGAACACCTCTCTTGTAGCTTTGCTTCTTTGTTGTTGTAGCTTGGTACTTTTCTTGTAACCAAAGTGTGGTGAGGCTCCTTCTTTCGTTGTGGAAATGAGTGATATGGATATCCTCATCATGATCTGGTTATAGACAGTAATATATTCTTGACCTTGAATCTCAAGTTGGTGTGTCTTCTTCATATTGTAATTCATTGGAGAAGCTTATGTTGGTAGGATAAAATTCTTGTTGTTCAGGTTCCATCTCCTCTTCATGTGGTTCTTCTTTAGAACCAGAGTAATCTTGTGGCCATGGTGATTCTTGATAATAAGTTTCAGACCAGTTCGCATCTTCATATGTCTTTTCTTCTTATGATAAGGCTTGTTCTTCTTGTTCCATGGTTATGTTCCTGAATTCAAAGTTTAAAGTGTATCAATGGTTCTAAGTAAACAGAAGAAATCAGAGTATCTAAAATGATAATTAAATGGCAAAGAAATAAGTTTTTCTCTTTTTCAAGAGTACATGTCCAATAAAAAAATGGAAACTAGAGCCTTTTTGTTCTTTTTAAATTAAAATTTGAAATAGCTTATGCAAATATGATAAACTAATAATGGACAAACAAGATCTTTGATTTTATTTTAAGGAAATTTTTGAATCAAATAATGGATACAAGCAAAAAAAAAAAAAAACAGAAGATCAACGTTTCTTTTGTGTTTTTTGGTTTATGACAAAATATGAACAATAACTAGATGAACATATGATTTTATGCATTTTGTTTGATGCAGTTAGAACGATAAGACAAGTATTCAAATAAGAACACAAACTTTTGTTTTGATTGTTTTATATATTTGGAATAAAAACACAACATGAACAAAACTAAGAATCCAAACAAGAACATAATCAAATATTTTATGGGTTTTTGATTTTAATGAAACAAAACAGAAAGGATAGAAACAACCAAATAGTTAGGAGCTTTTGAAGCTCTGATACCAGATAATGTAGCCTTAGAATCACTCCAAAGCTAAACCACTTAATGATTAGATGATCTCAAGCCAAATCCTACGAAAGATGGTGTTGAAGGTGGAAGCGGTGGGATGAAGATTTGAATGACTCTCTCAATCTGTGGATATGATTGACTCTGTCAATCTATGGTGGAACTAATTTTTTCTAAATCTCAAAACTAAACCCAATCCGTGGATTAATAGAACCAAATGAATCACTCAGTATATCCCAAAGACAAAGAACACTTAAAGAAACTCTCTTTGGAACCAAATATTTTTCTGTATTAACTTGATTAAAATGGTGCTTTACAAAGGGGAAGAAATGGATCTTATGTAGTGCCTTATAAGGATGCTAAGAAGTTAGCCTGATAGAAATAAATAGCAGAAATAAACGAGAAAATAGGTGTTGGTGCAATGATGATGAAATCAGCTAAATGGGGGGGGGGGATGTGATTATTGCTTGAATCTTAAAAGCTTGGGAAGGAATATCTGATTCATTGGGGCAAGCAGGTTCATTTATAATGTGTCAAACAATCTGTATCAAATGGAAACGATTCATTGCTCTTTAAATACTAAATGTATGAATGCATCCGAATATGGTAAGTTGAGAAGCAATGAGATTTGCTTGATCCTATTGTTTTTGGTGTATGTAAAGATGATATTGTAACGCCCCGTCCGTCCCTACCGGTGAGTCACCCATCCCTCTTCCGGGCTCGTGGGCCCCACCCCTGTCCGACAGTCGGTGCGTTATTTTTCTTAGGCCCAACCGAGTAATTTACTGACTCTACAATCACCCCATGACCTTTTTCCATGTGTTTTGTCCTCACACACATGCTACCACGAGTCACTTCCCGGAAGGTCACCCATCCTGGGACTACTCCAGCCCAAGCACGCTTAACTCTGGAGTTCTTTCAGGTAAGTGACCGGAAAAGGTAAGTGCACTTGGTGACATAGGTAGCCAAATTAATTCTTTTAAGCCTTTCCGCATATACCACAAACCGGGATGTTACAATTCACCCACTCTCACAGAGCGCAACGCCCTCGTTGCGCACCAGGATCGTTATCTTTGATGGTGTGAGCCCTCACTGACTCCACACGCATCCTCGGATTCGGCTCTGATACCACTTGTAACGCCCCGCCCACCCCTACCGGTGAGTCACCCATCCCTCTTCCGGGCTCGTGGGCCCCACCCCTGTCCGACGGTCGGTGCGTTATTTTTCTTAGGCCCAACCGAGTAATTTACTGACCCTATAATCACCCCATGACCTTTTCCCATGTGTTTTGTCCTCACACACATGCTACCACGAGTCACTTCCCGGAAGGTCACCCATCCTAGGACTACTCCAGCCCAAGCACGCTTAACTCTGGAGTTCTTTCAGGTAAGTGACCGGAAAAGGTAAGTGCACTTGTTGACATAGGTAGCCAAATTAATTCTTATAAGTCTTTCCGCATATACCACAAACCGGGATGTTACAAATATATTACTCTCCTAGATGGTTAGATGTGTCTCCTGAAAGCGTAGATGTTAGTCCTGATTGCCAAATATGAGTTTGAAGTGTATTGAATTCGTGAGCTTCCCAATAAGGCATGTGAGCATCATCTGATTTATAGTTGAATAACTTCTACATAAGAAATAACATTAGCCTGATTCCAAATCTCTTGGATTCTTTGATGAATTAAGATTCCATAACAAGTTTCTTTGTTGCTTGATTCATCATGGTTGAGTCTCAGTGCTTCAATTTGTTGTGGTATGCTCCTTCGGGTCCATAAGAAATCTTATGAGTTGTAACTTGAATATCTTCCTCATGTGGAAAACTCTTGAACTAATTCCACTTGTGATGATTCCTTGATGAGTACTTCTGTAACAGGTTGACTTGTAGCTTAACGCATTTTTGTTGGGAAGATATTCTCCAAGACATGCACATATGTCTATGGTGAATTCAAGTTTTCTCTCTCCAAAGGTTTTGACTGGTTGATTTATTTCCTCTCCATGATCCTTGTTTGATGATGACTTGATGTCCTCATCACAACATTATAAAATTGTTTGAGTTCTATGTCTGGAGATAATGAATAGAATAGTTCATGTCATGTTGTACCTTTATGTAATGCACCAATTTCATTAGCGCTTGATAGTGTGAAATCAGTGGAGAAGCTGTGTATTGAGAAAGTTCTTGAACTGCCGAACATATATCTAGACGTGTGATAATCAAATATGTCAGCTTACCAGTGAGGCTCATGTATGATCGTGGATTATCCATAAGTTCACCATCATCTTTGAGCATCTTCAGATTTGGTTCCATGGGAAGAGGAAGGTTTACAACCCAAAAGGCCAATATCTTCAAGAATCTCCAAGGCATAATTTCTTTGACAAACTGAAATGCGATCAGATGATCTTTCAATATCTAAACCTAAAATTACGTAGCAGGTCCAAGACCACGAAGTTTAAAAGCCAGTTTCAATTGATATTTTAGATGTTCAGCAGCCTTGTCCTCATTTCTAGCAACGAAAATATCTTCAACATATATAAGAACACAAACAAATGTAGATCATGTTACCTTGGTGAATAATGTGTATTCAGATATTGATTTTGTATAACCAAACCCCACCGAAGTATATATGAACTTCTTATACCATTGTTGAGATGCTTGTTTTAGACCATATAAAGACTTTTCCAACTTTCAGACAACACTAGGTGGCAAGTTGTCCCCTTTTTTTGGAGACGTATACTGGTGGAACCAACATGTATATATCTCTTCATTGATATCACCATCCAGGAATGCATTGGAGATTTCCAGTTGAGATAGAGATCATCCCAATTTAGCAGCTAATGCTAATAACATCTTGACAGAGGATAACTTTTCAACATGATAATATGTATCAATGTATTCAATACCTTCTTCATGCGTGTAACCCTTAGCTACAAGTCTGGATTTGTGTCACTCCAATGTGCCATCATCATGGTATTTCAACCTATATACCCATTTCCATCTGAGTGAATAGCAATATGATTTGTTGTTGTCAGTTAAAGTACAAAAGATCGAAAGTACCATAAATTTTGCATATAGTTGGATTAAGAATTGATTCATTCGATACCTCCATTATAGTAGCAGTTTGAGGACGTAGATTTGTTGAGAAATAAGCCACTAACTGTTGTGTTTGAACATTTGTGATGCAACGCATATTCTGTTAGATACTTTCGTATCTAAACAGATTCTACTTTCCTTTATTCATTCTGATTTGGTGTTATCTTTGGGTTTTATTTTCATGTTTATCTTTAGGAAATATCTTTTAGAACTTTCTATATAAGAGAAGCTTTAGAGACGTATTTCATTCATTCGATTTTATTAATAAACTTCAGAGCTTTTAAAGAAATTGTTCCTTTGAATCTTGATATCTCGTTTGAGTTTCGAGTTCAAAGAAGAGCTAGTTGTTCGGGTATTCGTAGAATCAACGACAAAGAGTTAAGCTACGCCAGTTTGGTATCAGAGCGCGTAACGTTCCGGCGTTTTTGAGCAAAAAAAAAAATTTCTCAATCATGCCTACGTCGCAATCACAACAACAACGATAACAATAACAACATGGATCTACTGAATGAGTGGGCAGAATTTCGAGCTTCAATGCTCGTGATGTAGGAGGAATTTCAGGCGTCCGTGACTGGTGCGATTCAGGAGTTGACAAAGGCAATCAGGCACAACCGTGATCAGAATCGGGACTATCTCAGACACGAGGAAAAACTGTTTGTAAACCCTTTTTCTCAGTGTCGCCGTGATTTCGGAGATGATCGTGTGGACAGAGGAGTGTTGGTTCGGGAACCTCCGGATCGACACTGGGAATCCGGTTTTAAATTGGAGATTCCCGAGTATCATGGAAGTTTGAGGGGTGATGAGCTGATGGATTGGATCACTACTGTGAGTGAGATTCTGGAATTTAAAGCCGTCCCTGACGATCGTAAGGTGGCTCTGGTGGCAACTAAGTTCTGTGGTAAGGCAGTTGCGTGGTGGTTCCAGTTCAAAACGAATCGGGCTCGAACCAGGAAGAGCAAGATTCAATCATGGGAGAAACTGCAGAAACATCTAAAGCAGACATTCCTTTCATATAATTACGACCGTATGACATACACAAAACTGCAGAACTTACGGCAAGGTTCACGTTCTGTAGAAGATTATGCGGAGGAATTCTCCATGCTTCTGACTCGAAACGAGATCAATGACAGTAAGCTACAGCTCGTATCGCGTTTCATCGGGGGACTTTGACCACAGCTCCAAACAGCTTTGGCTCAATTTGATCCGATGTCAGTAGCAGAAGCTCATAGGCGAGCAGTATCTTTTGAGGCTCAATTCAAATCTTCCTCCTCAAATTGGAGGACTTCAGCTTCTCGCAACAAGGTCGCGGGACCCAATCTCACAGAGATTTCTACGGTGGGAAGTGGGAAAAATACAACAGAGACTTCGACTGGTTTGCGCATGCAACAGGAATAGCGGACCGGTTCTGCTACGGATGATATTGGTTTACGCCGTTCTTCGCGCCACAATGCCTTACGTTTTTTCACGTGTGGGGAAGCTGGTCACCTCCAAACTACGTCTCCGACTAAGTCGAAGAGAGGATTATTGGCAGAGCAAGTACAATGGGAATCAAACGCTTTGTTTGACGACGAAGCTGAGGACTTTCCCATAGACCACGTTAGTGGAGATCAGGGTACAACTCTTATGTTATGTCATATTTGCTTAGCGCCTATTACAGTTTACGAGCCTTGGTTACGGTCCAACCTGTTTCAGTCGACCTGCACTATCAAAGGAAAAATTTGTCGTTTTGTCATTGACTCGGGCAGTTGTAGGAACTTAATTTCAGAGGAGGCTGTCCGAAAGTTGGGATTGAAGAAGGAGGATCATCCCACACCATACAAGTTGACTTGGCTGAAGGAGGGTATCGAAGTTTGCATCTCTCACCAAGCCATGGTTTCATTCTCAATCGGCGGGTCTTATAAGGACAAATTGTATTGTGATATTGCTCATATGGATGTCAGCCATTTGCTATTGGGGTGTCCTTAGCAGTATGATCGTAGCACTTTACATGACGGACGGCACAATACTTACAGCTTCGTGTTCGAGAACCGTAAGATCGTACTCTTACCCACACCACCGGAAAATCCTTCTACACCTATTCCACTGTCAGGCGGTGGGAAGGAACTAGTGGACAGCTCGGGTAAACGGCCCTCCATGGTATTTTGTTCTCGTGTAGTGTTCGAGAATGAATTACGGCTATCCGGGGTTGCATGGGCATTGGTGTCGTCTTTTGTACCATCCGATACTAACCAAACACTGTCGCCCTCCATTCTTCAACTATTGAACGAGTTTAGTGATGTTTTTTCTGGCAGAACTTCCGCAAGGTCTTCCTCCTTTGCGCGATATTCAGCACCATATTGATTTGGTTCCAGCTACAACACTACCTAATCGACCACATTACCGAATGAGTCCACAAGAACATGAGGAGTTGCGTCGACAGGTTGAGGAATTGGTTGCTAAGGGGTACGTACATGAGAGCTTAAGTCTGTGTGCGGTCCCGGATTTGCTCATTCCTAAGAAAGACGGTTCCTGGCGTATGTGTGTCAATAGCAGGGCCATCAACAAAATTACAGTACGTTACAGATTCCCGATCCCGCGTCTGGATGACCTATTAGATCAGATCGGTACGTCGTCTATCTTTTCTAAACTGGATTTGAAAAGTGGATACCATCAAATCCGAATCCGACCAGGTGACGAGTGGAAAACCGCATTTAAAACACGAGAGGGACTTTTTGAGTGGTTGGTGATGCCGTTCGGATTGTCAAATGCTCCTAGCACGTTCATGCGAGTTATGAACCAGGCCTTGCGTCCTTACATAGGTAAATTCCTGGTGGTTTACTTTGATGACATTTTGGTGTTCAGCTCTTGCCCGCAGGAACACGTCAAACATCTCCGACTGATCTTATTGACTCTGCGTAAGGAAACGTTCTTCGCGGCACAAAAGTGCGAGTTCGCCACTGATCATGTACTTTTCTGGGGTATGTGGTCTCCAGTAAAGGCCTTTCTATGGATGCTTCAAAGGTTGAGGCTGTCCGATCTTGGCCACAGCCGCGTACAGTATCGGACGTCCGGAGTTTTCACGGGCTCGCCTCTTTCTACAAGTGTTTCGTCCCGCATTTCAGCACCATCATGTCCCCTTTGACGGACTGTATGAAGGAGGGACGATTGCATTGGACTAGTGAGGCGGCAGCAGCATTTGAGACTATTAAATTGAAGTTGATGTCCGCGCCAATCCTCGTGCTCCCTGACATCTCGATACCTTTCGAGTTACACTGTGACGCTTCAAAACTTGGAATAGGTGCAGTCCTCAGCCAGCAGTCTAAGCCAGTGGCTTACTACAACGAAAATTTAACAGGCGCAAAGGGGAAATATAATACATACGACGTCGAATTCTTGGCCATCGTACAAGCAATCAAGCATTGGAAACATTATTTGTTTCATAAGAAGTTTGTTCTTTATACGGATCACGATGCGCTCAAGCATTTGGATAGTCAAGCTAATGTTTTGGCGAGACATGCTTCATGGATATCTTTTCTACAGCAATTTACGTTTGCAATTAAACATAAGTCGGGAAAGTTGAACAAGGTGGCTGACGCTCTAAGTCGACGCCATTGTTTGGTAACAACTATGCACGCTTCTGTGATGGGGTTTGCTACATTTTCCGAGCTTTATCCGACCGACCCTTTCTTTGCATCAGTTGTTCGTGATATCGAGGATGGGCATCCGACCGAGTTCTCTCTCCAGGATGGCTTCATCTTCAAAGGCTTACGTTTATGTGTACCTGACTGCAGTTAACGTTTGCAGATTATTTCTGAGCTACACTCCGAAGGTCATGTGGGTAGAGATCGAACTTTGCACCTAGTTATCCAATCATATTTTTGGCCAACATTGCGCAGGGACGTGGAGAGCTTTGTAGAGCGGTGTAGATCGTGTCAGTTGGCGAAGGGACAGTCTTCAAATGCGGGCTTGTATCTCCCTCTTCCTGTTCCAACTCAGCCATGTACAAATATAGGCATGGACTTCATTTTGGGATTGCCTCGGACTCAGAAGGGTCACGATTCCATTTTTGTTATAGTCGACCGTTTCTCTAAAATGGCTCACTTTGTTCCTTGCAAACGGACAACAGACGCAGTAATGGTGGCGCAATTGTTCTTTCGCGAGATATACAGGATCCATGGTCTACCTACATCGACTGTGTCTGATCGGGACACTCGATTTCTGAGCCATTTTTGGCGCTCGGTTTGGAAGCTGCTTAACACTAGCTTGGACATAAGTACAGCGTACCATCCCCAGACAGATGGTCAGACCGAAGTAACTAATCGTGCTTTAGGAAACATGATCCGCAGCGTCGTGGGTGATCACATAAAGATTAGGATACTAAACTTCCGCAGGTGGAATTTGCACACAACCATGCGCGGAATCGGAGTCTGGATTTTGCCCCGTTTCAGGTGATTTATGGGGTTTTGCCGCGTGGACCATTGGACCTGTCTGTCGTTCATGATATGTCTCGGCTGCATGGGACTTCTCGTGACTTCGTATCAGCTTTACAAGAGGTTCACTCTTCTGCGGTTTCTAATTTGCAGCATCTCAGTCCTATAAGGAGTCAGCTGATAAGCATCGACGTGAGGTTATCTTTGAGCGGGAGACCTTGTCTGGGTATACCTTACTCGTGATCGCCTTCCGCCTCATGAGTACAGCAAACTGCGATCATGTAAACTTGGTCCTCTGAGGGTGCTTGAGCGAATCAACGCTAATGCGTATAGTCTGGAGTTGCCCCAACATCTCAACACGGCTGATGTTTTAACGCCAAGTACTTGACTCCGTATAAAGGCGACAATTCACTTCAAGATTCAGAGACGAATCTTCTCCTACCGGGGGAGACCTGATGCAACAGATTCTACTTTCCTTTATCCATTCCGATTTGGTGTTATCTTTGGGTTTTATTTTCATGTTTATCTTTAGGAAATATCTTTTAGAACTCTCTATATAAGAGAAGCTTTAGCGTTGTATTTTTTTTTTTTTTTGTCACTGCTTTAGCGTTGTATTTCATTCATTCGATTTTATTAATAAACTTCAGAGCTTTTAAAGAAATTGTTCCTTTTAATTTTGATCTCTCGTTTGAGTTTCGAGTTCAAAGAAGAGCTAATTGTTCGGGTATTCGTAGAATCAACAAACAAAGAGTTAGGCTACGCCAATTTGTCAGGTTAATACCCATCTCAGTTGGTGCCACAGAATTTGTCAAAGCCATATTTGCAGTAATAGGGGCAGAGTAACGTTGTGGCTGACTTTGGTTCTTTTGTGTCCAACCTGGAAGGTACTTATGAACTTTGTAGCAACGATCCACAATATGACCAGAATTCACAATGAGAACATGTATGCTTCTGTTTCTGATTATTAAAATGATTTTCTTTGAACATTTCCTTGAACTTGAAAATCTACAGGATTAGTATGTTGCAGCATCTTCTTCTTGCGTTGTCCTTCATCTTAGACTAACATGTTGTACATGTCTGGCAGTGATAGTTGTGATTTAGTATTGAGGATATGAGTGTGAGTTTCAGTAAAATCATCATCCAACCCCATTAAGAATTTAACAATCCGAGTCGTCTCATGATCAGCTATGAGTTTTTGAACTTGAGAGCATCTGCAACTACTTTTCTCCATAAAATTCTTGGTACAAGCTAATCTTTCCCACAGAATAACCATTTTTGTGTAATATTCAGAAAGATCCATATATCCTTGATGTAATGAATATATCTCATTATCCAAGTTGTACATCAAAGGAAGTTCGATTATGCAAATCAGTCCACATATCTGAAAGCATCATCAAAATAGAGAATACTAACTGGTATCTGCTTAGAATCAGCATTCAATAACCACGCCTCGACCATAACATTGCATCTAGTGCAGATTTTGTAAAGATTGTTAGATTCTTCATGCCTAGGTAAAGATCCATCAACAAAGTTAATCTTATTATTTTGCTTCTACACTAGCTCGCATATTGATTATCCAAGTATTATAGTTTTCGCCAGTAAGGATTTCAGAGACTAAATTCATTCCAGGATGATCACCATATAGTAAACTGAATGGATTGTGAATACTATCAACTGAATCTGAACCTGGAAGAACACGATTGAATACAACCGGAGTTAGATTTTCATGACGCCGAATCTCTTCGTTTGAAGAAGATTTACTGGCGCAAGGTGAAAGATATTCACTATCGGAAGGTAAGTATTAGTTCTTGAGATTTATTCCTTTCTTCGACATCATCAATGGATAATCTCGATGTGGATCGAATAAAGACGAATATATAAGCTGAAATGGATTCAAATACACAATTAAAAGAAGATTTCTCAGAAGATTGTAAAGAAATCGAAGATGAAAATGAAAGAAGATTAATTGTGGAAGGCTGATAAAATCGAACTGAATTTTCACAGAGAAAGAGAGAACACACTTAACACTCTGATACCATATTAGAAGTTAGTTGAACTGCATTCTCATTAATGAATCTGTTAATATGTACAACAACTTATATGGGAAAACGGCCAATTCGTACCCGCACATTTAGAACTGGTACCGATTAATATTTGAGTAATTTTCCTGTGCTAATCAATACCCACACTCCAGATTATTTGAATATCTAAACACACACAATTATTTCAATAATTTCTAAATTGTAACCCTTAACCGAACATCACGATATGGAATATGTAATCACACAAAACTCAATCTCAATTCAAGAAAGGAAACCCAGAAAGCAAACAAATATCATTAACATGAGCATTTAATAAAAACCCAACAAAGATCTAAAATTCGTAAAGCTATATACAATATGTTGATATAAATAAACAAAAAGATTGTCTAGCTTGGTTGGTAGTGTATTACCAATTTTAAGTCTAAGGTCACGGGTTCAAATCTTTGTGGACTTATTTTTTATTTAATTCATCGAAACGACGTCGTTTTGATTTAATAGTGCCACCTCAGATGCCAACGTGGATGATCCGTTAGTGATTTAACGGGATTGACTAACGGGGACTTGGTCAAAGCATGGATTCGCCAAAAAAAAATTGTGTGTTTGGATATTCAAATAATCCGGAGTGTGAGTATTGATTAGCACATGAAAATTACTCAGGTATTAATCGGTACCAGTTCCAAATGTGCAAGTACGAATTGGCCGTTTTCCCCAACTTATATAGTTTGAATAAGATTACATCAATACTGTTCTGTTATTATTATTTTTTTGGTCAACTTCATTGATTGATTGAAGCCCAAACGGGCAAGAGACAAATGGGCCAAAAGTTATACAAGAGAGTGGGCTGAAGATAAACTCTACTCTTAACAGATAGGAATGCAAAACACACGTGGCCTAATTTCACATAACAAACGCAGAGGTGCACGTGTCAGCCGAGAGGAAGTGCCGACATGCAAATCGCCGGAGATTAACAATCCTATCTCTGTAAAACTTCTTAGTCCCACCTGTTGATTTACAACTCCGAAAAAGATTCACCGAAACCACCAGACGCTTGGAGGAAAGCACTGCTCCTTGACTACTCCGTAAACTACCGAGACCATGAAGGCTTACCGCCGGTCAAAATACCCAACTTAGTGGGTTAACCACCACCCACCGAAAGCTCTTCCTCTTGAGCAAATGAAAGCGGATAAGATATTATTCCATGAGTATCGAAAGACAAAGAAGAAGCGAAGGAGTAAATCGTTGGAGGAAGGTGAGAGAGAGAGTACGGTGGAGGTGAGATCGATTCCGAAAACCAGCAAATTTACAGATCCGAATCTCATCCACCAGAGACGGAAACATTTAATAGAAACTAAAACAGAAAATAGAAAACTAAAAGCGCTTTAAGCAAAGGATCGAACTCGTTTATCTTCTGAAAGATGAAAGTTTGATAAGAAGATAAAGAGCCGATGCTTTGGTTAACAGAGATAAATCTCTCTCTTCTAGAGAGAGAAGCGCTATTACATCAATACTGTTCTGTTCAATGTGTATGAATCATATATACCCTAATATAATTAACTATTATATATAGGAAAATTTGCTATAGTACCACAAAAATAGGAAAATTACCGTAGTAACATTTGTTTTTATTAAGAGTTAAATTTTCGGAGCATGATACTCATGTTAGTCATTTGTTGTCGATTTGTTTTTTTATTCCAAATTTAATTAATCTCAACATACCAAAAAAACTATCAAAATTACTATATTAGCATCTAGTGTTACATATTTTTATATGTGTAGCATATTTATTACCTAATGTTGCAGATATTTATTTTTTGCTAATGTGTCATTTCACGTGATTACAAATTTTTGAGTCTGTGCAGTATTTTCAGATTTTATCTAAATCGGGAGATTAGTTATCCCGATTTGTTTTAGGTGTTATAGATTTAAATAAATTTGTAACACGTAAAACTGGATTTATTAATTACTGTTTAGCATTGTTGTTACATAGTTAGTAGTAATGTTGCAGATTTGTTCTTTTGTTGTAGATATGTTATATGTTTAAGATTTAATCTAGTGTTGCAGAATTTTTTAAAGAAAATTTACGGAAAGATTTGAAAATTAGAAAATACTTTTGACATATCTTCCGCGATTTTTGGGGATTTTTTAAGAAACAATATATTTTAATTAAAATTAAAATTTTATAAAAATATATTAGAACACTGATAAAAACTGTATTAATTTCTAAATAAAATAACTAATAAATAAAATTTTATATTAATTTCTTATTAAAATAATATATTTATTAAAAATATTCTTTTATTTATATATTATTTTCGAAAACTAAACTAAAAAATAACCAAAGAAAATATTAATTTTTATAACTTTCTTATTTAAATTATTTAATTAAAAATATTTTTAGTTATTTATTATTTTTTGCAAACAAATTAACCAACAAAAAAATAATATTTGTTTAGTATTTATATGATTTATTTATAAAACTATTTTTTGTATTTATTCTTTAGTTTTGAAAACGCTATTTTAAAAATAAGACAAAGAAAAAATTAATTTATATTAATTTATTACTTTAATATTTATTTTTTAAAATATTTCAATTTTTTAATTTTAAAACAAAATTTTTAAATCAAATTTTCAGCAAAAAAATTATTAATTTTATTGTTCATGATTTATTTATATAAATATTTTTGAATTAATTTCTTTTTGTAAGGATTTTTAAAAAAAATAACTAACAAAAAAAAAATATTTTTCAAAAGAAATTTAAATTCAAAATTAATTATAATTACCATGTATTGCAATTCTAATTATATAAAATAATTATTTATATTATAAAATGTTTTACTAATTTATAAGGGTAATTTAATCTTTTAACCAAAAAAAAAAGAATGTTACTCTACTAAAAAATGGTGACCAATGCTACTATAGTAATTATAGCAAAAATCAGTGCTATTATGAGTAATTTTCACTTATATATATATATATATATATATATATATATATATATAGTAAAAATCAATTTATTCCTTGTGAGTTAGTTTTGAATTGGAAGTATATAATAAACTTGAATTTAGTATTATATCAGATCACCCAATGTTAAGCTACAAGAAATAATTAACTAATATTACATAGGATCACGGTCAATCTATTCATTGTTAACTGATTTTAAATTGAAAACCCATAATACTTAACTTTAACACCCTCCAACTAAGTTTTACCAAGAGGGCATCATTTAATATAGAGAACAAGATATGAATCTTTCTTTGGATGTGAATTTTTCTCAAGTGCGTTTTATTTTGCAGTTTTTTTTAACGCTGATACAGATTATGAGAACTATTACAAATATAATTTTACAAATAATATTATCTCCGTTCTACGAGAATTCATCCACTATTTTCATCATTTCTAAAACTGATATTAATTTCTATCACTTGCTATAAATGATTTTAAAATTCGCATCAATCATAATAAATGATGTTAACACTTGTGACATTTATAACAATTGATGTTATTTATTAATATTATTTTTGAAAATAAGATAAATCATTTAATTTTAAATAATTTACAATAATACACACGTTTTTATTTTGTTATTATTCTTAAATTTAGAATAATTATGAATTTTAGTTTTTTAATTGAAAATTTAATATGTAAAAAGACTTTGTTTGGATAGTTAAATCTATCTTAAATTTGTTCATGGAATGAATAGTATCTTTATAGTGGAGTAAATATATAAAGTTCACCCTAGCTCTTCGATGTGGGAGAAGCAAAATAACACTTTCTTTTCGTTATGAAAAAAGACTATTTCTGAAAAAGAAAAACTGTTTGTCACATATTATTTTTTTAATTGATGTTAAAAATAATTAATAAATGCATCAACTTCAAAACTGATGCAAACAATTGTTTGGTATCAATATTTTTAGTTGATGCAAATTAGTATCAATTTTTTTCTAATTGATGTCAAATAAACTAGTATTGACATCAATTATTCTAGCTTATACTAAACCACATATTTAATATCACTTGATATTAACTGATTCTAATTTGTGTCGATTTTCTTTCTAATACATTATATTTGATGCTATATATCTATTTTTTTGTAGTGAATTTTGGGCATTCTAATCCTCGAGTGATCTGTCGCTTTTCACAGATTTTTCTCTGCCTTGTATTTGATTATGCTAAGGACAGACCATTGATCTTCTCAACTATGCAAACAGGTTTCTCAGAATTATGTATTGTTTTGAACTGAATTCAGGTTTTCTCAGAATTATAATGACCAGAGAAGAAATTCATTAGATGAAGCCCATTAGGAATGAGGCCACAAACCCATTTGTTCTCAATATTTCTTTGGTGGATTTTAGTTCTACCCCTGATCAACAGCTTCCAACGGTACTGAATTATCTAAAGTATGTTATGAAGTCTAGATTTTAAAGCTAGAAGAGAAAAATCGGAAGATATAACACAAACCAAACAAAATATCATAAAATTATCTATGGTATTAGGAGGTACCGTGCATCGAAAGCATCTAGTTATCTTGTGAACTATCCACATAACTCTCCGTTTAGACGAGACAACAAATCTCATTCTAGGAGTTGTGATACATTCTTAGATACACTTGCGAATGATGGATTCAGATGGAAAACCCCCGAGACTGTGAGTCAAACCCTTTTCATAAATCGACCTTTAGTATCATATAGTTATTTGGGGGAACTGAAGATGCAGCGAGCTAGAGGATGAGCTATGACAACAGCTGGATCAGTCAAGCTGTGAAACAACACTTGCATCAACGGCAGAGATCGTATGGAACATAAGCTGCAGTTGAAGAATATGGAAGATATGGATGCTAGTAGCTGACTAGGACGAAACCAAAGGAGAATAGTTGAGCTAGACAAGAGGACCAAAGAAAAGTTACACGAAATATACACTTAAGAAGATTTAGGAAAATAAGCTTTTCCCTAAATAAAGATTAATGGAAATATTCCTAAGGTAGTTAAGAAAGTTGTAAGACGACCTATGAAATATAAATAAGTCATCTTAGGCATTTGTATTTGGTGCGCCGTTGAGAGATAGATTGCTTTTAACAAGGGTTTGAGAGTTCCTAAAAAAGAATCAAGTTTGGGTGTTAAGGCTGAATCTAAGGAGCTTTGAGATCAGTGTTAGATCGAAAAGCAGGTAGGAGACTAGGTTGTTAAGGTGAAACATTGGTTTGCTTTGCAATCAAAAGTCATTGGAAAAGAATACTATGTGTCACATTATGTATTACGTAGCTCTCGCATTTTCAATTTGTATCAGAGCGGACACTTTTTCTCATATATACAAGTGTGATTCTGTGGAAGAAATAGAGAAATACAATGAGCTAATCAATGGCTCTAGAGTAACATTGGATGTGACCAACTATGACTTATGGAAAGCAAGAACAAGATTGCAAATCAAAAGCATAGACCCACTTGCATGGAAGGCAATAGAGTCAGGTTAGAAAACTCCCACTGCAAAGAATGATGAGGGAGTTGATGTACCTAAACCGGAAGAACTCTGGACAGAGGTAGAACTCAAATTATCCAAATACAATTCCAGAGCACTTACTGCGATTCACTGTGGTGCAGCCAAAAAGCAATATGAGCTGATACAATGGTGTGAACTAGCAAAAAAGCATAGGACATCCTCCAGATTCAATTTGAAGGAACATATAAGGTGAAAAACTCAAGAAAGGATCTTTTGGCTACCAAGCTTGGAGATCTAAAAATGGAAGATGATGAAACAATCGCTGAATTCAGCGTTAAAATCAGCTCACTAGCTTAGGAGGCATCACTCCTCGGAAAGATATATAAGGACAAGAAACTGGTCAAGAAATTTTTGAGGTGGCTACCAGCTAAGTATATGACGTACAAGGCATCACTAAGTGTGTCAGTCAACACTAAAAGCATGAGCTTTGATGAGTTAGTTGGAATGTTGCAAGTTCATGAACTAGAACTGGATGGTATTAAGAGGCCTAAAGGTATAGCGCTTGTCTCACAAGCAAAATCTAGTCAGGAGATTGATGAAGAGGATACAGTGAGTCTCATTGTTCGGAGATTTGATCGTGCTCTAAGAAGGGTAGAACAAGGACAAAGCTCAAACAAGTATAACAAGAGGTCCGTTGGTGGTCAAAAGGCAACCTAGAAAGCGGAAATGCAGTTCCATGAGTGCAAGGGATTCAGACATTTTAAAACTGAATGTCCAACAGTCAGGAGACGAGAGATGAAGTGTTTTAGATTCATAGAAACTAGACACACTCGTCTATAATGTGTTAAAGATCAGAAACGAAGACAAGAAAAATCATTACTGGGAGTAAACAATGATGAATTTGATGATGAAAGTGATGAAGAAGAAGTTAACAACTTCGTAGCATTTATGGGAATCACAGAAGTTGAAGAGAATGAGTATGAGTCAGATTAAGAACCTGGGGTAGACCTAGTAAGTAGCTAAAAGGAAGTAAAGGATGCTCTAATTAAGATTGGACTAGAAAACACATCATTGATACAGATGAAGCAACGACTTGAAGCACATATTGAGTCACTACAGGATGATCTGAAAGCTGAACAGACACTCAGTCAAGAAAGTGTTAACTTGATAAGCAAAAATTTGACACTGGCTAAGAAATGAGAAGAATTAGAGCTGATGTTGAGGAAAGAAAAGGAAGTGACAAAGTAGCTATGGTCCGAGCTAGATCAACATCACCGCAAAATTAACATGTTTGCTGGAACTAAGCAACTAGATAAGATTCTGAGCTATGGAAGAACTGAGAACATCAAGTCAAGACTTGGTTACACTGGACGAACTGCTTCAAACTCAGGTAAAACAACGTTTGTACAGGCGAGCACAGCGAGCCCAACTCAGACAGTGTATGATACATCTTCAAAGGAATGTTAATTTTGTGGAAAGAGAGGACACTTCAGAGCGTACTGCTACAGATTCCAGGAAAGATTCCGACAACTCACGCAATTGGTAAAATTCGACTGGAACAAGGACACGTATTGTTGGGAATTTCCTGAAATCTATTGTACTTGCTCTAATTGAAAGTCGTATAGTCGAGATGAGACAATCACATAACACTAGGGAGTCATAACGCTTTGCTAGAAGCCACTTATGATCAATGAGTTGAGAACTCATTGCTAGTGTTATATGATCCTACAGGGTCACACACCTAAGCAAACTGGGCGTTAAAGACGAGGTTGATCATTAATGTAATGATCCAGAGAATGCATATTTGATATGCATTCGATATCAATATTCTGGGGCAGTGTCGATCGTTGCACATAGTGCATCGATCGATGCAACTCGCGGATTAACCAGATTAATATGGTTTAATCGTTGGTTAATTCTGTTGTGGTTTAAGCCGACATATATAAGATATATGGTCGACCTAAACTCTTCCCTAACCTAATTCACAGCCACCAGAACATAGAAAGAACCTCGCTAGAGATTAGATCTCTGTAAGGCACTAGCATCCCTGCGGTCCAGTTTGTGTGCGTGTGGATACCAGTAGAGGCGCAGCATTTGAGGCGCTTCGTGATCTCGATTATCTGCTAATACTTCCGCTGCAAATCAACAGGTAAATCTGAGATCCCATAGATTCAATTACTTGAACCTTAGATCCTAGGCTCGGAATTCAGACTAGGGTTGCTAATCCTGATTAGAACTGCTAGAAATTCCTTTAGTGGTATCAGAGCTTTAGGGTTCCATTGAATCTGTAGCATGTTGATTAGATTAGTTGAATCTGAATCTGTGTATGGTTGATACAAACTTGCTAAAATTCGTTTTCATGAAAACCTAGTTTAGGGTTCTGTTTGAAAACGATTTAGGGTCTTTTCGCATGGTGTCGATCGATGCCAATCCGGCATCGATCGACACAGGGCGAAAACCCGATTAAAATATAGGGTTTTTCGCATGGTGTCGATCGTTGCCAATCCGGCATCGATCGACACAGGGCGAAAACCCGAATAAAACTCAGTTTTCGCCTAGTGTCGATCGACACAAATGTTGTGTCGGTCGACCCAAACCTCGCGAGATTGATGAATCGGTTCAATTGGATTGGACCGGTTATCGAGCTTGGTTAATAATGGTTGAACTCTGTGAATGGTTTAATTGCGATTGGTTTGATTAGGTTGGCATCGATCGATGCTGACCGGTATTCAAAACCGGATCAATTGGATTGATCGGTTATCGCGGATTGCTTTTGGTTATCCTGTATCGATCGACACCAGACTTGTTGATTAGGTTATTGAACCTGAAATCACAGAACCGAAGCAAGATGAATCAATTAATTATAAGAATTAAAACATCATAAAACTGAACGTTTTAAATGATTCCGTTCCTCAATCAAATATCAAGTGACACTTGATGTCTTTCCAATCTTGTCAACTGTCAAGACCCATTTAATTGTGCGATAGACTTGCAGTGCAAGATGTCCACAATTTCATGAGTAAGACAGAGGTAATCGTGTTGATGGACTTGCAGTGTAAGACGTCAACAATTACATGACTGAGAAGATTGGTTTACTTGACTGGGCCATCAAAATCGTTTTGGGCTCAGAGTCATCAGGTGGATTGAACATGAGATGTCGATCCACAACCAAGAGTTATATTGGATATAACTAGCAAAGTTGTTGCTTACCTAGATAGCTAAATTTGGGTGATAGCCAGTGGCTCACTCAAGTTTAGTGAAGTATGGGTCTTGGATCATTATATTCATCTGAGGAAAAATTGTTTTGAATATAATGCGAGTTTTCTTAAAAGTTAAGATTTCTCATTTCTTGAACATCATAACTAAACCTTTTCCTTTCTTTGTTCTCAGCTATGACTAACACTCATAATAACTCTTTCTCCCTGCGATCCGTCCTTGAGAAGGACAAGTTAAATGGATCGAATTTTCTCGAATGGTATCGGAACTTGAGAATTGTTCTCAAGCAGGAGAAAAGGGACTATGTCCTGGAAACTGTTCTCCCTGAAAAACCGAGAGCCAATGCTGCACATGCAGAAAGGAGTGCTTGGGATAAGCATTCCAATGATGTGGTCGATGTGAATTGTCTCATGTTGGCTACCATGAACTCGGACTTGCAGAAGCAATACGAGAACGTGGAGTCGCCAGTGGAGATGATTACTAGCCTGAAAGGCATGTTTCAGGAGCAAGCACGAACTGAGAGATACCAGACGGTTAAATCTCTCATTGAATGCAAGCTACCAAAGGACAGTCCGGTCAGTCCTCATGTCATTAAGATGATGGGTTATATTGATAACCTGGGGAGACTGGATTGTCCCATTAGCCAAGAGTTGGCTACTGACATCATTCTGCAGTCACTGCCGTCAAGTTATGATCAGTTTGTTATGAACTATAACATGAACAACTTGACGAAGACGTTGACTGAACTGCATGGCATGCTCAAGACAGCTGAGCCTAATATCAAGAAGGGCACTCCTAATGTACTTATGGTACAAGGGGGTAAGAAGTTTAAGAAACTTGGCAAAGACAAGGGAAAGGGCAAGGCAGTCCAGGTTGAGAACCAGGACACGCCTGCGCCAGCCCCGAAGCCCAAGCCGGGCCCATCTGAGACTGATAAGTGCCATTACTGTAAAGAGCCTGGGCATTGGAAGAGAAATTGCAACAAATTCTTGGAAGAGAAGAAAAAGAAGAAGAAGACTTTCGAGACTTCATCTTCAGGTATTTATGTTATAGAAGTAAATGTTACTACTTCTGGTTCTACTTCTTGGGTATTGGATACCGGCTGTGGTGCTCATATTTGTACAAATATGCAGGGCCTAAGCAACAGTAGGAAGTTGGAAAGGGGACAAGTGGACCTGCGCGTGGGGAATGGAGCAAGAGTTGCTGCATTAGCCGTAGGAACATATAACTTGTCTTTACCTTCTGGTTTGGTGTTAAAGCTTAATAATTGCTACTATGTACCTGCTATAAGCAGAAACATTATTTCCATTCCTATTTTGGATGTGGAAGGATATCAGTTTTCAATTAAGAATAAATGTTGTTCTTTTGATTACAATGATATATTTTATGGTAGCAGCCCATTAGAGAATGGGCTTTATGTTTTAAACCAGACTGCACCAATCTATAACATTAACACCAAGAGATTCAAATCAAATGACACGAATCAGACTTTTCTTTGGCATTGTCGTTTGGGCCACATAAACGAGAAACATATCCAAAATCTCCATAGTGATGGGCTTCTGGGCTCATTTGATTATGAATCATGTGAGAAATGTGAATCTTGTTTACTGGGCAAAATGACTAAGGCCCCTTTCAACAAATCAAATGAAAGGGCCAGTGACCTGTTGGGCCTTATACATACAGATGTGTGTGGCCCAATGAGCACAAGTGCCAGAGGAAATTTTTGATACTTCATTACCTTCACTGATGATTTCAGCAGGTATGACTATGTCTATTTAATGAGACACAAGTCGGAATCCTTTGAAAAGTTCAAAGAGTTCCAAAATGAAGTACAGAATCAACTTGACAAAAGTATTAAGGCTCTTCGATCAGATCGTGGAGGAGAATACTTAAGCCAAGAATTCAGTGATCATTTGAGAGATTGTGGAATTGTTTCACAACTCACTCCTCCTGGAACACCACAATGGAATGGGGTGTCCGAGAGGAGGAATCGAACTTTATTAGATATGGTTCGATCAATGATGAGTCTCTCAACTCTTCCATTATCCTTTTGGGGATACACTCTAGAAACGTCTGCGTTTACACTTAATAAGGTTCCGTCAAAATCAGTTGCAAAGACACCACATGAGATGTGGACTGGAAATGTTCCAAGTTTGTCTTTCCTGAAGATTTGGGGTTGCGAAGCTTATGTTAAGCGATTAATTACAGATAAGCTCGAACCCAAATCTGATAAGTGCTACTTCGTTGGTTATCCTAAGGAAACCAAGGCATACTACTTTTACAACCAATCCGAGAACAAAGTGTTTGTTGCTCGGAACTGTGTTTTTCTTGAGAGAGAGTTTCTTTCCAAGAGAAACAGTGGGAGTAAAGTACAACTCGAAGAAGTTCGAGAGCCACAGGAAACCGCCCAGCCCATTGTGGAGGAGCAAAAGTTGGATCTACAAAGAGTTGTAGAGCCAACGCCTGTGGAGCCTGAAATTCGCAGATCCGAAAGGATTCGTCACGAACCCGAGAGATATGGATTTCTCGTAACCAATTGTCATGATTTGTTGATCATTGACAGTGACGAGCCAGCGAATTTTGAAGAAGCAATGATGAGCCCTGACTCCGAAAAGTGGCTGAAAGCCGCTGAATCCGAAATGGGATCCATGTCACAGAACCAAGTATGGACTTTGGTTGATTTACCCGATGGTGCAAGACCCATTGAGTGTAAATGGATTTTCAAGAAGAAAATTGATGTGGATGGAAATATTCAGATATATAAAGCAAGGCTAGTGGCAAAAGGTTTCAAACAAATTCATGGTATTGACTATGAAGAAACCTATTCACCTGTCGCCATGCTTAAATCCATTCGGATTCTCCTAGCAACAGCTGCTCATTATGATTATGAGATCTGGCAGATGGACGTGAAAACAGCTTTCCTTAATGGAATTCTGGAAGATGATGTGTACATGACAAAAACCGAAGGTTTCATCGATCCAAATGCAGCTAGGAAAGTATGCAAACTTCATCGATCCATTTATGGATTGAAGCAAGCATCTCGGAGTTGGAATCTTCGTTTTGATGAAGCAGTCAAAAAGTTTGATTTCATCAGAAGCGAAGAAGAACCATGTGTTTACAAGAAGACTAGTGGGAGCGCAGTTGCATTTCTCGTGTTGTATGTAGATGACATACTTCTTCTCGTAAATGACGTTCCGTTGTTACAGTCTGTTAAGACTTGGCTCGGAAGTTGTTTTTCAATGAAAGACATGGGAGAAGCCGCATATATTCTTGGAATAAGAATCTATAGAGATAGATTAAACAAGTTGATTGGACTGTGTCAAGACACTTATATCGATAAAGTCTTACACAGGTTCAGAATGCAAGATTACAATAAGGGCTTCATACCAATGTCTTATGGCATAAGTCTCAGCAAGAAGCAGTGTCCTGAGACACCTGCTGAGCGGGATCGCATGAGTCGGATTCCCTATGCCTCGGCGTTGGGATCCATCATGTATGCCATGCTCTGTACTCGTCCAGATGTTGCTTGTGCTTTAAGCATGACGAGTAGATACCAATCGGATCCAGGTGAAAGTCACTGGACAGCAGTCAAGAATATTCTGAAGTATTTGAGAAATACTAAGGATAAATTCTTGGTGTATGGAGGAAGTGATGAGCTGGTAGTAAGTGGTTACACAGACGCAAGTTTTCAGACAGACAAAGATGATTTCCGATCACAATCTGGTTACATCTTCTGCCTGAATGGTGGTGCAGTCAGCTGGAAGAGTTCCAAGCAGGACACTGTAGCAGATTCCACAACTGAAGCTGAGTACCTCGCTGCCTCTGAAGCGGCAAAGGAGGCTGTTTGGATCAAGAAGTTCATCACTGAACTTGGTGTGATTCCTAGCATTTCTGAACCAGTGGCTTTGTATTGTGACAACAATGGAGCCATTGCGCAAGCAAAGGAACCTAGATCACACCAGAAATCCAAACACATAGAAAGGCGATATCACCTTATACGTGATATTGTGAATAGAGGAGATGTGAAGATCAGCAGAGTCCCGACTGATGAGAACGTAGCTGATCCGCTGACCAAGCCCCTCCCAAGGCCTAAGCATGAGTTTCACACTGCTGCTGTAGGCATTAGATTTCTTAAGATATGATCTTGTTTTCAGTGGGAGTTATATTTGGTTTTTAGTTATGACTTGATGTTCGAAAAACATAATTTAGTTATGTTATATTAATGAAATTGTTTCAGCATTATTTAATTGTGAATAATTAAATATATATTGTCCCAAAGTCATGAAACCCTATGAGAAACAAATGACATAAATTATAAATGGTCCCTAGTCGAGGTTGTTAAAATGGGACACTAACAACCACGTGAGACTAGTATGTGAGGTGACTGATGACTATGTTTCATGGAGTCATTTAATAAGTGTATTAAAGTCAATCACATAGATATGTGTTAGAGAACACATGATCGGACTTGACCCGTTAATGAGAACTCTACAAGATGTTATATGAGTGTCATGAGAGTTTCTCATTACGACTAAAGAGAGTAGTCCTTAGACCTGAGTTCATCATGTCCTCTCTTATATGGATTGGTTCGTCTTGACTTTGTCAAACGTCAGCCGTAACTGGTGATCATAAAGACACTGATTAGGCGTATCATGAAATATAAAAGAGACATGAATGGAACAAGATGGGATTTGTACCTCCTATATAACATGAGTTAAATATCTCTGGGCCTATCGAAGATTTGATACTGGAAATGCGTGGCCGCGCTCAAACGAGGTGATTGTCAGTCGTTTGTTTTATCAGTACAAATCGGGATTCGATAAACGTGATCTGGCATAATAAGGATGACACAGTTCTTGCCTTATGCTAGATTGAGATATAGCTACAAAGGGATTAAATGAATGGATGATTCCAGTACAAGTGGGAGATTGTTGGGAATGTCCTGAAATCTATTGTACTTGCTCTAATTGAAAGTCGTATAGTCGAGATGAGACAATCACATAACACTAGGGAGTCATAACGCTTTGCTAGAAGCCACTTATGATCAATGAGTTGAGAACTCATTGCTAGTGTTATATGATCATACAGGGTCACACACCTAAGCAAACTGGGCGTTAAAGACGAGGTTGATCATTAATGTAATGATCCAGAGAATGCATATTTGATATGCATTCATTATCAATATTCTGGGGCAGTGTCGATCGTTGCACATAGTGCATCGATCGATGCAACTCGCGGATTAACCAGATTAATACGGTTTAATCGTTGGTTAATTCTGTTGTGGTTTAAGCCGACATATATAAGATATATGGTCGACCTAAACTCTTCCCTAACCTAATTCACAGCCACCAGAACATAGAAAGAAACCTCGCTAGAGATTAGATCTCTGTAAGGCACTAGCATCCCTGCGGTCCAGTTTGTGTGCGTGTGGATACCAGTAGAGGCGCAGCATTTGAGGCGCTTCGTGATCTCGATTATCTGCTAATACTTCCGCTGCAAATCAACAGGTAAATCTGAGATCCCATAGATTCAATTACTTGAACCTTAGATCCTAGGCTCGGAATTCAGACTAGGGTTTCTAATCCTGATTAGAACTGCTAGAAATTCCTTCACGTATCAGATCTGGGTGAGAAAAACGGATATGTATGCAACAGGGAGTAGTACAAAGGGTACTACAGCAAAACATGTCCGGTGCAGTATGGCTTTTGTTGCTAATAAACAAGACGATACACGTCAGTGGTAATTTGATAGTGGTTGATCAAGGCATATGACGGGGACAAGAGACCATCTTAAGGAGATCAAGGTGATCAAATCTGGCAAAGTTACTTTCGGTGATGGAGGACAAGGAGCAATACAAGGAAAAGGTAAGACACTCGATTCAGACCTACCTAACCTAATGAATGTCTATCTGGTGAAAGGTTTTAAGGCAAATCTTATCAGTGTAAGCCAACTATGCGACGAAGGATTAATGGTGTGCTTCATGAGTTATGACTACAAAGCAATATATGAGGTTGGTGATATCATTCTCCAAGAGAAAAGGTCCGACAAAAATTGTTACATGTGGGAGAACAACACTGAATGTCTCAATGCGAGATGTCACAGTGCAAAAGATGATATTCACTTATGGTACCAAAGTCTTGGTCACATAAATGAAAGAAATCTGACGACTCTAGTTAAAAAGAGGTAGTCTGAGGGATACCACAACTCAAAGAGAAGAGCAGGATGGTATGTGGAGCATGCAATAAAGGCAAGCATGTAAAAGTTCAGCATAAAAATGTTCTAGATGTTCAAACAAAGCACAAACTAGATCTGGTCCACATGGACTTGATGGGACCAATCCAGGTTGAAAGTGTGGCTGGTAAAAAAATATGTATTTGTCTTCGTGGATGACTACACAAGATACACATGGGTAATGTTTATTCGGGATAAGTTTTATACAGTCGACAACTTTCGGATGTCGGCACTTCTGTTAATCAATGAGAAAGGTGGAATCAAGAAGTTCAGAAGTGATCATGGTGAATAATTTCAGAATGAAACCATGAAAGTGTTCTATGAAGATCATGGAATAGCTCATCATTTTTCAGCACCAAGAACACCTCAGCAAAATGGAGTAGTAGAGAGAAAAATCTGACTCTCCGGGAAATGGCCAGAGCCATGAATCCATGACAATGATGTACCATTGAAGTTTTAGGCGGAAATAATTAATACAACATGCTACATCATCAACAGGGTGTGTGTAAGGACATGAACAACCAAGACACCATACGAGATGTGGAAAGGAAATACTCTAAACCTAAGCTACTTCCATATCTTTGGTAGGAAGTTCTATGTACTGAATGACAAAGATCATCTTGCGATGTTTGACTCACAGAGTGATGAAGGTATTTTCTTGGGTTACTAAGGGACTAGTACAGCTTTCAGAGTGTACAACACAAGATCTCGTATGATTGTTGAATCAGTCAATGTGGTATTTGATGACCTGTGTCAAATGAAGATTACTGATATTTTTCATACAATAACTTAGAACAAGGTGAGAAACACAAGCCCACGAATGAAGGAACATAGGAGAAAGAAGGAGCTCCAGAAGAAATCCAGTCTGAAGAAGTGAAGCCATAAGAGAAAGTCAAACTGATCAGAACTCAAAAGAATCACCATATCTCAGAATTTTTAAGAGATGTGAATGATGAGCGAATGACTAGGAAAGTCAATCTGAACTTCAGATAAATGGCTCGCTTTGCTTGTTTTGTCTCAGTTATAGAGCCTAAAACACATGTTCAAGCTTTGGATGATGAGTTCTGGATTGTAGCAACTGAGCAAGAGTTAGAACAGTTTGTACGCAAATGATGTGTGGGAAATTGACCACGCCCTAAAGGAGTGAACATTGTGGGAACCAAGTTGATTTTCAAAAACAAGATTGATGAGAATGGGGTGGTAGTTCGGAATAAAGCTCGACTTGTGGCTCAGGGGTACTCTCAGATTTAAGGAGTTGATTTTGAGGAGACTTTCGCACCTGTCGCACGTCTTGAGACAATCAGGTTGTTCCTTGGAATTGTGTGCATCATGAACTTTACTGTATATCAGATGGATGTGAAAATTTCTTTCCTGAATGGCTTTCTCCAAGAGGAGGTGCATGTCGAACAACCAAAAGGATTTGAGGATGCAATCAACCCTGGATATGTGTACAAATTTAAGAAAGCTCTATATGGTCTGAAGTAAGCACCTAGAGCATGGTATAAACGGTTCACGAGTTTCCTTCTGGGAAAGGGGTACACAATAGGAAGTGTGGAAAAAACTCTCTTTGTCCTAGAACAAACGAATGAGATTATCATAGTACATATCTATGTTGATGCCATTATCTTTGGAGGTACGGCTCAAAAACTGGTTAATACATTCGTATAGGACATGACTCGAGAGTATGAAATGAGTATGGTAGGAAAACTGAAATACTTTATGGGATTACAAGTTAGTCAAACCAGTGATGGAGTATTCATATCTCAGGGCACATATGCTAAAAATCTGTTAAGCCGGTTCAAATTGGATCAATGCAAGGAAGCTAGAACACCAATGAGTACCACAACCAAGCTATCAATAGATGATGATGGAACAAATGTTGATGTCAAGTTGTATCGAGGAATGATCTGCAGACTAGTGTACCTAACATCCAGCAGACCTGATATGTGTTTGAGTGTAGGGATATGTGCAAGATATCGAGCCAAACCGAAACAATCACATCTTGAGGCAGTTAAGAGGATCATCAAGTATGTTAAAGTAACTTTCAATATGGGGATTTGGTATTCAAAAGGATCCAATACACACATGGTTGGTTATTGCGATGCGGATTGGGCAGGAAGCTTGGTTAATAGGAAGAGCACTAGTGGAGGATGTTTCTTTTTTGGGAATAATCTGATTGCATGGATGAGCAAGAAGCATAATTTTGTGTCACTATCTACATCAGAGGCCGAGTATATTGCGATGGGAAGTTGTTGTGCCCAGCTCTTATGGATGAAACAAATACCAGCCGACTATGGAATCGATTCAGGGTCACTTCTAGTTCACTGTGACAATAAGAGTGTTATAAGCATCTCAAAGAACCCAGTTCAACATTCTAGGACAACATATTGACATAAGACACCATTTTATATTGATAGCATAAACCGATAGCGTTTTTGATGTTTATGCTATCTTTGATTGAAACTGGAATTAAACATAGTGTTTGGTAATATAGAAACGCTATCTATGGTTTGAGCGGGACAAAATAAAAACATGCGGCCAAAATTTTAACTAAACCGCGTTCAATGACATAGCGGGTAACACAACGCTATCGTATCTTTAAATAGCGTTTTCCAATAGCTATTAATTCTCGAATTTCTTGTAGTGATAGTACAGGTTTCTCGAGTGAGATCCAAAGCCAAAATGAAAGAAGAGCTATGGGTTGAAATCACGAGAAGACAAGTGATGAAATCAACTCCTGCACTAGCTCAGTTACTGATTCAAAAACACAAAAAACACACAAAAACAATCAATGATTGTGGCGATCTCAGTCGAAGGATAAATGTTGAAAACTGGTTGATGCAAGATAAAGGCATGAGAGTGTGAAAGCTAGCCATTGGAAGAATGATGGCCAAATGCAAAGAATCATATGAGCAAAATGTATGGACTGAGTTATGTAAAGTGTCAGTTCCTGACACACACAACACTGATATGTGGATTCAAATAGAGAAAGGTATGTCTTTTATATATAAAAAGCTAGTGATTCAGTAAATATGTAGGCAATTCACTTGAGTTAATTCCCATTGCTTGAAAATATAATGTGGTTGGTCTTGTATAGGCATATGTCTATGAGTGGTTCTAACAAATCGCATATGTGATACAGCTGATAGGAAATGTGGTTCAAATCGGTATCATTGGTTCGGAGTTGGTTGGAAAGAAACAGAAATCCGAGATTCGAGGGCACCAAAGAGGAAAGAATAGTTGAATTTTAAAATTCATTTTTTTGGAAAATCCATCTCCCAATTAAAACGCATGCAAAAGGCAACAAGATCTCCGACACAGATTCTGCTTCAGCTAATAAAAGGAGAGAGAAAGCAAAAGAGAAAAATCATTTTTCCATAACCCAGAAACTCCGACGAAACAGTACCCCTTCTTCTCCGTTCAAACTCTTTCTGTTCAATCTTTGAAAGATAACAATGGTGCATGCGACCATAAGGGGTAAAGTGGGTACAAGCTCGACTCAACGACAATCTCAGGCTCAACCGGAACAGAAACCACCACAGCTGATTGATGACTCAAGCTCTGAAGAGAGGTGATACCACCCAGAAACCCTAACCTTGTATTTAATCAGACTCTGGGTGAAAGCCAACAGACTAGCACAAACTCGTTCGCAATGGTTCAAGAGTTGGAGGTAACATATTCTGTGGATGATGATGTAGTACAAGAGAAATGGGATGGCGAAGCTCAGTCGGGTCGTATCTCAGATCCAGACAATCGACAGTCCAAGCCGCCGTCTAACCCTGAAACAGAGGAAATCCAGTCAGAAGAGTCGCCAAAGGATGGCGACAAGGAATCTAAGTCAACTAGTCAAGATGACAAGGTTGAAAAGGACAGGTCTGAGGAAATAGACGAATAAGAAAAAGAAGCAGTCGATGGCTTAGCTTCACTGCTCACTGAGAAAAATCCTCTAGCTATGGTTATTGTTGACCCAGTCAATGCAGCACCAGTCGATGCGGATCTTCTTGAGCCGAACACATGAAACGAGCAATCTGAGCCAGCCATTGTGCCTATGAAAAGGAAAGCCAGGAAGCAAGTAGGACCTCTTCATGATCTAAAGAAGTCGTGTACTGAAAAGACCGAAGAGGACAAACCGGTTCAGAAGAAAAAGAAGAAGAAAACTTCTAAGAGATCTGGTCCTTCTACCTCAACTGGTATGTCAGTCCGTGCCAAAAAGGTATTCACTTCCAAGAGCTTTCAATCCATAGAGGTCAAAGCCAGGTATGCTCTGTTTAAGAAACGTGAAATCTTAGCTGAACGGGTAGTAGACTTTGATGAGACGGATAAGTGGGGTTATCTAGGTCCTTCATTGGTGATTACTTCAGAGGCGGCTTGTTCCTGAGGAAGAAAAGAAACTGAAGTGAGTCCTCACCCCACCGGATCCAGTGGTATCAATGAGGGCGAGAAGAGAACAAAGATTTTTTGGTGGCTTTACGAGCAAATGAAGCATGGTGAGAGGAGAGAGAGATCAGAGGTCTTGTAATTTGTGAACATTGATTTAATTTTTATCGATGGTGGTTATTGTGATCCAAGTGAAACTATATTAGCCAATAAAAAACTGCATTGGTAAATAATAAACAATTATATATGTCTGGTCCAAGTGAAAACTGTATTATTTTACTGTCTTTAAAAACCTGAATTGATAAATAAACAATTATATATGTTCTTTTAAACTGTAATGCATTCATTAAATTTATATATATGACACTATTAAATGTACCTAGTATGATTCGCTCGCACATGGTGTGAGCACAAATATTATTAAACATAATTTTTAAAAAATAATAATATTATTATAAAATTTTATATGAGACTATTTATAATTAAACATACTTACATTATTATATTTTATAATTTATTATAAATAAAATTAATAGTAATAAAATAAAAAATTAATTATATAATTTATGTATAAAATGAGCACATAAGTATCTTATTTAAATAAAATCCAAAACAATATTTACTAATATATAATATTAATAAATGTTTTCATATTTATCATCTTATTATTTTATTGAAGGTTCCGTATTTCTCTAGAATATCTCCAATTAAAAATCTTCATTAATGATGTTTATTTATCATCTCCATTTTACTTTTTCATTTTTATTCAATGTTATGTATACTATTCATAAACATTTCATATTTATTATCTCATTGTTATCCAATGTTATGTATAGCTGCATAATAAAATATTCAATATAATAAAATTATCAATATAAATAAAGTTAACATTAATTATCTAATTTCACTTGGCAAATTAATAATCAACTATTTTGAGAGTGATATAGTCAAAAGCACTTCTCAATTAATATAAAGATTATGGAATCTTGGTTTTAAACTCTACACATATAAATTGTTTTAAAAAAAAATGATTATATGAAAATTAATGTGAATGGTTTAAATATCTTATTTTTTGTAAATATAAGTAATGGTTATATTTTAATTTTATAGTTTATGATTAATAGTTAAAGATGTAAAAATTATAATTTAGGCTTTAGATTTTAAAATATATACATTTAGGGGTTTAGGTTTAAGGTTTGAAAATATATATTTGAATAATAATAAAAAATGGTTTACATGAATTTTTTAATTTAAAAAAAATATTTTAGTTATGAGTATATATAATAATTAAATTATTGTTTATTGTTTTTTTTTTTAATTTGTTATCTATTCTATTAAAAAATAGAGTGTTTTTTAGTCTAACCTTTAGTTGATGTGTTATGCACAAAGAATGCCATTGAAAAATTAAAAGTGTTTCTAATATTCATTAAGGGTAATTATGGAAATAACATTTCTCTACTATTCGTGTTTCCAAACAAGAAAATTACTAAATATGTATCCAAACAAATTAAATATTGAGATCCACTTTCCTAATTAACTAAAATAAATATAAAACATATATGTATAAATATAAAACTATTAAATCAATTGATAAATATAACTAAATCCGTTTAAACATCAACTACTTTTGTATATATAAGCTAATATTTTTTATTATGATTATATTCATAATATAATATATTTTGATGTCTTTTTTATTTTTATTTTTTTTCAAATATAAATATTTATTTTTATATTCTAACAAACTATTTTGAAATTGTTTAAATTTATTTATTTCATAAGAACTTAATCATTTTTTATGATTGTACTTTTAGCGAGTTATTCCATTATTGAAAAATATTTAAATTATTATAAGAACGGGTTGAAAAATAAATTAACCAATTTCAATTTATAAAAACGAACTTTGCACTGTTAAACTAATTTCAATTGATATATTTTTAATTTAATAAAATATTAAAATTATTTAATATTTATATTATTCAAATATATGATGCGTCAAGATCTTTTATGTTTGAATGAAGTTTATAACGGTTGTTCAATCAAAATTTTAAATTATATATCATTAGAACACATGTTGAAAAAACAGATTAACCAATTTCAAACATGTCTAAGTTACAAAAACTTAAACTTGGTATCAAATAAAATATACTTGCAGTTTTAAATCAATAAAATAAACTAATCATACACGTTTTTTTTTGTCAACAACTAATTATATAATAAAATAACAATAAGCTATAACTATTAAAATATAAGTTGACAATATCAAAATAAAAATAAAATTTATTAAATTTCTTTTACATTAAGCACCATATCACATTATTTTAACTTAATATAGATTAGATGGAATAGCTAACGAACTTATTTTATAAAATATAAATTTAAGATAAAAATATATATTTTAAAAATAAAAATTAAATTATTGTTTATTGTTTTTTAATTTGTTATTAGTATTAAAAGATTAGTAGAATGGTAGATGTAAAGTATATTTATGTGGTTTAAATATTAGTTTATGTATGTATAATAATGGTTATATTTTTATTTTATAGTTTATGATTAAGAGTTTATGGTTTATAGTATGATTATGGTTTAGGGTATAGGGTATAAAGGGCTATGTTTAAGATTTTAACAATGTTAAATAATAATATTTTTTTAAAAAAAATAAGAATTCTTTTAATAAGATTTTTGTTTATACTTTAGGTTTTAGGGTTTATATGGGGTTTAGAGTTGTAAATAGCCACAAATTATTTGTGGCTATCTCATAAAGTCGCGAATAGCTATGTATAAAGTCGTGGATGTACTATATATTCGTTAAGATAACTACAAATAGCCACGAAAATATATTGTGGCTATTTTCCACGTTTTGTGTCGTATCTATTCATGGTTATTTAGTTCCACGAATGTGTTAGTAGCTATTTGTGGCTATTTTGCTACGAATAACTACAAACTATTTCCGTGGCTATATAACCAAAACTAACTACAAAATAGCCACGAAACTCGTTTTTTGAAGTGATAGCTGGTTTGTGGCTATATCTGACTGATAAATGATAGACATGAAACATTTGTGGCTGATATGTGACTATTGGGTAGATTTCTTGTAGTGAGAGGAGTATTTATACAAGAAAGATTTCCTAAATCTTAGGAGAGATATGCTAGAATCATATATTTAGATTACATCAAAATTGGTATATATCCTAATCTCTATACCCCTCCCCAAGTTGGAGGTGAGAGATCATAAATCTCCAACTTGGACAGTAGATAAGCAAACGTAGGAGCAGGAAGAGCCTTAGTGAGAATGTCAGCCGGTTTCTATTTAGTAGAAATATGCTGAGTAGTAATCAGTTTGTCTTGAACTGCATCACAAACATAATGAAAATCCGACTCAATATGCTTAGTACATTCATGAAATACTAGATTGGCCGCAATGTAAATCACATACTTTCTATTACAAAACAGTCACATAGGAGTCATGTGTTGTATCCCAAAGGCTTGAAGAAGTTGTTTGATCCATTTTAAATCCTTGAGAGTCACGGCCATCGATATGTATACGGCCTTGGCTGATGATAGAGAGAATGTATCATGCTTCTTAGTTTTTCAAGAGAAAGGTGAACAGCCAAGTAGCACAATGTAAGCATTGAGATAGCAATGAGTAAGAGGACATGAGCTCCAGTCTGAATCATAGTAGGAGGTGACGCGAAGATCTGAATCTGCGCAAAGGAAAATTCCTTGCCCAGGAGAGCCTTTGACATAGCATACTGTGCGGAGAGCATCTTCTCAATGTGCGGTGAGAGGCATCTTCATAACTTGGGATGAGATATTAATAGTGTAACATAGTTAGCTCAAGTGAAAGTAAGGTAAATGAGGCATCCACTAAACGCCGATAAGCCTCTAGGTTAGAAATAAGAGGTATATTCGCGATATGTAAATTATGATTGAGTTCTATTGGAACAGCCGACGGTTTAGACCCAAGTAGACATGTTTCTGCGATAATGTCCAATGCAAACTTCATTGAGAGAGAAATATGCCATCGTTGTTGCGAGAAACTTCAATGCCAAGAAATACTCGAGTTTTCCCATATCCTTCATATGAAAACACTTGCTCAAACAATCATTGAACTTGTGGATGGTAGATCAATCATTACCAGCTACAATGAATTCATCAACGTAGATGAGAATGTGTAGAGAAATCGTTCCTTTGAGGAAGGAGAAGTGAGAATAGTCGGTCATGCTCTGCTTAAACATGTATGTTGTGAGAGCAGTTCTTAATTTGGTGAACCAACAGTGAGGCGTATGAATAAGACCATAAATAGACTGGTGCAAACGACAAACTTTCGTTGAATCTGAACCCTTAAATATAGACGGTAACTTCATATAGACTTTCTCTTACAAATTTCCATGTAAGAATGCATTGGGAACATCCAGTTTATGGATTTCTCACTTCTTTACAGAGGCTATTTGAAGGATAGTCCGAACCGTAATAGGTTTAGCAACATGATCGAAGGTATCAATGAAATCGAGACCCTCACCTTGACGATTACCCATAGCGACCATCCGTGATTTGTAACGTGCAACCTTGCCATTAGAATGGTTTTTAATCTTATAAACTCATTTGCTACAAATTTCTCTCTTGCCACGAGGAATCGTAGTTATGTCCCATGTTCGATTTGGCTCAAGATCAGAATACTCATCTTTCATCGAGTCTCTCCAAATATCATCAAGTATCGCATCTCCAAATACAAACAATTCTTCTCTCGATACACCCTCCTCTCTCGCTTCGTCATATCCGCCTCTTGGTCCTTTTAATTCGGTCTCAGGTAGTACACTTTATCCAATATCTAACTATCTTTCTAAAGTTAACTACTTTTTGTGTCATAAATGTTTCATGGCAGCACTAAAATCTAGTTGAGAGCCATCAAATTTTAGGAGGACTGAAGGTTTATGTAATCATTTTCCACGTACAAGTAACTCTAGGAGACCTAAAGAGTGAGTTTCAAGTTAATCAGGAGAAGAAGCCAAAATCGTTGGCTGATCAATAAGAGGTAGTAATGTAGGATCATCTGAAGTTACTGGTATAACAGCTTGATTGTGACCAGTACAGAAAGTAGTATCCGTTACCAAAAGTGCAAGAGCTGGTAAAGGCGTCGTATCAGGTGGTAATGATAATGTAGGAGAATATGCCGAAGGGGCAAGTGGTAATAACCAGTCATCGATGGCAAGATCGAGCTGGAAAAACTGCTCAATAAAAATTTGTTCCTTTCAATATCATACAATTTCTAAGCTTTCTTGCAATATGGATAGCCAAAAAAGAGACATTTGCGACTCCGGTCTGAGAAATTGTCTTTTTCGTGAGGCCTTAGATGAACATAGATTATGCAACCAAAGGTATGAAGAGTATCGTAGGATGGTGGCGAACCGTAGAGTAACTCGTATGGAGATTTTCCTTGAAGAATAGTAGGCGTCCAACTAATCATGTGAGCTGCAGTGAGAAAGCTTTCTCCCCAAAAGATAACCGAAAGCTTTGCTAGAAATAGTAGTGCATGAGCAATGTTTAGAAAATAGCAATGTTTGTGTTAGACACGTCCGTTCTGTTGGGGAGTGTCGACGCAAGACATTTAATGAATAATGCCTTTTTCTCGAAAGAATGATGAAATCACCATTAATTGTGTTCCATTATCCGAGCGAATTACTTTACCCAGTTTTCCAAACTTTTCACTCATTGGGAAGAAATTTTAAAATAATCCAAACTCAAGAGAACGATAGGGACCCCCAAACATCACAATGAATCAAAGAAAAAGGTTTCATTACTTTATTACAACTTTCATGAAAAATAGATCGTGTTTGTTTAGCACGAAAGCATATATCACAAGGATGCAAATCGTCAAATAAACTTTAAAACTATCAAATAACGGTAATGTAGAAAGAACTTTGTAGGAAGGATGACCAAGTCTTCGATGCCATAAAATTGAAGGAGGAATAGTGTCCTTGCGAGTATGATGTGCACGTGCAACAGCCACACTCTTGACGTAATACACCCCCTTTCTCTCTCTTCACTGGCTCCAATCAGGGTCCTCATAAAATGGTCATGCACCCATTTGCTCGAGAATTCGCAAGACGGAAATCAAGGTGAAATTAAAATTGGGCACATAAAGAACATTAAGCAGAACATAGTCTTGGTTTAATCGAAATCAGCCTATTTTAGTAGCACGAGACATGGTACCATCGGGGAATGTAATTGCATATGGTACGATGTCAATAGCATCGCGTAACAGAGAAAAATATCCAGTCATATGATGAAATACACATGTGTCAAGAATAACGTCAGAAAGTTTTATTTTACCAAAGAGAGTTGACTCTGTTGATTATGAAGCAGACCGATAAGAGCTGTTATATGGTATGTAGGTATATGAGAGGTCGTGTAGTTGACAGAGACATAGGCTCTGTTTGCGTGTCCTCGTCCACGACCTGCCGACGTAGAGAAGCGACCACCATGTCCTTTGTTAGTATGTCATGTTGTGTTTCTAGATTGATTGCGTTGTTGTTGTTGCTCCAGAAACCAGTCAGGATAACCATGTACAAGAAAGTACTCCACTACAAGAAAACTGTTGGATAGCTACAAATTAGATACAAATTTTCCGTGGCTATTTTCAAGCTACTGATAGCTACGATTACGTAACTATTCGTAGCAAAATAGCCACGGATAGCTACGACAGTGAACACAAATAACAACGAATAGCTACAACACAAAACGTGGAAAATATGTACAAAATATTTTCATGGCTATTTATAGCTATATCTAACGAATATTTATATATATATATATATATATATATATATCTACGAGTTTATTTGTGGCTATCGGTGGTTTTATGAGATAGCTATAGATAGTTACGGATTTATTTGTGGCTATTCAAAACTTTAAACCCTAAGAAAATCCTAAAACTCTAAAATATAAACAAAAATCTAATTAATCATAATCTAATTACTATAATATATCGAAAACTAAGATTCAACACTTATAAAAGAAAAATATTTTCCATGTCCATTAGTTTTAGACATTAACTTATAACCTTAAATATAACACTTCAACTCCTATACACTAAACCATAATCGTATTCTAACATAACTCTTAATCATAAACTATAAATAAAAATATAAAATTAATTATATATACATAAACCTAATATTGAAATCATTTAAATAAATATTTAGCATCAAATAAATTTAAAACCATTTGAAACAATGGTAAATTAAAAGTCCAATATATTTTTTTGAAATATACTAATCTTTTAATACTAACACTAAATTCAAGTCTTAAAAACTATTTAATTATTATATATACTCAAAATTAATTTTAACACTATTAAAATAATATAAACAAAGATTAATATCACATTTAATCATTTTTAGTTATTATGTATTCTTATTTTATTATTTTAAATTATAAATAATTTTTTTTTAAATTAGAATTTTGTCACTTAAATTTTTAGTTTAAAATTTTATTTTAACCATTTCTAATATTTTTAAAATAATTTTTTGATTATTAAATATTAAATATAACTAAAAATATTATAATGGTTAAAACTCTACCAGTCGGATCACATTTCTGAACCGTTGAATTAAAAATATCAATGATTCAAATTTCATTCAGTAGATATGCGGATTACATTTTTAGACTGTTAGATCTTTATCTCATTAAATCTCAACCGTTGGATCTGTTTTTAACATAATTAACTAATTGTCATCTCTTCCTTCCCTCACTCACTCACGCCTTATCCGCCATCGACTTCATTCCATTTTTGTATCAGAAACCAAAGAATTTTAGATCTTAAACAAAAACAAATCAGATAAGAGGAAGGTGAATCAAATGAAGGTGAATCATATAAAGAGGAAGGTGAATCAGATGAAGACGAATCAGAAAAAGAGGAAGGCGAATCGTTGGAGAAGAAGACAGACGAAAATGAGTGACAGAGAGACAAAGATGACTTCACCATGATATCCGGCGAAGGTCAGACGATGAGACGTAGAGCCTTCGTGAATTGCGGCGGTTACAGCCGCATATCTTGTCGGATCTTCAATGAAAGAGACGAAGACGAGAGCTTGTTCTCCTCCACGGCTCTCGCACCTCCGTCGCAGATCGATCTCACACCTAAGATCACCTCCTTCATCGGCAGCGCCGTTAGGGTCTCGACAGAGAAGCATCGTCACTGGAGCCGCCGTATGGGTCACCGTTGAAGACGGTGGTGATATGTGATACTATATTTTTTGGCCATTTCTGTATTTTTTTTAATGTTTTTATGATAATTATTTAGTTATTTATTGTAATTTAAATTTATTACAAAATAATAAATTAAATTGAAAATTTTATTTTTGTTTTAGTTTTCTTTTTAAATATGGTATGAAATAGCTACGATTATAATCATAAATATTTGTAGCTTTCGCTACAAACCATTGTCGTAGCCAGTCATAGTTATCACAACTACAAATGAAATTCGTCGATATTCGTAGCTATTAGCTACGAAATAGGTCGCAACTATTTCGTAGAGACTTAGCAGCATATAGCTACAAAATCACAATAGCTGTGAGCTTATAGACGCGGGGACGGATCGTAGCTATTTGTAGCTATCGCCAAAATAGCTACGAAAAATTGGGCATAGCTACGACCGAAACCATAGCTATACGAAAAATTTCTTGTAGTGCTATAAGAAGTAACCGCAGCTGCAGTGACATGTAGTGAAAGATTCGGAGGGTAGGTCTTAACCAAAAAACTAAAGCTTCATGTTTGATTTAAGAAGATCTCATATTGGTGAAATGTTGTTTTGTCCTGATGATGCATGAGTAGACAACATTTAGGTCGGGTAGTGGGTCTCTTCAATGATCTGTAATTGAATCGTGCTAAAGCGTTGATCAAAAAGTCTGAATAGGAACTTGTGAACCTTTGCATCTTCATGTTCTTTGTCCAATTCTGCAAAGGCGGCGCATGTGCAGGTGATGGAAGGTTGAAAAGCTTGGCTCTCTCCCATAGCTTAGATAATTTACCATATTATTCAAGTACGTACTGCTTATTCTTCATTCAATTCGTGATTTCATCTTGCAGCAGATGCTTTCGAACAACATTTTTAACCGAGAAGCGCCGTTAGATAGATTTCCACAATTTAGTTGCGTCAAAGATGTGATCCACAGTGGAGCAAACTTGCAGATTGATTTCTGTAGTGATCCAACGAGCTAGATCAGGATTAGGTTGTCGTTTTTGAATTGTACCATTAATAAACCCGATGTTTTGTTTTGCTTGGACAGAATCCATAGCTTTGTTGCCAAATCGGAGTAGTTATCTCCTCAAAGAAGAACTGGTGTGATGAGTGGATCAGAGTTATCTGAGGGATGTAGAGTATAAGGAGAGTCAGAAGAGGAGCTCCCCATTAGAGTGGAATCCGAGGTCGATATGGTCCACATGTAGGTAGTTGGGGGCGTAGAGAAATGCGTAAGAAGAGAAGAAAAAAAATTAGAATTAGATCAGAGATCGATTAGGTTCTGATACCATAAAATAGAATATAAAGTGTGTGTATATTCATATGTCAAAATGAGTATTTATGCGGGAAATATGAATCCATAGCAACCAATAATTGAATAATTAGTTTTTTCACATGGTATACTATTCACCTATACTATTCACCTACAAAAAATCTATGATACCCTTATCTTTTTATCACAATTACAAAATCACTTTTTCTCTTTCCTAAATGTGTTCCAGCGAAAATGAGGAGAAAAATCAGGAAAACCAGAAGATATGAAGAGAGAAGAAGAAAAAAATCAGAAAAATCAGAAGAAAAAGAACAAGATAAAAAAGAAAAAAAAAACAGAAGAAAAAGAAGAAAAAGAAGAAGATGAAGAAGTGTGGGGGAGAGAGAGAGGCGAAGAGGAGAGAGAAGTAAGAAGAAGAAGAAGAAGGTAATGATGTTAACAATTTAAACGCGTTAACATAAAGTTAACAAGTTAACGTTAAGTAACCATGTTAACAAGCGAATGATATTTGTATTAATTTGAGGTTTAGGGTTTAGGGATTAAGGTTTGATTTTTGGGTTTAGGATTTAGGGATTAGGGTTTTAGTTTTTGGATTTAGGGTTTAGAGTTTAGTGATTAGGGTTTAATTTTGGGGTTTAGCACTACAAGAAAACTGTCTCATAGCCACGGATTTATTCGTTGCTATGGGGCTTATTTCGTGGCTATTTTCAGTTTAGCCACGGATAGCCACGAAAATAATTCGTGGCTACGGGCTCGTTGCTGTCTGCCTTTTGTAGCAATTCGTGGCAAGCCTTCCACGGATAGCCACGACCTTATTCGTAGTTATTTAGCCACGAACAACAAGAAAAATATTCGTGGCTAATATAGCCACGTTTTGCCACGAATAGAATTATGGTCTTAGTTAGCTACGATTTTCCACGGAATATTCCGTGGTTATCTAAAAAAATACAAAAAAATAAATTAATTTAATATAGTAATTATTTAAAAACCAAATAATTACAAATTAATTTACAAAAATACATATAAATTAACAAAAGAAATGAAACGTGGATCCGGTAATCCGATGACGTCTCCGTCAGCACCTCCACGATATAGCTCATCCTCCCCGTCCTCTGCTCCATGTTCTTCACGCCAGCTCCGGTGACGTCTCCACCAGAAGATGGCGAGCGAGAGACGGAGATTAGAACGGTGCTGAGCGTATGAAGCAGTGACGGCGGCGAGCGAGAGACGGAGCAGGACGGCGGCGAGAGAGAGACGGAGCAGGAAGGCGGCGAGCGAGAGACATAGTAGGACGTCGGCGAGCGAGAGACGGAGCAAGACGGCGGCGAGCCATAGCTCTTCCACCTGCAACAACAGAAACAAAAATCAGATTCAATCTATGGCTTGAAATCGAGGAAGAAGAAGATGTGAGAGTGAAAGAGAAGATGAAAAAGAACCTAAGATTGGTAGAGATAAGATGAAGAAGGAGAGAAGAGAAAAAGATCTGTTCAAGAGAAGAGAAGATGAAGCACGAATGGAGAGAGAAGTGAAGACCAAGGAGAAACAAAAAGAAAAAAGAAAAAAGAGAAAAAGATCAAAGGTGGATATTTCAGATTACATGTAGATCTAACGGCTCAGAAGGTGATCCGTGTGGTTCATCTTTTAACCAATAAAAAAATAGTTTAGGCTTTAATTGATATTTAGTAATTAAAAATGGGTTTAAAATATCATAAATAGTTAAAATGAAATTTTTTTTAAAATTAAAAAAAAAAAATTAAAATTGTAAGAGATTTTAAAATTTCAAGTGTTAATTTTTATAAAAAATACTAAAATTATACAAATTTGCATATATAATAAGTAAAATGGTTTAAAAATAATAAAATGATTAAAATTTATTATTTAAAAATAATAAAAAGATTAAAATTGATTTTAATTTTTATTTACATAATTTTTATTTTAAAATTTTATTCCTGAATAAAAAATTAAATTTAAGATTAATTTGAAGCATCTTTTAAAGGGTTAGAGTTCATAATATTTTTACCAAATTCTCTAAATTTTATTTGATTTTGATTAATAAAATTATTAAATCTAATTTTTATGATTTTAAGTTAATGTTTAAAATTATTAGATTAAAAATGTAAGAATCTTTTATAAGTGAATCTTAGTTTTATATATGTTATAATAGTTGAAGTCTTATTAAAAAAAAATAGATTTGGATATAGGGTATAGGGTTGGAATGTTATATTTAAGTTTTTAAGTTAAATGTATGAAAAAGTAGATTTGGATTTGTTAGATTTTTTTTATAGATTAGGGTTTTAGGGTTTGTTTAGGGTTTTATGGTATGTTTAGGGTCTAGAGTTATGAAATTTGTAAGTATTGATTAAGAGTTTAAGGTTTGGAATTTGATTATGGTTTAGGGTATAGGTTTGAAAATTATTAATAAGAGTTTTGGTTGTACTTTATAGTTTTAGGGTTTGATTAGGGTTTAGGGTTTTATGTATTAGGTTTGTTTGTTTATACTAATTGTGGTATTGGATTTGAAAATAATAATTTATGTGTATATAATTAAAAGTTTGTATTTTGATTTTATTTTTTATGATTTAGAGTTTAAGGTTTAGAGTTTAGGGTTTTAGGGTAGCCACAGATAGAATCATGGCTATACGTGGCTATTTAGCAATTTGTGGCTAAATATCTAAAGATAGCCACGAACATTTTCGTCGCTAAAATAGCCATGAATAATTTCGTAGCAGTTCGTGGTTAAATCCTTTCACGACAATTTTGTGGCTAAATATCCAGGAATATCCACAAATTGTAAGTCATGGCTAAATAGCCATCCGTGGCTACGAAATAGCCACGAATTTTGAAATTTGAAATTCGTGGCTATTTCGTAGCTATTCGTGGCTGGAAAAAAATAGCCACGACCAATTCGTGGCTGGGTCGTGTCTATTAACAGTTTTTCTTGTAGTGTAGGGTTTAGGGTATAGGGATTAGGGTTTAACTTTTGGGTTTTGGGTTTAGGGTTTAGGGATTAGGGTTTTGAGGTTTAGGGTTTAGGGATTAGGGTGTAATTTTAGGGTTTAGGGTTTTATTTTTGGGTTTTGGGTTTAGGATTTAGGGATTAGGGTTTTAGATTTTGGGTTTATGGTTTATGGTTTAGGGATTATGGTTCAATTTTGGGATTTAGGGTTTAGGGTTTAGAATAAAAGAAACGAGTTAACAAAATAACATTGTTGGATGAACAACATTCACAGCTATTGTATAAATAATATTAATTTTAAAATTTTATATCATAATGACAGTTTTGTAAATATTTAAAAAACATTGGCTTTTTGGAATTTTTTTGTTTCTCTTTTTTAATTATTTAATTTTTTTGTCAACATTGTTCTACACCTAATTTTTCAATCATCTATTGTCTCTCATCTTTTCTCCCTATTTATGCAAAAGAAGTTTCATAAATCTTACCAGAAATATACTAGAATCATATATTTAGATTACATCAGATATGGTTTATATCCTAACCTCTATATTATATTTTCCCCTTTAAGATTAGCCAGCTTGTTGAATTCCAAAAAAATAGCTTACTTGTTTTTTTTTTATAAAAAAAAAAATAGCCTACTTGAATATATTAGTTTTCAATACGATTACTTTTGGTTAGCCTATAGCCTCGCTAGATTTGACTTAACCTTACCAAACAACCAACGATGTTTCTTTTGTGATATAGACGTATCATAGAAAGGTCATAAAGAGCCATTAAGTTTGCAATTATTTTTTACTTTTTAATAAAACAAGATCAACATCAATCTTGAGTATATATCTGCATATATACAGCGAAAGAATAAGAGATTCAAAAACAACGTTTCCTACGAATGCGACATCCAACGGCTACCATGGCCTATCCATTTGCCAATTATTTTTGCTGTCTATTTGTGTATTTATTGTAGTAGACAACAAACTTTTCGATTTAGTCGATCAAGTCCAAAATATATTATTTTGTAAGGAAAATAAAATAAAATTTAACAAGTGATTTTTATGGTTTTGAAGGATACTGCGGTTAGGACGGACAAAATTAAATGCGGACTAGAACACTTTATTTTTAGGATGGACACAGTCCGCTGCATATTAAATTTATTTCTTTGTAAAAATGGTCCGCACATGGTCCACATCGGATTGCTTTGATTATTTACTCAATTTTCTTCGTTTGCACCCGCGGGTTCCTTGCTATTTACTTGAGTTTCACTATTATAAACTCAAGTATATGTCGTTTTCATAGTATACTTTCACGGAGGCAAATAAATTTAGAATGGTGTAATGATATAGATGAGGAGTGTGAGTCTTCAGAAAGTCTTGATACCTGGGAAATATGTTCTTTACTTGAAGGAAAGAAGATAGTTGCAAATGGTTTTCAAACTTAAATTACATGCACATAGTAAAAGTGCAGGTGAGGCAATATAATATAGTGCAGAAAGTAAGACAACACAAAGTTTTTTTCTCAAATTTGAATTCCCTTGAATGGAAAGTAATCCCACAAATTACAAACGTACAAATCAAAACCCTATTGAACTATATAACACTCTATTCAATACAAGAATTATTCAGGATCAAACACATGAGCTAAACTCACTCTAGAGTCTAGACTTTTTTCAAAATACAAAAGCTCTCTTGAGTTTTTATTCTCTCAACTCTTGCATCTTCATAAGGCCACACCCCTTCTCTTTATATAGACTAAACTTGCTCCTCAAGTTTACCTAAATAAAGATATAACAAATATTTTTTTTGTTAAGATATTTCTTATTTCACATATTTGTAACTTTTCCTTTTTTCTTGAAACTTATTCAAAGAATAAGTAAACCACTCTAAGCTGCAATCTTCACTCCAAGATCTTCATCCAGTTCAGCACATAACCCATAAACCGAACCACATCATAAAGATTTGTTCATATCTCATTAATCGAATATATCAACGTCCTGAGTCACGTCTTGTACTACCACTTGTACTACGCCATGACTGACACATCAAATACCTCTTCAATCTCCCCTTTTTGACTATGTATGTGATCTCAACAACCCTAGCATCAAAGGCTTCGTCACTAGCAACATCCAACATCATCCAAAACTAGCAACACCAATCTCCCCTTACTTGAGTCACATCATGGTCAAAAACTAACACATGAACTGTCCTCCTCTATATTGAGGATGAAATCCTACTGCACCATCTCCGAAGTGATTAACCTTTCTTTCTCCAAATCTTCCTGACCCTTGTCCCTCCATGAGTAGCTCTTTTAACATGTCCTCTACCTTCACAATGATAACATATTGGACCATGAAATCTCACTCCATGAGTTTGCTTCATTCGTTTCTTCTCCTTCAATAACTTGAAGCATCTTGGCCTAATATGCCCAACAACTCCACAATGATGACAAACAGGACGCCAAAGTTGTTTAGGTGCACTCTTCACTTCTGGGATTTTCCTTGTTGCAGTCGATTTAGCAGCTCTTGTACCCGCCTTCGTACCATCTCTCATACCAGTCGTCGTGCCAGTTGCAGATTTCATAACAATTACAGTCTTCGTAGAAGTTGTTGATGCAACATCCGTTTTTCCACCGGACACAAAAACACAGTTAGCTTTTGAAGATTCTCCATTGAATCCAAGACCACATCGATCACTTTTGCCAATGGTGAGAAGATGATCCAACTTCTTTGTGCCATTATTCAGCATCCTCACACCTTCTTGAGTCTCTTCAAGTTGAACTCTGGCTTGCTGTGCTTCTTCTTCCTTCTCTGTTGCTTACTTACGTACTTCAGCAACTTCAGCTTCTAGCTTAACTTTCTCCTTAGTCAATGATGCATTCTCCTCAACCATCTTACACCAATGCTCATACAAGGCTTTATAATTATCAGTGAAATCCTCATCATCACTTACAGGATCGTCATCACTTTCTTCCTTGTTACTATCAATTGCACACCCTGTTGCAGACGCTGACGCAGATTCCGTCCCAGACGCTGATGCATACCCTGTTGCAGATTTCATAGCAGAACTAGCCTCAAAGGTTGTGAATGCCACAAAGTTCCTTATTACTTCATCATCATCTGAATCACTTTCAGAATCATCCTTGACGTTCTTCTTCTTCTTCTTCTTATGTTGTAGATTTGCACAATTACGACTAAAGTGACCACCATGACATTCATAACATTGTTTCTTTGATGATGGATTGTCCAACTTCTCCCTTTTATATTTCTTATCTTCCTTCATCTTCAGATACTTAGAAAATTGTCTTGACAGCATTACCATAGGATCTTTAGAAGATGAAACCTGTAGAGCAACTCCAACATCAACATCCTACTTATGAGCTAGTTACTCATACACTTTATTCTACTCAAAAGCTTGAAGTATCCCAACAAACTCATCAAAAGTCATCTCATCCAGATTATGAGCTTCTTCAACAACAGAGATTTTTGACTCAAACTTTGATGGAAGAGATCTTTTTAGCTTCTTCACAAGCTTCTTGTCCTTGTAGTGCTTTCCAAGAGCGAATGACTCATTAGATATGTCACACAACTTAGCACTTAATTGAGCCATTGTTTCTATTTCATCCATCCTTAGATTCTCAAATTTAGATGCTAACATATCCAACTTAGTTCTCTTGACACTTGTGGTACCTTCAAACATGTTCTCCAATGTTTCCATGCCCTTTGACTTGACACACGCTGATAAATCAACTTGAAGTAACTTTCATCAATTGCATTATAAAGTGCAGTCTTGGCCTTAGAATTGCAACTTGATGCCCTCTTCTCTTCAGCATTCCATTGATCTCTAGGCTTAATAACTTCAACGCCCATATCATTCATCACAGGGGGATTCCAAGCAATCTCAATCGAATTCCAACACTCCTCATCAAGGCCACTAATGAAAGCTTGTATCCGTACCTTCCAATATCCATAATTTGAAGAGTCAAGCCGTGGTGGTCTTGTTATAGACGTTCCTTCTTGATGAGACTCCATAAAATCTGATTCTCCTCACCTTAGATCTGCTCGAAACAAGACTAAAGCTCTATCAAGCACCCGCTCTGATACCAACTGAAAGTGCAGGTGAGGCAATATAATATAGTGCATAAAGTAAGACAACACAAAGTTTCTTTCTCAAATTCGAATTCTCTTGAATAGAAAGTATTCCCACAAATTACAAATGTATAGATCAAAATCCTATTGAACTAACGCTCTATTCAATACAATAATTCTTCAGGATCAAACACCTGAGCTAGCCCACAATGAATCGATCTGACCGAGACTCCAAGGCAGGACTGAGGTCGCTCTCCTTGGTGCCACGAACAAATAGAGAGATGGAACACAAGCAGCTGGACTGAAGTCGCTCACTGTTGATGCTAGAAGATGGAGTAGATGATGGATTGAAGATCACCACTCAAAGGTGTGAAAGCCTTTGTGATAAAATCACAAATATAGACTTTAGTGAATCCACACAAAGGACATAGATCCAAACAAAACAAAGCCTATGCTTTAGAGAAATCTCTTTTATTTTTCGAAAATTCTATATATTTATAATAGAACAATTGAGATTTTTTATAGCTCTTACAAGATGATCTTTACAATAAAATACATTAAAAAAATTATTTACATTTATACAAAAAGAGGAAAATTAGCTAAATCAAATATTAGTCTTTTTGCCACCAATTTAGCCATTGTCATTGAATGAGAATCCTTGACTTTTTTTATGAAGTTATGAGGCTGAGATTCTCATGATAAACTCATGTACTGAAGACCTTGATTCACTCTATTTCTTGATATTGCATCATTCCCTCCCTCTTCAAATGGTTTTGTCCTCAAAACCGTTTCACCTTGAAATTTTTGTTTTGTATTTTTATTTAAAACAGAAAACGCTTTTTTATATTTTTTATTTCTGTAAAATTAAGTTTTACAATAAATAGATCTAATTGAGAATTTTTGTTTTTTGGAAAGTTTTTATGGATGAAATTTTATTTAGGAAAAAGAATGTAATTTTTTTTTTAGTTAAACTGAGAAATCAAAAATAAAAGGAAATATTTTTTATGAGAAAAAAATAAAACTTTATGAAAAATAAAGGAAAACTATTTTATGTTTCTAAAGATTTTTTTTTTTTTAAAAGAACAAAAACAGAAAATATTTTTTTGTTGGTTTTCGATATTAAAATGAAATGAAAAAAGAAACAACTAAACAAAGACTAAAAAGATAGATGATAGGACATTCGGCTCTGATACCAAATGGTGTAAGATCCGGAGATAGGATCCTACGGGATATATGTGGAGGTCGGTGGCTGGACTCAAGTCACTCTCCAAGGACCGGTCAATGATCGAACGTGTGTGGATGAGGATGGATCGAGCCAGCTGTACTCAAGTAACTCTCTGAAACGATAATGGATGGAAAGGATGCGATGGGTGGATCGTAGAACGCCCCTCAAGGGTGTGAAAGCCCTTGTGATAAGCTCAAGAATCTAAGCCTTAGTGAATCCACACATAAGACATAAATTCATAATGTTTTCTAAGAACGGGAATCCACACAACTTAGAGAAACAAATAACAAATCATAAAAGCTTTAGAAGAGAGAACTCTTATTATTCCAAAAATTCTATATATTTACAACAGAACAATTGAGCTTTTTTTATAGCTCTTACAAGATGATCTTTACAAAAAAATACATTAAAAGAAATGATTTACATTTATACAAAAAGAGGAAAATTAGCTAAATCAAATATTAGTCTTTTTGCCACCAATTTAGCCATTGTCATTGAATGAGAATCCTTGACTTTTTTATGAAGTTATGAGGCTGAATTCTCATAATAAACTGATGTATTGAAGACCTTGATTCACTCTATTTCTTGATATTGCATCACTCTCCCTAGAGTCTAGACTTTTCCCAAAATACAAAAACCCTCTTGAGTTTTTATTCTCTCAACTCTTGCATCTTCATAAGGCCACGCTTCTTCTCTTTATATAAGCTAAACTTGCTCCTCAAGTTTACCTAAATAAAGATATAGCAAATATCCTTTTTGTTATGATATTTCTTATTCCACCTTTTTGTAATTTTTTTATTTTTTTTTCTTGAAACTTATTCAAAGAATAAGTGATAGAGTCAGGTTTTAATCCTATTCTACTGCAAGTGCACAGTTAACTGATTGTAGTATATAGGGTATCGAATCCACAGAGACTCTGGTCTCGATAGATAAAGAACCGTAGGAATTTAAACTAAGAAGAAAGCAAATTGTAGTAAACTAAATAGCAAAGCAAGAAAGTAAACAAGTAGCAGATTGTTGGTGGTGAAAGCAGTTAATTAAAGGCGCTAAGTCTAGGGCGTTCTCAGGAAATCAGACAAGCAGACAAGTCAATCAGTCAGGATCTAATTAGGCACAGTTCTAGAACTCAAATCACGGATATAGAATTAACCAAATCTCTTTGCGAGAATTCTCTAAGTCTAAGTGCAGTAATCCAAATTCCTTTGCAATTACTAACAGATTAAACCAGCATTAATTTCAAGTTCGATATGTTCACAATTAAACTAAACCAAATTCCTTTGCGAGAAGTTTAATTGCTCAACCTAAATAGTTCAGATTCTAAACCACACTCTCGTGTCGTATTTAGCAACCTAAAATCTAGATTCTAATTGATCAGGTTAGAACTAGCATTAAACTCAATTTAGATCGAAGAACATTCTATTCATGTGAATCCTTAACTGAATTAAACAAGTCTAGCAAGTCATGAAATCCTTAATGAGAAACCCTAAACCTAACTATGAATCTACTCAGACATAGAATATGAAAGCATAATCAATGAATTAATAGAAATCATAAAAGAGATTAAATAAATAAAGGGGTTCGAAATCTTCTCCAAAATAAAGTGAAGTACAGGATCAGATCAGCCCCCAAAAGCTCTAAAAATCTCTTAGCTCTAAGTATGAAAGCGTATCTAAAATAAACACCAAAATCCTAATTATATAGGCATAATCTCGGCTGGGGCTTCTTTGTAAATACTGGAAACTTCTGGGCCAAAGTGCAAAATCTTCATTCTTCATTAAACCGCCGTATCGGCCCAACTCGCTAGTGTGTGTCGATCGATGCATGATCTCAAAATCGGACAGTGAGCTCAATCTCTCGGCCAAACACTCCAAAAATCCTCAAAATGCTCCAATATCTCAAACTCTGCTCCAAACCTGATTATACCTGTAAAAGACTCTAAAAGAACACAAAAGAACACTAAAACACAATTATATCATGGCATAAAACCCGTAAAAACCATGATATATCAACTCCCCCACACTTAGCCTTTGCTTGCCCTCAAGCAAAACAGAGAACTAGAATGTAGTGAAGAGGTTTGAAAACTCTTCAGAAACTCTTTTCATCTTAGAAGCAGCAACACTCAGATTCCCCTTAGCAAACCACATGAAAGAATCAACCTGCAGACATCAAGACCAACATATACTTCCCCCACACTTAGCAACTGTCCTAAGTAAACTCCACAATCACATTCACGCATTCAAATTCACCCTACTGACTTCTGCAAGTATTTAAGTGCGGTCTCACCTAAGGAGTATCGATCAAAGGCACATGGACTCTTACCTTATCAGCTCTAGACCACCATACTATCTTTCTCTAGTTCCTTTCTTCTCTTTTCCCTTCCTTAGCATTCTGATTTTTTCCCATTGGGTATCATTTTATTTTTTTATCAGTGCTCTTCCCGTTAAGGGGTGTACCTTGGACACATTCCATGGATGCACAGGATATGAAAGTTGTAGCTACCATTCCCATGACCACTTCGGAGTTACTAACTCATCCTCAGTTTATTATCTTTTTTTTTTTTATGGAAGGGGAGAAGGGAACTAAATAGGACAGGTTTACAGGCTGTGTCAGAACTAACAAGGGAATCCGACACAAAGTATACCAAGCCCTTAGGTGAGAAATCTAAGTCAGTATTAAGTTTGAAGTCAGTAAAAGGATCCTCTGATACCTGAAGCGATGTGGGTGTCCTTAGTAGGTTGATCCATGTCTGGGTTTTCTAATAGTCAGAGATAATCTGCAGTTTCATCCCAATGGTTACTTAAGTTCCTGCAAGTGCTGCTAATTTTCTCAAAAAATCATTGTTTCTTACTTAAAAGTTTTGACTCGATAAAACAAATTTTTAAAAATTTAACTGACTCTAAGAAAACAAAAGAAAGAAGTTAGTAGAACCTCCCCCACACTTAAGACACACTGTCCCCAGTAGTGTCAAGCGAAGGATTGGCAAAAAGAAAGAAAAAATTTGTTAAAAGGATTGGTTGAGTTCTGTCAGGTTTTACCTCTGTCGCTCAGGCATCGATCGTTGCACTAGGTGCATCGACCGTTTCTAGGCGATTTTTCGTGTATGATCGATCGTTGCTCAGGACCGCAACGATCGCTGCAATGCGATTTCGATCGTGTTGTGACGATCGACACAGTGATGTGTCGATCGACGCACTGCGTTCTGTCCGAGACCTGCAAACAAAAACTCACCAAAACCAGAAAAACGTAAAATCCTACAAAAACACTAAAATTAAAATGCAAAAACGAAAACAGTGGGTTGCCTCCCACTCAGCGCTTGTTTAACGTCAATAGCTTGACCGGACGAACAAGATCAGTTTGCTGGAGATCCTGACAGAAACTTTGACTGTCTCTGTGCAAGCCTCCTCATCCATGGCGGAGAATAAGCTGTATCAGAATGATCCTGTCCAAGAAAAGAAGGAGTAAACTGCTCTCCATGATCCAAAACCGTAGTGTGACTTGACTGCTCATCATCTCCATCCATAATGGTGAAGGTCTGCCCATCTATCAGTGGCTTGCGCAGCTTGTCCATCCCAAAATACAGCGGCTCATCTCCCAGGTGGAGGTCTATTAGACTGTGTCTAACATCTATCACTGCTCCCGCTGTAGCCAAGAATGGTCTCCCAAGTATCAACGCATCATCAGGATCACTGTCATACTTCAGCACTAAGAAGTCTGTTGGAACTAAATAGTTTCCAACTCTCACCGGGATGTCCTCAAGGAGTCCTTCTGGAACTCGTATAGACTGATCAGCTAGGACAAGAGAGGTCCTAGTAGGAGAAAAATCCAGCATACCCAGCTTCTCTGCCACAGAATATGGCATAAGGCTTCCAGCAGCTCCCAAATCACAAAGAGAGCGCCTAAAACTATCCTCAAAGATAGAACAACTTAGCACAAAAATCCCAGGATCAGGCAGCTTCTTGGGAACCTTGGTTAACATCGCATCACTTATCTGTGGAGGGACTACAATCACCCAATCTTTCAGCTCTTCATCCAAAGGCAACATCTTGTTCAAGTACTTCTGCACACATGGGTGATAAGGTGGATCATCAGATGATGGAATTTCTTCCAATTCTTCACCAATCTCCTCTAGCTGCTTAAGCTCTTCAATCTCCTGCTTAATCACTTCAGATACTGAGGGATATAGTCTAATGAATTGTGCATAAATCTCCTCCTGAGTAATCTCAGACACTCCAGGGAACAAGCGATCAAGCTCCAAATCTGCATCAATGCTATCAACATCCGGTGAGTCTGTCTGTTCACGACCTGCATCGACCGACACTAGGTGTGTGTCGATCGATGCAACACTGTTTTCACAGTTTTCACCCGAGAGATTTTCTCCAAAATCCGAAAATTCAACCTCTTCTACCAACTCAGCTGTGCTTAGCTCAAATCCTTTACCTAGGTGAGATCCATCATCAATGTACATAGACCAGGCCTTGATATGGGTGTCTGCTACTCCTTTTCCCTTCATAGAACTGGAAATCGGATTCACCTGAGTATCCAACTGCTTCATATGAGTGTTCAGAGACTCAAACTTTCCATTGAGATCCTCATAGACAGCATCCAACTTCTTATTGCAGTCCACAGAAATCTTAGTCTGACTCTCCAGCAGCTGTTCCATCATTGCCTCCATCTTACTCTCATGAGCAGTGACTGCAGGAGGAGTCTGATAAGATGAAGATCCATAGGTTCTCTGAGTACCTTGTACAAAAGGATTCTGAAAACCACTTGTCTGTCCAAAACCAGCTGAGTTCTGATTGCCTGTGAAGGCACTCTTCTGTCCTCCATTGAAGAATCTGTTTCCCTGCTGATTACCAAATCTGTTACTTTAGAAACCAGATCCTCCAATGTAATTCACATCTTCTTCCTGAGTGTCCTCCTCAGTCTGAATTACTGATAGGTCAAGAATTAATCCCTATACTAAACTGCAAGTGAACAGCAATGTCAAAGTAGTATATAGGGTTATCGAATCCACAGGGACACTTGGTCTCAAGAGAATCAAACTGTAGGGAATGAATACTAGAAATAAGCAATGTGATTGTATTGAAAGTAGTGCGAGAAAGTAAATCAGTAGCAGAGATTATTGGTTGTGAAAGCAAGTAATTAAAAGCGTCAAACCTAGGGTATTCTCAGGAAATCAGACTAGCAGACAGTTCATTCAGCAAGGATCTAATTAAGCACAGTTCTAGAACTCAAAACACAGATATAGAATTAACCAAATTCCTTTGCGATAATTCTCTAAGTCTAAGTGCAGCAAACCAAACTTCCGTTTGCGAGAACTAACAGATTAAACTAGCAATAAGTCCAAGTTTGATATGTTCACAATTATCCTAAACCAAACTTCCGTTTGCGCAAAGTTTAATTGCCCAATTTAATTAGTTCAGATTCCTAAACCCCACTTCCGTGACGTATTTAGCAACCTAAGATCTAGATTCTAATTGATCAGGTTAGAACTAGCTTTAAGCACAATTAAATTGAAGAACAGATATAGTTTGAATCCTTAACTGAAATTGAACAAGTCTAGCAAGTCATGAAATCCTATGTGAGAAACCCTAAGCCTAACTAGGAATCTACTCAGACATAGATAATGAAATCATGATCATATGATAAGTAAATTGCATAAAAGAATAAGAGTAAAAGGGGTTCGAAATCTTCTCCAAATACAGATGATGAATCAGGTTCAGATCAGCCCCAAAAGCTCTAAAAATCCTCTGCTCTTAATTATGAAAGCCAACTATAAAGCGTATGTCAAAAACTTATAATAAAAACTCTAAAAACTCTATTATATAGGCATAATCTCGGATGGGGCTTCTGTGTAAATACTGGAACTATCTTGGGCTTCTTTGTAAATCTTCAATACTTGTCAAACCGACGTGTACGGCCCATCTCGCGACTGCATCGATCGATGCTTTGAGTGCAACGATCGACGCATGATCAATTATACGAACAGTGAGTTAAGCTCTCGGCCAAAACGTCCCAAAAGTCCCAAAATGCTCCAAATATCTCCAATTAGCTCCAATCCTGATTTAACCTGTAAAAGACTCTAAACAAAGACAAAAGACACTAAAACACATCTATATCATGGTCTAAAATGGGTAAAAACCATGATATATCAACTCCCCCACACTTAGCTTTTGCTTGCCCTCAAGCAAAACATAGAACTAAAACATGGTGAAGAGGTTTGAAAACTCTTCAGAAACTCATTTCATCTTAGAAGCTACAATACTCAGATTCCCCTTAGTAAACCACTGAAAGAATCAATCACAGGATATCAAGACCAACATGTACTTCCCCCACACTTAGCAACTGTCCTAGGTAAACTCCACAATCACATTCAAGCATTCAAATTCTCCCTACTGACTTCTGCAAGTATTTAAGTGCGGTCTCACCTAAGGAGTATCGATCTAAAGGCACATGGATTCTTACCTAATCAGCTCTAGACCACCATACTATCTTTCTCTAGTCCCTTTCTTCTCTTTCCCTTCTTTAACAACTGATTTTTCCCACATTGGGTATCATTTTATTTTTTTTATCAGTGTTCTTCCCGTTATGGGGTGTACTTTGGACACATTAATTCCATGGATCACATGAGAGAAAATAGTGTTTGCTACCATTCCCATGACCACTTCGGAGTTACTAACTCATCCTCAGTTTATTATCTTTTTTTTTTTACTTTATAGAAGGGGAGAAGGGGACTAAATAGGACAGGTTTACAGGCTGTGTCAGAACTAACAGGGAATCCGACATAAAGTATACCAAGCCCTTAGGTGAGAAAATCTAAGTCAGTATTAGGGGTGAAGTCAGTAAAGGATCCTCTGGTACCTGAAGTGATATGGGTGTTCCCAGTAGGTTGATCTGTGATGGGGTTTTCTAATAGTCAGAGATAGATCCTGCAACTTCATCCCAATGGTTACTTAAGTTCCTGCAAGTCTTGTAAATCTCCTCAGAAAATCATAGTTTCTTACTTAAACGATTTTGACTCAATAAAACAAAAAATTTTGAAAAACAGACTGACTCTTAAGAAAACAGAAAGATAAACGTCAGTAGCACCTCCCCCACACTTAAGACACACTGTCCCCAGTAGTGTCCAGCGAAGGATCGGTAAAAAGAAAATAAAAATAAAAAAAAATTGAAAAAGTGAGTTTATGTCTGTCGGGTTACCTCTGTCGCACAGCATCGATCGGTGCATTAGATGCATCGACCGTTACTTGGCGACTTTCGTGTATGGTCGATCGTTGCTCAGGACCGCAACGATCGCTGCAATGCGATTCCTTTCGTGTTGTGACGATCGATGCAGAAATGCATCGATCGCTGCACTGCGATTTAATCCGAGACCTGCAAACATGACTGCACCAGAAACAAAAACAAACGTAAAATCCTAACAAAAACACCAAAAATTAAAAAGAAAAACACTAATACCTAATGGTGGGTTGCCTCCCACCCAGCGCTTGTTTAAGGTCAATAGCTTGACCGGACGCGCAAGATCTTTCAGGCTCCGGAAGATCCTGACAGAGACTTTTTCTGTCTCTGTTCAAGTCTCCTCATCCATGGTGGAGAATAGGCTGTTGCAGAATGCTTCAGTCCAAGAAAAGATGGAGTAAAATGCGCTCCAGGATCTATTACCACAGTCTCATTCAGCTGCTCATCATCTGCTTCCAAGATCTTGAAAGTCTGTCCATCTATCAGTGGCTTCCGCAGCTTCTCCATCTCATATCGCAGTGTCTCATCTCCCAGGTGGAGGTCTATTAGACTCTGTCTAACATCAATCACAGCTCCTGCTGTAGCCAAGAATGGTCTCCCAAGCAATAAAGCTTCATCCGGATCGCAGGCATATTTCAGCACAAGGAAGTCCGTTGGAACTAAGTAGTTTCCAACTCTTACCGGAATATCAATAAGGAGCCCTTCAGGAACTCGCATGGACTGATCAGCTAGGATAAGACGCGTCCTAGTAGGAGCAAAATCCAACATACCCAGCTTCTCTGCCACAGAGTAAGGCATTATGCTCCCAGCAGCTCCTAAGTCACACAGAGAACGCCTAAAACTATCTTCAAAGATAGAACAATCAAGTACAAAGACTCCAGGATCAGGCAGTTTCTTTGGGACCTTAGTTAACAGAACATCACTAATATGCTGAGGAACTACTATCACCCATTCTCTCAGCTCTTCATCTAATGGCAACATCTTGTTCAAATATTTCTGAACACATGGATGATAAGGTGGATCATCAGATGATGGAATTTCTTCCAAGTCTTCACCACTCTTTTCTAGCCTTTTCAGCTCTTCAATCTCTTGTTTAATCACTTCAGACACCTTGGGACAGTGCCAAATAGCTCGTGCATAAACATCCTCTGGAGTGATTTCAGATGTATCAGGGAATAGGCGGGCTAGTTCTGCATCAATCTCATTTTCATCCCACGGATTCTCTGCTTGTTCACGACCTGCATCGATCGATGCCAGTTGTGTATCGATCGTTGCATCGCGATCATCACAACTTCCACCCGAGAGTTTTTCACAGAAATCCGAAAATTCTTCCTCAGTCACCAACTCAGCTGTACTTAGCTCAAATTTCTCCCCCAGATAAGATCCATCATTAATCAGTACAGAACAGGCCTTAATATGAGTGTCTGCAACTCCTTTTCCTTTCAGTGAGCTGGACATCTGATTCACCTGAGTGTCCAACTGCTTCATGTGAGTGCTCAATGTCTCAAACTTCCCATTGAGGTCCTGATAGACAGCGTCCAGCTTCTTGTTGTTGTCTACAGAAAGCTTGGTTTGACTTTCCATCAGTTGCTCCATCATAGCCTCCATTTTGCTCTCATGGGCTGTAGGTGCAGGAGGAGTCTGATAAGATGTAGATCCATAGGTTCTCTGAGTACCTTGTCCATAGGTCTTCTGAAAACCACCATTCTGTCCTCCATTTGAGAATCTGTTCCCCTGTTGATTACTAAATCTATTACCTTGGAAACTGGAACCTCCTATGAAATTCACATCTTCTTCCTGAGTGTCCTCCTCAGTCTGAATCACCTCTACATCTTGGGCAAAGTGGACAGCTTTTTTACTTGTCAGAAGATTGTAAACTGTGTCCAATCTGGATCTTATGTTAGCTATATCAGAATTCTCTACGGTTCCACCAGATTTCTTCCTCCTTTCATCCATTGTTTTGCAACTATTGCTGCCAATCAGGTTCTCTATCAACCGTTTAGCTTGTGTAGGAGTTCTGGTGCTGAAATTGGCATCACTGGAATTATCCAGAGCAGTCTGATAAGGAAGATCTATTCCTCTGAAGAAAATACCAATCAACTGTACTTCTGTGAATCCATGGTGTGGACAATCACGCTGATACTGCTTAAATCTCATCCATGCAGTTGTCAAAGGCTCCACAGCTCCTTGGGAAAAAGTGAGTATGTCCTGTCTGGACTGATCTGAGCGCGCAGCATCGTAGAAGTGGCGCAGGAACTCACTCTTTAAGGCTGCCCAAGTAGTATACTGACCAGGTGCCAGTTGTCTCAGCCATGCACTAGCGTCTCCAGCAAGACTGTGCGGAAACAGCTTAAGGAACAGATAGTCCGGGCATACTCCTTCATACTTCATGCCAGTGACTATGTCCTCAAACTTGTCAATGTGATCCATAGGCTGCTCTGATTGAAGACCATGAAAAGCAATCTGCCTCATCAGTTGGTAGTAGATAGTTTTTACCTCAAAATCATTCCTCTCGAAGGCAGGAAGCACTAGAGCTGCTCGGTTTGCATGAAACTCATCAGGTCTATTGTAATCAGCTAGTGTCCTCTCATGAACTACCATCTCTCTACCTTGAGCTCGATCTTGCGGTTGTTGCTCAGGTTCAGGGGGGTCAGGGATGACATTCCCTTCAGCATCAACCCGATGCCCAGCAGCATTGTACGGGTTGTTATCTTGGTCCCTCAGGGTACCTTCAGCATCTGGTATCAAGATCAGACGTTCTCGAACCATTCTCTCTCTCTTTTCTCTTCTGATAGTCCTCTCTAGACGTCCAAGTTCTTCTAGGTTGAGATTAACTAAGCTCGAGTTCGGATTACTTCGAGTGTTCTGCGTTGGCATAAACTGTCTGTAATCGTCCAGCAACGATCGATGCTATCAGTGCAACGATCGATTCAATCTCAAATCGCTCAGTGACGATCGATGCAAAGGGTGCAACGATCGACGCAAGGCGAAATTCGTACCTGCGACAGAGAGAAACAGAGAAAAGTCAGCAAAAATAAAATAAAATAAAAAAAAACGAAAAACAAAAACGAAAAACGAAAAATTTCTAGTAAAACCCTAAGTTCGGTCCTATCGAAGACTCTAAGAGTCCCCGGCAACGGCGCCAAAAACTTGATAGGTCAAGAATTAATCCCTATACTAAACTGCAAGTGAACAGCAATGTCAAAGTAGTATATAGGGTTATCGAATCCACAGGGACACTTGGTCTCAAGAGAATCAAACTGTAGGGAATGAATACTAGAAATAAGCAATGTGATTGTATTGAAAGTAGTGCGAGAAAGTAAATCAGTAGCAGAGATTATTGGTTGTGAAAGCAAGTAATTAAAAGCGTCAAACCTAGGGTATTCTCAGGAAATCAGACTAGCAGACAGTTCATTCAGCAAGGATCTAATTAAGCACAGTTCTAGAACTCAAAACACAGATATAGAATTAACCAAATTCCTTTGCGATAATTCTCTAAGTCTAAGTGCAGCAAACCAAACTTCCGTTTGCGAGAACTAACAGATTAAACTAGCAATAAGTCCAAGTTTGATATGTTCACAATTATCCTAAACCAAACTTCCGTTTGCGCAAAGTTTAATTGCCCAATTTAATTAGTTCAGATTCCTAAACCCCACTTCCGTGACGTATTTAGCAACCTAAGATCTAGATTCTAATTGATCAGGTTAGAACTAGCTTTAAGCACAATTTAATTGAAGAACAGATATAGTTTGAATCCTTAACTGAAATTGAACAAGTCTAGCAAGTCATGAAATCCTATGTGAGAAACCCTAAGCCTAACTAGGAATCTACTCAGACATAGATAATGAAATCATGATCATATGATAAGTAAATTGCATAAAAGAATAAGAGTAAAAGGGGTTCGAAATCTTCTCCAAATACAGATGATGAATCCGGTTCAGATCAGCCCCAAAAGCTCTAAAAATCCTCTGCTCTTAATTATGAAAGCCAACTATAAAGCGTATGTCAAAAACTTTTTATAAAAACTCTAAAAACTCTATTATATAGGCATAATCTCGGATGGGGCTTCTGTGTAAATACTGGAACTATCTTGGGCTTCTTTGTAAATCTTCAATACTTGTCAAACCGACGTGTACGGCCCATCTCGCGACTGCATCGATCGATGCTTTGAGTGCAACGATCGACGCATGATCAATTATACGAACAGTGAGTTAAGCTCTCGGCCAAAACGTCCCAAAAGTCCCAAAATGCTCCAAATATCTCCAATTAGCTCCAATCCTGATTTAACCTGTAAAAGACTCTAAACAAAGACAAAAGACACTAAAACACATCTATATCATGGTCTAAAATGGGTAAAAACCATGATATATCAATTACCTCTACATCTTGGGCAAAGTGGACAGCCTTCTTACCAGCCATGAGATTGCAAATTGTGTCCAGCTTAGTGATATATCATGGTTTTTACCCACTTTATACCATGATATACTTGTGTTTTTAGAGTCTTTTGTATTCGTTTAGAGTCTTTTACAGGTTATATCGAGTTTGGAGCTAATTGGAGATATATGGAGCATTTTGGGCATTTTGGGACGTTTTGGCCGAGAGCTTTATTCACTGTTCGATTATTTGATATTGCATCGATCGACACACATTGTGCATCGGTCGATGCAGTCGCGAGATGGGCCTTACGCGTCAGCGTGCCAACTTATGAAGATTTGCAAAGAAGCCCAAGATACTTCCAGTATTTACACAGAAGCCCCATCCGAGATTATACCTATATATACTAGTTTTTGGCTTTTATTTTAGATACGCTTTCATACTTAGAGCTAAGAGATTTTTAGAGCTTTCGGGGCTGATCTATTTCCTTGTATTCATTTATTTTGGAGAAGATTTTGAACCCCTTTGATATTTTAATTTCTTATATGCAATCTATTTATTCTATGATTATGTTTTCATCAATCATGTCTGAGTAGATCCATAGTTGAGTTTAGGGTTTCTCATTAAGGTTTGATGACTTGCTAGACTTGTTTAATTCAGTTAGGATTCATATGATTAGAATGTTCTTCAAACTAAATTGTGCTTAATGCTAGTTCTAACCTGATCAATTAGAATCTAGATCTTAGGTTGCTAAATACGTCACGAGAGTGGGGTTTAGGAATCTGAACTATTTAGGTTGAGCAATTAAATTATTCGCAAAGAGATTTGGTTTGGTTTAATTGTGAACATATCGAACTTGAACTTAATGCTTGTTTAATCTGTTAGTAATTGCAAAGAGATTTGGGTTACTGCACTTAGGCATAGAGAATTCTCGCAAAGAGATTTGGTTAATTCTATTATCGTGATTTGAGTTCTAGAACTGAGTTTAATTTGATCCTGACTGATTAACTTGTCTGCTTGTCTGATTTCCTGAGAATACCCTAGGCTTGACGCTTTTAGTTTATTGCTTACAAACCGATTTCCTGCTACTGTTTACTTTCTTGCACCGCAATTCATTACAATCTTTCTCTGCTTATTTCTAGTATTCATTCCCTACAGTTTGATCCTCTTGAGACCAAGTGTCCCTGTGGATTCGATAACCCTATATACTACATTGACTATACTGTGCACTTGCAGTTTTAGAATAGGGTAAAACTTAGAACCTATCAAGTTTTTGGCGCCGTTGCCGGGGACTCTTTGAGTCTTCGCTAGGACCGAACTTAGGGTTTTACTAGAAATTTTTCGTTTTTGTTTTTGTTTTTCGTTTTTTTTTTATTTCGATTTTACTGATTCTTTTCTCTGTTTCTTTCTGTCGCAGGTACGAAATTCGCCTTGCGTCGACCGTTGCACACCTTGCGTCGATCGACACTAGGCGATTTTGAGATTGAATCGGTCGTTGCACTGAAAGCATCGATCGTTGCTGGACGATTACAGACAGTTTATGCCAACGCAGAACACTAGAAGTAATCCGAACTCGAGCTTGATTAATCTTGGACTAGAGGAACTTGGACGTTTAGAAAGAAAGATCAGAAGAGAAAAGAGAGAGAGAATGGTACAAGAACGCTTGATCTTGATACCAGATGCTGATGGAATCCTGAGGGATCCAGAGAACAATCCTTACAATGCTGCTGGGCAAAGGATTGATGCTGAGGGACGAGTGATCCCTGATGAAGTTGAGCCACAAGGCCGGATAGTTGTCCATGAAAGGACATTAGCTGACTACAACAGACCTGATGAGTTTCACGCAAACCGAGCAGCTCTAGTGCTTCCTGCTTTTGAAAGAAGTGATTTTGAGGTAAAGACTATCTACTACCAACTGATGAGACAGATGGCTTTTCATGGTTACCAATCGGAGCAGCCTATGGATCACATAGACAAGTTTGAGGACATAGTTACTGGCATGAAATATGAAGGAGTATGCCCGGACTATCTGTTCCTTAAGCTATTTCCACACAGTCTTGCTGGAGACGCTAGTGTGTGGCTGAGACAGCTGGTCCCTGGACAGTACACCACTTGGGCAGCTTTAAAGAGTGAGTTCCTGCTTCATTTCTATGATGATGCACGATCAGATCAGGCCAGACAGGACATACTCACTTTCTCCCAAGGAGCTATGGAGCCTTTAAAGACTGCATGGATCAGATTTAAGCAGTATCAGCGTGACTGTCCGCATCATGGATTCACTGAAGTTCAGCTGATTGGTATTTTCTTCAGAGGAATAGATCTTCCGTATCAACAGGCGCTGGATAATTCCAGTAATGCCAACTTCAACACCAGGACTCCTACACAGGCTAAGCAGTTGATAGAAAATCTGATTGGCAGCAACAGTTGTAAGACCATGGACGAGAGGAGAAAGAAAACCGGTGGAAGTGTTGATCTCTCTGAGATGGCTGAATTGAGATCCAGGATGGATAAAATCTGCACTCTTCTAGGTGAAAAGAAAGCTGTCCATTTTGCACAAGAAGTAGAAGTGATTCAAACTGAGGAGGACACTCAGGAAGAAGATGTGAATTTCGTTGGAGGATCTGGTTTCCAAGGAAACAGATTTGGATATCAGCAGGGAAACCGGTTCTTCAACCAAGGACAAAAGAGTGCCTTCACAGGCAATCAGAACTCTTTTGGACAGACTAGTAACTTCCAGAAGCCTTATGTGCAAGGAAATCAGAGAACCTACGGATCTTCATCCTATCAGACTCCGCCTGCAGCAACTGCCTTTGAAACCAGGGTGGAAACAATGTTTGAACAGATACTGGAGAGCCAGAACAAGATCTCTGTAGACCATAACAAGAAGCTGGATGCAGTTTATGAAAACCTCAATGGGAAGTTTGAGACTCTGAGCACTCATGTGAAACAGCTGGACACTCAGGTAAATCAGATTTCAGGTACTATGAAAGGAAAAGGAGTTGCTGAGACTCATATTAAAGCCTGGTCTGTACTTGTTAATGATGGATCTCATCTAGGTGAGAAATTTGAGCTAAGTACAGCCGAATTGGTAGATGATGCAGAATTCTCGGAATCAAGTGAAAAACTCTCGGGTGGAAGTTGTGATGATCGCATTGCAACGATCGACACACACCTTGTGTCGGTCGATGCAGGTCGTGAACAGACAGTGTTGTCGGATGATAATGAAACTGATGCAGAATTGGCCCGCCTATTCCCTGATGTGTCTGAGATCACTCAGGAGGAGATTTATGCACAAGCCATTAGGCAATATCCCAAGGTGTCTGAGGTAATTAAACAAGAGATTGAGGAGCTGAAGAAACTGGAAGAGAGTGGTGAAGGCTTGGAAGAAATTCCACCACCTGATGATCCACCTTATCATCCCTGTGTGCAGAGATATTTGAACAAGATGCTGCCTCAAGATGAAGATCTGAAAGAATGGGTGATAATAGTTCCCCAACACATCAGTGATGTTCTGCTGAACAAGATTCCAAAGAAATTACCTGATCCTGGAGTGTTTATACTTGATTGTTCTATCTTTGAGGACAGTTTTAGACGCTCTCTTTGTGATTTAGGAGCTGCTGGAAGTATGATGCCTTATTCTGTGGCAGAGAAGCTGGGGATGCTAGATTTTTCTCCTACGAGTACCCGTCTTGTCCTAGCTGATCAGTCTCTACGAGTTCCTGAAGGACTTTTAAAGGACATACCAGTGAGAGTTGGAAACTACTTGGTTCCAACAGACTTCCTTGTGCTGAAATATGACTGCGATCCGGATGAAGCACTGATACTTGGAAGACCATTCTTGGCTACAGCAGGAGCTGTGATTGATGTTAGACAGGGTCTAATAGACCTCCACCTGGGAGATGAGAAGCTGCGATATGACATGGAGAAGCTGCGGAAACCACTGATAGATGGGCAAACTTTCACGATCCTGGAAGCAGAAGACGAGCAGCCAGATGGACCTGTGATACTAGATCCTGGAGCGCACTTTACTCCATCTTTTCTTGGGCTGAAGCATTCTGCAACAGCTTATTCTCCACCATGGATGAGGAGACTTGAGCAGAGACAGAAAAAGTCTCTGTCAGGATCTCTAGGAGCCTGAAAAATCTTGTGCGTCCGGTCAAGCTATTGACGTTAAAAGAGCGCTGAGTGGGAGGCAACCCACTGTTTTTGTTTTTGCATTTTGATTTTAGTATTTTTTCTAGATTTTACGTTTTTGTTTCTGTTTGGTGAGTTTTTCGTTGCAGGGTTCGATGAAATCGCAATGCGTCGATCGACACACATTTGTGTCGATCGTTACAACAGAAATTCGCACAGCAACGGTCGGTGCACCTAGTGCAACGATCGATGCCTGACTGCGACAGAGGTAAAACCCGAGAGAACTAACCATTCAACTATTTTAATTTTTCTTTTCTTTAACCAATCCCTTGCTTGACACTACTGGGGACAGTGTGTCTTAAGTGTGGGGGAGGTTCTACTAATTACTTTTCTTTTGTTTTCTTATGAGTCAGTTAATTTTAAAATTTTGTTTTTCGAGTCAAAATTGGTTTAAGTAGGAAACAATGACTTTTTAAGGAGATTAGCAGCATTTGCAGGAACTTAAGTGACCATTGGGATGAAGCTGCAGATCTATCTATGACTATTAGAAAACCCCATCACAGATCAGCCTACTGAGGACACCCATATCACTTCAGGTATCAGAGGATCCTTTACTGACTTCACCTTAATACTGACTTTAATTTTTCTCACCTAAGGGCTTGGTATACTTTATGTCGGACTCCCTTGTTGGTTCTGACACAGCCTGTAAACCTGTCCTATTTAGTCCCCTTCTCCCCTTCTGTAAAAGTAAAAAAAAAATAATAAATAAACTGCGGATGAGTTAGTAACTCCGAAGTGGTCATGGGAATAGTAGCAAACACTATTATCTCTCATGTGATCCATGGAATGTGTCCAAAGTACACCCCATAACGGGAAGAACACTGATAAAAAAAATAAAATGATACCCAGTGGGGAAAAATCAGTTGTTAAAGAAGGGAAAGAGAAGAAAGGGACTAGAGAAAGATAGTATGGTGGTCTAGAGCTGGCAAGGTAAGAATTCATGTGCCTTTAGATCGATACTCCTTAGGTGAGACCGCACTTAAATACTTGCAGAAGTCAGTAGGGTGAATTTGAATGCTTGAATGTGATTGTGGCGTTTACTTAGGACAGTTGCTAAATGTGGGGGAAGTACATGTTGGTCTTGATGTCTGTAGATTGATTCTTTCATGTGGATTACTAAGGGGAATCTGAATGCTGCTGCTTCTATGATGAAATGAGTTTCTGAAGAGTTTTCAAACCTCTTCACTGCATTTTAGTTCTCTGTTTTGCTTGAGGGCAAGCAAAGGCTAAGTGTGGGGGAGTTGATATATCATGGTTTTTACCCACTTTATACCATGATATACTTGTGTTTTTAGAGTCTTTTGTATTCGTTTAGAGTCTTTTACAGGTTATATCGAGTTTGGAGCTAATTGGAGATATATGGAGCATTTTGGGCATTTTGGGACGTTTTGGCCGAGAGCTTTATTCACTGTTCGATTATTTGATATTGCATCGATCGACACACATTGTGCATCGGTCGATGCAGTCGCGAGATGGGCCTTACGCGTCAGCGTGCCAACTTATGAAGATTTGCAAAGAAGCCCAAGATACTTCCAGTATTTACACAGAAGCCCCATCCGAGATTATACCTATATATACTAGTTTTTGGCTTTTATTTTAGATACGCTTTCATACTTAGAGCTAAGAGATTTTTAGAGCTTTCGGGGCTGATCTATTTCCTTGTATTCATTTATTTTGGAGAAGATTTTGAACCCCTTTGATATTTTAATTTCTTATATGCAATCTATTTATTCTATGATTATGTTTTCATCAATCATGTCTGAGTAGATCCATAGTTGAGTTTAGGGTTTCTCATTAAGGTTTGATGACTTGCTAGACTTGTTTAATTCAGTTAGGATTCATATGATTAGAATGTTCTTCAAACTAAATTGTGCTTAATGCTAGTTCTAACCTGATCAATTAGAATCTAGATCTTAGGTTGCTAAATACGTCACGAGAGTGGGGTTTAGGAATCTGAACTATTTAGGTTGAGCAATTAAATTATTCGCAAAGAGATTTGGTTTGGTTTAATTGTGAACATATCGAACTTGAACTTAATGCTTGTTTAATCTGTTAGTAATTGCAAAGAGATTTGGGTTACTGCACTTAGGCATAGAGAATTCTCGCAAAGAGATTTGGTTAATTCTATTATCGTGATTTGAGTTCTAGAACTGAGTTTAATTTGATCCTGACTGATTAACTTGTCTGCTTGTCTGATTTCCTGAGAATACCCTAGGCTTGACGCTTTTAGTTTATTGCTTACAAACCGATTTCCTGCTACTGTTTACTTTCTTGCACCGCAATTCATTACAATCTTTCTCTGCTTATTTCTAGTATTCATTCCCTACAGTTTGATCCTCTTGAGACCAAGTGTCCCTGTGGATTCGATAACCCTATATACTACATTGACTATACTGTGCACTTGCAGTTTTAGAATAGGGTAAAACTTAGAACCTATCACTTAGATCTAAATTCAGCCATCTCTGAATTCTCTACACTTCCACCAGATTTCTTCCTCCTCTCATCCATAGTCTTGCAACTGTTGCTGCTCACTAAGTTCTCAATCAACTGCTTAGCTTGTGCAGGAGTCCTGGTGTTGAAGTTTGCATTACTGGAGTTATCCAGCGCAAACTGATATGGAAGATTTATGCCTCTGAAGAAGATACCTAGCAATGTGACCTCAGTGAATCCATGGTGTGGGCAGTCACGCCGGTACTTCTTGAATCTCATCCAGGCAGTCTTAAGAGGCTCCACAGGTCCTTGGGAAAATGTGAGTATGTCCTGTCTGGACTGATCGGAACGCGCATCATCATAGAAGTGACGCAGGAACTCACTCTTCAGGGCTGCCCAAGTATCAAACTGCCCAGGTGGCAGTTGCTTCAGCCATGCAGCAGCGTCTCCAGCGAGACTGTATGGAAAGAGCTTAAGGAACAGATAATCCTGGCAGACTCCATCATACTTCATGCCATTGATTAGGTCCTCAAACTGATCAACGTGATCCATAGGCTGCTCCGTGGGATGACCATGGAAGGCATTCTGTCTCATCAGCGAGTAGTAGATGGTTTTGATCTCAAAATCATTCCTCTCAAAACCAGGCATCACAAGAGCTGACCGGTTTGCATGAAACTCATCCGGTCTGTTGTAGTCAGCTAAAGTCCTCTCATGGACAACCATCTCTCTACCTTGGGCCTGTCTTTGGCCTTGGTTCTGCTCCTGTTGCGGTTGCTCAGGAGGATCAGGGATTACATTCCCTTCAGCGTCAATCCGATGCCCAGCAGCATTGTACGGATTGTTGTCTCGGTCCCTCAGGGTACCTTAAGCATCAGGCATAATGATTAGCTTCTGCACCACCATCCTTGCTCTTCTTTCTCTTCTGTTAGTCCTCTCTAGACGTCCAAGTTCTTCAAGTCCGAGATTAACGAGGTTCAGGTTCTGATTACTTCGAGTTTCAGCGTCTGCATAAACTGTATGTAATCGTTAAGCAACAATCGATGCTATCAGTGCAACTATCGATTCAATCTCAGAATCGCCTAGTGACGATCGACACAAAGGTGCAACGATCGACGCAAAGCGAAATCGGTACATGCGACAGAGAGAAAACAGAGAAAAATTAGTAACTTAAAATAAAAACAAAACAAAACGAAACAAAAATAAAAAATCCTAGTAAAAACCCTAAGTTCGATCCTATCGAAGACTCTAAGAGTCCCCGGCAACGGCGCCAAAAACTTGATAGGGTCAGGTTTTAATCCTATTCTACTGCAAGTGCACAGTTAAGTGATTGTAGTATATAGGGTATCGAATCCACATAGACTCTGGTCTCGATAGATAAAGAACCGTAGGAATTTAAACTAAGAAGAAAGCAAATTGTAGTAAACTAAATAGCAAAGCAAGAAAGTAAACAAGTAGCAGATTGTTGGTGGTGAAAGCAGTTAATTAACGGCGCTAAGTCTAGGGCGTTCTCAGGAAATCAGACAAGCAGACAAGTCAATCAGTCAGGATCTAATTAGGCACAGTTCTAGAACTCAAATCACGGATATAGAATTAACCAAATCTCTTTGCGAGAATTCTCTAAGTCTAAGTGCAGTAATCCAAATTCTTTTGCAATTACTAACAGATTAAACCAGCATTAATTTCAAGTTCGATATGTTCACAATTAAACTAAACCAAATTCCTTTGCGAGAAGTTTAATTGCTCAACCTAAATAGTTCAGATTCTAAACCACACTCTCGTGTCGTATTTAGCAACCTAAGATCTAGATTATAATTGATCAGGTTAGAACTAGCATTAAACTCAATTTAGATCGAAGAACATTCTATTCATGTGAATCCTTAACTGAATTAAACAAGTCTAGCAAGTCATGAAATCCTTAATGAGAAACCCTAAACCTAACTACGAATCTACTCAAACATAGAATATGAAAGCATAATCAATGAATTAATAGAAATCATAAAAGAGATTAAATAAATAAAGGGGTTCGAAATCTTCTCCAAAATAAAGTGAAGTACAGGATCAGATCAGCCCCCAAAAGCTCTAAAAATCTCTTAGCTCTAAGTATGAAAGCGTATCTAAAATAAACACCAAAATCCTAATTATATAGGCATAATCTCGGCTGGGGCTTCTTTGTAAATACTGGAAACTTCTGGGCCAAAGTGAAAATCTTCATTCTTCATTAAACCGCCGTATCGGCCCAACTCGCTAGTGTGTCGATCGACACCAAAGGTGTGTCGATCGATGCATGATCTCAAAATCGGACAGTGAGCTCAATCTCTCGGTCAAACACTCCAAAAATCCTCAAAATGCTCCAATATCTCCAACTCTGCTCCAAACCTGATTATACCTGTAAAAGACTCTAAAAGAACACAAAAGAACACTAAAACACAATTATATCATGGCATAAAACCGGTAAAAACCATGATATATCAAAAAGTAAACCATTCCAAGCTGCAATCTTCACTTCAAGATCTTCATCCATCTCAGCACACAACCCATAAACCGAATCACATCATAAAGATTCGTTCATATCTCATTAATCGAACATATCAACGTCTTGAATCACGTCTTATACTACCACTTGTACTAGGCCGTGATTGACACATCAAATACCTCTTCAGATAGTAGCTTGGAAAGTTATAAAACTCGCGTAGTCACCAAAGATTATACACAGCAAGAAAGAGTTGATTATATTGATATTTTCTCTCTTATGGCTAAGATGGTTACTGTCAAATTATTTTTGCTCTGGCTGCTAAAAATAAATGGTTTGTGCATCAAGTGGATATATCAAATACTTTTCTGAATGGATATCTCTCTAAAAATAATTATATTCATCCTCAATATGCAGCAAGAAAAGGGGATAACTGATGTTTTTAGAGAATGAAGATGAATGAGATTTAGGGTTCTTGAGATTAAAGAGAGAGAGGAGGCGCAGAGAAATAGAGAGAATAGGTCTTAAAACCTTGTTATTAGTTGCGGCCACACATACATGTTTTATATAGGTTTTACACAAACTTGTTTAACCTAATAAGGTATGATCCAAATATGGAAAGTCTTGAACCGTGGCAGTCTTAGCATGATCAATACATTTGATCTCATCATGATCATGGCAACGCCTCATTAAAAACCTTGATGTGGAAAACCACTTGGGACAAAACCACATCAAGGGAAAAATAGTATGCTGCTCATGAATCAGGAGAGTTCTAATCATGGATGGCTACCAGCCCTAGTTTTCCAAAGACATGAGTGCAAACCTTAAGACTAGCAGCCTTTGTGAAGATGTCTGCAAGCTGATCTTCACTCTTTGTGTAACAAGGCAGAATGGTTCCATCTTCAATCTTCTCCCTTACCTTGTGACAATCAATCTCAATGTTTTTTGTCCTCTCATGAAACACTGAGTTGGTTGCAATGTGAATAGCAGCCTGGTTGTCACAATGGAAGGTGATTGGACTTGATTGCTCTATGCCAAAGTCCTTAAGCAAGGCCTTCAGCCATGTTAACTCGGTTGCAAGCTTCCTCATTGCCCTATACTCAGCTTCAGAACTAGAACAAGATACCACCTTCTGCTTCTTTGTCTTCCAAGTTACCAAGTTGCCTCCAATGAAGGTACAATAGCCGGTTGTTGATCTCCTATCACTCTTATCACCAGCCCAATCTGCATCACAATAGCCAACAATTTCGGTGCTTTCATTCTTACCCATCCAAATACCATGTCCAGTTGATCCTTTGAGATATCTGAGGATCCTCTCAATCAAACTCCAATGATACACTGTGGGTGATTGCATATGTTGGCTAACTTGATTCACAGCAAAGCATAAATCTGGTCTTGTGAGAGTGAGGTAGATAAGCTTCCCAACCAGCCTCCTATACAATGCAACATCCTTGAACTTCACTTCATCAGATTTCTCCCCCTTTCTATTGACTTGATAGCCATCTTCAAGAGGAGTCTTTGCAATCTTGCAATCAAGCATACTTGTCTCTGTCAACAAGTCCTTAACATACTTCCTTTGGGACAGAAACAATCCATCATTGAATCTGTGATATATCATGGTTTTTACCCATTTTAGACCATGATATAGATGTGTTTTTAGTGTCTTTTGTCTTTGTTTAGAGTCTTTTACAGGTTTAATCAGGTTTGGAGCTAATTGGAGATATTTGGAGCATTTTGGGACTTTTGGGACGTTTTGGCCGAGAGCTTAACTCACTGTCCGATTTATTGATCATGCATCGACCGACACATCTTGTGCATCGGTCGACACACTAGCGAGATGGGCCGTACGCGTCGGTTTAATGAAGTTATGAAGATTTGCAAAGAAGCCCAAGATAGTTCCAGTATTTACACAGAAGCCCCAGCCGAGATTAGGCATATATATAGAGGATTTTGGTGTTTATTTTACTTACGCTTTCATACTTAGAGCTAAGAGATTTTTAGAGCTTTTGGGGCTGATCTATTTCCTGTATTCACTTATTTTGGAGAAGATTTCGAACCCCTTTATCTATTTAAATTCTTATATGCAATCTATTATTTCTATGATTATGTTTTCATCAATCATGTCTGAGTAGATCCATAGTTAGGCTTAGGGTTTCTCATTAGGGTTTGATGACTTGCTAGACTTGTTTGATTCAGTTAAGGATTCATATGATTAGAATGTTCTTCAAACTAGATTGTGCTTAAAGCTAGTTCTAACCTGATCAATTAGAATCTAGATCTTAGGTTGCTAAATTCGACACGAGAGTGTGTTTTAGAATCTGAACTATTTAGGTTGAGCAATTAAATTATTCGCAAAGAGATTTGGTTTAGTTTAATTGTGAACATATCGAACTTGAACTTAATGCTAGTTTAATCTGTTAGTAATTGCAAAGAGATTTGGGTTACTGCACTTAGACATAGAGAGTTTTCGCAAAGAGATTTGGTTAATTCTATTTCCGTGATTTGAGTTCTAGAACTGAGTTTAATTAGATCCTGACTGATTAGCTTGTCTGCTTGTCTGATTTCCTGAGAATACCCTAGGCTTGACGCTTTTAGTTTATTGCTTTCACAACCAACTTGCTACTGTTTACTTTCTTGCTTCGTAATTTATTTACTTCACCATCTGCTTATTTCTAGTATTAGTCTCTACTGTTCTGATCTATCGAGACCTAGTGTCCCTGTGGATTCGATAACCCTATATACTACTTTGACATTGCTGTTCACTTGCAGTTTAGAATAGGGTAAAACTTAGAACCTATCAAGTTTTTGGCGCCGTTGCCGGGGACTCTTAGAGTCTTCGATAGGACCGAACTTAGGGTTTTTACTAGAAATTTTTCTTTTTGTTTTTGCTTTTTCGTTTTGTTTTCATATTTTGCTAACTTTTTCTCCGTTTCTTTCTGTCGCAGTACGACTTTCGCCTTGCGTCGATCGTTGCATCCCTTGCGTTGATCGTCACTAGGCGATTCTGAGATTGAATCGATCGTTGCACTGATAGCATCGATCGTTGCTGGACGATTACAGACAGTTTATGCCAACGCAGAAAACTCGAAGTAATCCGAACTCGATCTTAGTTAATCTCGGACTAGAGGAACTTGGACGTCTAGAAAGGACTATCAGAAGAGAAAAGAGAGAGAGAATGGTACGAGAACGTCTGATCTTGATACGAGATGCTGAAGGTGTCCTGAGGGATCCGGAAAACAATCCTTACAATGCTGCTGGGCAGAGGATTGATGTTGATGGACGAGTGATCCCTGACCCTCCTGAGCAACAGCAACAGGAGCAGAACCAAAACCAGGGTCAGGAACGGGCCCAAGGTAGAGAGATGGTGGTTCATGAGAGGACACTAGCTGACTACAACAGACCTGATGAGTTTCATGCAAACCGAGCAGCTCTAGTGCTTCCTGCTTTTGAGAGGAATGATTTTGAGGTCAAGACCATCTACTACCAGCTGATGAGGCAGATTGCTTTTCATGGTCTTCAAGCAGAGCAGCCTATGGATCACATTGACAAGTTTGAGGACATAGTCACTGGCATGAAGTATGAAGGAGTATGCCCGGACTATCTGTTCCTTAAGCTATTTCCGCACAGTCTTGCTGGAGACGCTAGTGCATGGCTGAGACAACTGGAACCTGGTCAGTATACTACTTGGGCAGCCTTAAAGAGTGAGTTCCTGCGTCACTTCTATGATGATGCGCGTTCAGACCAATCCAGACAGGACATACTCACTTTCTCCCAAGGAGCTGTGGAGCCCTTAAAGACTGCCTGGATGAGATTTAAGCAGTATCAGCGTGACTGCCCACACCATGGATTCACTGAGGTTCAGCTGATTGGTATCTTCTTCAGAGGCATAGATCTTCCATATCAGTCTGCGCTGGATAATTCCAGTAATGCCAACTTCAACACCAGGACTCCTACACAGGCTAAACAGTTGATTGAGAATCTGATTGGCAGCAACAGCTGCAAGACTATGGATGAGAGGAGGAAGAAACCTGGTGGAAGTATTGATAACTCAGAGATGGCTGAATTGAGATCCAGGATGGACAAAATTTGCACTCTTCTAGGCGAAAAGAAAGCTGTCCACTTTGCTCAAGAAGTAGAAGTAATTCAGACTGAGGAGGACACTCAGGAAGAAGATGTGAATTACATTGGAGGATCTGGTTTCCAAGGAAACAGATTTGGATATCAATCTGGGAACAGATTTTCCGGTGGAGGACAGAAGAATGCCTTCGCAGGCAACCAGAACTCTTCAAGCTTTGGACAGACTAGTAACTTTCAGAAGCCTTATGGACAAGGAAATCAGAGAACCTACGGATCTTCATCTTATCAGTCACCTCCTGCAGCCACTGCTTTTGAGACTAGGATGGAAACAATGTTGGAACAGGTACTAGAGAGCCAGAACAAGATTTCTGTGGACAGTAACAAGAAGCTGGATGCAGTTTATGAGAACCTCAATGGGAAGTTTGAGACTCTGAGCACTCATGTGAAGCAGCTGGACACTCAGGTAAATCAGATTTCCAGTGCTATGAAGGGAAAAGGAGCTGCAGACACTCACATTAAGGCCTGGTCTGTGTACATTAATGATGGGTCTCACCTAGGTGAGAAATTTGAGCTAAGTACAGCTGAGTTGGTGAAAGATGGAGAAATCCCGGATTTTGGTCAAAAACTCTCGGGTGAAATCTGCTGCAGTGCGTCGATCGATGCAACATCTGCGCCGATCGATACACCAGTCGAGATGGCAACGATCGACACACCCTTAGTGTCGGTCGTTGCAGGACGTGAACAGACAGAACTGTCGGGTGATAATGGCATAGATGCTGACTTGGAGCTTGATCGCCTATTCACTGGAGCCTCTGAGATTACTCAACAGGAGATTTATGCGCAGATTGTTAGACAACACTCCTCAGTGTCTGAAGTGATTAGGCAAGAAATTGAAGAGCTTAAGAAGCTAGAGGAGATTGGTGAAGAATTGGAAGAAATTCCAACTTCTGATGATCCACCTTATCATCCATGTGTGCAGAGGTACTTAAATAGGATGTTGCCTTTAGATGACGAGCTGAGAGACTAGGTGATTGTAGTTCCCCAACACATTAGTGAGGTGCTACTGAACAAGATCCCAAAGAAGCTGCCTGACCCTGGAGTCTTTGTGCTTAACTGTTCCATCTTCGAGGACAGTTTTAGACGCTCTCTGTGTGATTTAGGAGCTGCTGGAAGTATGATGCCTTATTCTGTGGCAGAGAAGCTGGGGATGCTGGATTTTTCTCCTACTAGGACCTCTCTTGTCCTAGCTGATCAGTCTATACGAGTTCCGGAAGGACTCTTAAAGGACATTCCAGTGAGAGTTGGAAACTACTTAGTTCCGACAGACTTCCTTGTGCTGAAATATGACTGCGATCATGATGAAGCGTTACTGCTTGGAAGACCATTCTTGGCTACAGCGGGGGCTGTGATAGATGTTAGACAGAGTCTAATAGACCTCCACCTGGGAGATGAGCCGCTGCGTTATGAGATGGAGAAGCTGCGAAAGCCACTGATAGATGGGCAGACATTCACAATCATGGATGCAGATGATGAGCAGCCGGATGACACTGTGATTCTGGATCCTGCAGCACATTTTACTCCATCTTTTCTTGGACATGAGCATTCTGCAACAGCCTACTCGCCACCTTGGATGAGGAGACTTGAACAGAGAAAGAAAAGGTCTCTGTCGAGATCTCTTGGTGCCTGAAAGATCTTGTGCGTCCGGTCAAGCTAATGACCTTAAACAAGCGCTGAGTGGGAGGCAACCCACTGTTTTCGTTTTTGCATTTTGATTTTAGTATCTTCATAGGATTTTACGCTTGTTTCTGGTTTTGGTGAGTTTTGTTTGCAGGTCTCGGATTAAAATGCAGTGCGTCGATCGACACACCATTGTGTCGATCGTCACAATACGAAAGAATCACATTGCAGCGATCGTTGCGGTCCTGAGCAACGATCGATCCCCAACGAAAATCGCACAGCAACGGTCGGTGCACCTAGTGCAACGATCGATGCATGACTTCGACAGAGGTAAGAACCCGAGAGAACTAACCATTCCATTAACAAATTTTTGTTTTCTTTCTTTTAACCGATCCCTTGCTTGACACTACTGGGGACAGTGTGTCTTAAGTGTGGGGGAGGTTCTACTAATTACTTTCTTTTGTTTTCTTAGAGTCAGTTAAATTTTAAAAATTTGTTTTTCGAGTCAAAATTTGTTTAAGTAGGAAACAATGATTTTTTGAGAAGATTAGCAGCATTTGCAGGAACTTAAGTGACCATTGAGATGAAGCTGCAGATCATCTATGACTATTAGAAAACCCAGACACAGATCAGCCTACTGAGAACACCCACATCGCTTCAGGTATCAGAGGATCTTTTACTGACTTCAATTTAATCCTGACTTTAGATTTCTCACCTAAGGGCTTGGTATACTTTATGTCGGACTCCCTTGCTGGTTCTGACACAGCCTGTAAACCTGTCCTATTTGGTTCCCTTCTCCCCTTCCATAAAGTAAAAAAAAAAAAAAGTAATAAACTGCGGATGAGTTAGTAACTCCGAAGTGGTCATGGGAATGGTAGCAAACACTATTTTCTCTCATGTGATCCATGGAATGTGTCCAAAGTACACCCCAAAACGGGAAGAACACTGATAAAATAAAAATAAAATGATACCCAGTGGGGAAAAATCAGTTGTTAAGGGAGGGAAAGAGAAGAAATGGACTAAAGAAAGACAGTTTGGTGGTCCAGAGCTGGCAAGGTAAGAATCCATGTGCCTTTAGATCGATACCCCTTAGGTGAGACCGCACTTAAATATATGCAGAAGTCAGTAGGGAGAATTTGAATGCGTGAATGTGATTGTGGAGTTTACTTAGGACAGTTGCTAAGTGTGGGGGAAGTATATGTTGGTCTTGATGTCTGCAGGTTGATTCTTTCATGTGGATTACTAAGGGGAATCTGAATGCTGCTGCTTCTACGACAAAATGAGTTTCTGAAGAGTTTTCAAACCTCTTCACTACATTTTAGTTCTCTGTTTTGCTTTAGGGCAAGCAAAGGCTAAGTGTGGGGTAGTTGATATATCATTGTTTTTACCCATTTTAGACCATGATATAGATGTGTTTTTAGTGTCTTTTGTCTTTGTTTAGAGTCTTTTACAGGGTTAATCAAGTTTGGAGCTAATTGGAGATATTTGGAGCATTTTGGGACTTTTGGGACGTTTTGGCCGAGAGCTTAACTCACTGTCCGATTTATTGATCATGCATCGACCGACACATCTTGTGCATCGGTCGACACACTAGCGAGATGGGCCGTACGCGTCGGTTTAATGAAGTTATGAAGATTTGCAAAGAAGCCCAAGATAGTTCCAGTATTTACACAGAAGCCCCAGCCGAGATTAGGCATATATATAGAGGATTTTGGTGTTTATTTTACTTACGCTTTCATACTTAGAGCTAAGAGATTTTTAGAGCTTTTGGGGCTGATCTATTTCCTGTATTCACTTATTTTGGAGAAGATTTCGAACCCCTTTATCTATTTAAATTCTTATATGCAATCTATTATTTCTATGATTATGTTTTCATCAATCATGTCTGAGTAGATCCATAGTTAGGCTTAGGGTTTCTCATTAGGGTTTGATGACTTGCTAGACTTGTTTGATTCAGTTAAGGATTCATATGATTAGAATGTTCTTCAAACTAGATTGTGCTTAAAGCTAGTTCTAACCTGATCAATTAGAATCTAGATCTTAGGTTGCTAAATTCGACACGAGAGTGTGTTTTAGAATCTGAACTATTTAGGTTGAGCAATTAAATTATTCGCAAAGAGATTTGGTTTAGTTTAATTGTGAACATATCGAACTTGAACTTAATGCTAGTTTAATCTGTTAGTAATTGCAAAGAGATTTGGGTTACTGCACTTAGACTTAGAGAGTTTTCGCAAAGAGATTTGGTTAATTCTATTTCCGTGATTTGAGTTCTAGAACTGAGTTTAATTAGATCCTGACTGATTAGCTTGTCTGCTTGTCTGATTTCCTGAGAATACCCTAGGCTTGACGCTTTTAGTTTATTGCTTTCACAACCAACTTGATACTGTTTACTTTCTTGCTTCGCAATTTATTTACTTCACCATCTGCTTATTTCTAGTATTAGTCTCTACTGTTCTGATCTATCGAGACCTAGTGTCCCTGTGGATTCGATAACCCTATATACTACTTTGACATTGCTGTTCACTTGCAGTTTAGAATAGGGTAAAACTTAGAATCTATCAATCTGCAAACTTCAATGCCCAAGAAGTACTTCAACTCACCAAGGTCTTTAATATCAAAGGAACTCTTGAGATAGGCCTTTGTGGATTGAATCCCATCATTATCACTTCCTGTGATAATCAAATCATCCACATATATTAGAACTACCACCACTCCTAGAGCACTTTGAAGTGTGAACAATGTGTGATCAGATTGAGACTTCTTGAAACCATGGTCCATAAGTGTATGACTGAGCTTATGGTACCAAGCTCTTGGTGATTGCTTCAAGCCATAAATCGCCCTTCTCAGCCTCAATACCTCACCATCCTTACATAAGTGTTTCAATTCTGGTGGTGGAGTCATATATACTTCCTCCTCAAGTTCACCTTGTAGAAAAGCATTCTTCACATCCATTTGCCATAGATTCCATGAGAGGTTTGTGGCTAAGCTCAATGTAACTCTCACTGTATGAAGTTTAGCCACTGGTGCAAAGGTATCCGTATAGTCTTCTCCATAAGTTTGAGTGAATCCCCTTGCTACTAGCCTTGCCTTGTACCTCTCTATGTCTCCATTGCTTTTATACTTGATTGTGAAGACCCATTTAGAGCTAACAGTCTTCTTCCTTTTTGGCAGCTTCTCCACAATCCAAGTGTGGTTCCTCTCCATAGCTTCTTTCTCATCCTTTACTGCATCCATCCATACCTTGATACCCTCAGCCTCTTCATAAGTCTTAGGAACCTGGTTTAGCTCAATCTTTCCAAGAAAGGCCTTGTGACTAGATGGTAGCAAGTCAATAGAATAAGTAGACTGACTAGCATGAGCTACTGCTTGGTTGTTGTAGAAGACCCTTGTCTTCATCCATTCTGATGGATCTTTCTTTTCCCTTGTGCTTCTCCTGAGTTGCTGAACCGGTTGATCAACCACCTCCTCATTACCCACTGCCTCTTGATAAACCATCTCATCCTCATTCATATCCAAGTCCACTTGGTTCTGATCTTGAGTATCCTCATTCATATCCAAGCCTACTTGGTTCTGATCTTGAGGTAGAATGTCTTCTTCAGCCTGGTCATGTGTGTGTGTTGCTGGTTCAGTATCCTCTTGTTGAGCTTATTGGGTAGTTGTTTCAGGCTTCTCCGGCCGTGGGGTGTCATTTCCCAAGTGATCCAACAAGTACTTTAAACTTGTAGCCAAATCAGAGGGTGATCTTGAGAGATCCTTCAAACCTTCCCAATCCTTCTTCTCATAGTATCTCTGCCCCTCAATGAACTTAACATCCCTTGAAACATAGGTCCTGTTGTTGCTTGGATCAAAACACTTGTAGCCCTTCTGAGTTGTGGAGTATCCAAGGAACATACATCTTGTGCTCTTAGCATCCAGCTTATTCCTTTGATCTCCTGTGATATATACAAAACAAACACAACCAAACACACGTAAGTGTTCAATAAAAGGTTTGGTTTTGTTTAATACCTCATATGGTGAAATGTCTTGAAGGACTCTAGTTGGGATCCTGTTGATAAGATAGCATGCTGCCAACACTGCATCTCCCCAAAACCTCTTAGGAACGTTGGTGTGGAACATCATAGACCTAGCAACCTCCATCAGATGTCTATTCTTCCTTTCAGCCACACCATTTTGTTGAGGAGTGTGTGGGCAGCTTGTTTGATGTAGGATCCCATACTTGTTCAAGTGAGCTTTGAATCTTTGGCTTGTGTACTCCCCTCCATTATCTGATCTAAACACTTTAATCTTGGCATTAAATTGATTAGTAACATAGTTTTGAAAGTTTAGAAATGCATCAAACACCCTATCTTTAGATGGCAGCAATGTAACCCAAGTATATTTTGATTTTTCATCTATGAAGGTCACAAAATACTTGTTCCTATCTCTAGAAAGACAAGGTGAAGTCCAAACATCAGAGTGCACAAGATCAAAGCAATGTTCATAGATAGTAGTTGATTTAGGAAAGATAGTTCTACAATGTTTGCCAAGAATACAAGCTTCACAAGTTGAATGATCAAAGCTAACATTAGGCAACATTAAGTTCAAAGCACGAGCATGAGGATGTCCTAGTCTAGCATGCCATAGGACATTTTGATTGAAAGAAAAACAGGATTTAAAAGCTAAGGTATCCGGGTTGCTTGGAGAAGTGTCTTCAAGGAGGTAAAGTTCATCTTGTGTACCACCTCTTCCAATAACCTTTCCATTCTTAATATCCTGAAAACAAACTTCATTAGGCCCAAAGATAACATTGCAATTCAAGTCCTTGGTGATCCTTTTAACCGACAGCAAGTTAGATTTAAACTTAGGAACATAAAAGGCATCACTTTCCTTGTTAAACAATCTTAACTTTCCTGTACCAATTATAGGAATCCCTTGACCATCAGCTATAGTTACTCTTCCTAGGGCAGGTTTAATGTCCTCTAACAACTTAGCATTACTAATCATGTGGTGAGAAGCTCCTGAATCTACTACCAACTTATGATCAGTTTTAGCAAGCAATTTATGAGAAAATAAAGAGATACCATAGAGCTTAGAGGCATAGGCCTTGATGAGGTCCTCAAGGTCACTCTTCTTAACATACTCAGTGGCTGTGTAGAGTGCAAGCTCCCCTCCTTGAGCTGAAGTAGAGGCAGGCTCCTTCACAGCTTCTTGGGAGATGTTTGCATTTGCCCTTGAGTCCTTGAACTTGGCTGGTTTGAGGTGGGGATGAAGGATCCAACACTTATCCTTGGAATGGCCTTTCCTCTTGCAATGATCACAAGCTGCAGCCTTCTTCTCCTCAGGTTTAAAGCCGGCTTTGTTGGCAGTCACCAACTCCCCTTTCCTCCAAACAAACCAATGTTTCCTTCTTCCTTTTGGATCCTTGAACACACCTCTTCAAAATCAGGAAGTGTATTCTCCCTTAGGATCTTCATGATGGCATCATTGTAAACCGGATCCAAGTTGAGTAGAAGGCCATAGATCTTGTCTTGCTCCTTTCTCTCAATGAGAATCTTGGGGTTCATAGTACTTGGCCTTAGCATCTCAAGTTCAGACCATGCTGAAGAAAACTTCCCAAGATACTTGGTAAAGTCATGGTCTTCTTGTTTCAGCTCACTTATGGCCTTCTTGACTTCATATACCCTGCTCAGATTAGAAACATCTCCATCAATCTTCTTGAGAGTGTCCCACAGTGACTTGGCTGTCTCACAATGAGAATAAGCTTCAAGGATGGATGGGTCAAGAGAGTTTTGGAGAAAGCCAAGCACCAGCTGGTCTTCTTGAAACCATTTAGCCTCTGCCTTCTTGTTTTCCTCATACTTCTTCTTGGTTTCATCTTCTTCAGTTGGTATTTTATCCTCCAAGATGTGATCCCACAATCCTCTTCCACAAATGGCAGTCTTGATGGTCCTTTGCCATGTCCTGTAGTTGATCCCTTTGAGCACAACAGGAACAACAGTAGGCCTCAAGCTTGAGCTGATGTGAACTGAATCTTCCATGGTGAGTAGAGAGAGGAAACAAGCGTTAGGGTTTTAGACAGAGAAGGAGTGAGAGGCGTTAGGGTTTTAGGACAAAGAACACGTTTGATGAAGAGAACAAGTATCAAGAAGATTCTGGGCAGAAAGAGTGAAATAAACCGTGAGTTTTAGGACAGAAAGTAGAGACAGAGAGTATTAGGGTTTTAGAGTAGAGAATGATGAGAACTTAGAGAGTAATGGATTTAGAACCAAGAGATTTATGAAACAAAAAAGAGAGAATCAAGAGAATAGAGATCTATGCTCTGATACCATGATGTTTTTAGAGAATGAAGATGAATGAGATTTAGGGTTCTTGAGATTAAAGAGAGAGAGGATGCGCAGAGAAATAGAGAGAATAGGTCTTAAAACCTTGTTATTAGTTGCGGCCACACATACATGTTTTATATAGGTTTTACACAGACTTGTTTAACCTAATAAGGTATGATCCAAATATGGAAAGTCTTGAACCGTGGCAGTCTTAGCATGATCAATACATTTGATCTCATCATGATCAATAATAACCTTCCACCAAATTTTGTTCGTCTGAAAAAAGTTTATATGGTTTGCAATAAGAATAATTTTTGAAATTTTCAAGTACTTTGGTGTGTTTGGGTTTTGAAAAGATAAATGATAATCGTACTTTTGTTCCTTTGTTATTCTTCTCCAAATTTTATTCTTGTTCTAGTATATGTCGATGATATCATCACTGCTAGCAATCTTGAAGAAGATGTCTCCAATTTCATCCCTCAACTGCAACAATGCTGCGTGATTTGGGACAGTCTAAATACTTCTTAGGCTTTGCAATTGTTTGCTTTGCAGCATGTATTTATATATATATAGGCACAAGTATGTTATTGAGATGTTGACTAAAGATGGGTTATTGGGTTGTAAACCTTCTTCAGTATCTATGGATCCAAGTGTTAAGCTTGCCGCTGAGACTAGTGATTTGCTTCTACAAAAATGTTATAGATGTTTTTATATTGAAACTTATGCATGTATCTTACTATCATCCGACCTGACATTTTTTGCAGTTCACAAGCTTTGTCAGTTCTCTGCAGCCCCTCGCAAGTCTCATCTTCAGGCTGCTCATAAGGTTCTTTATTATCTTAAGGGATATATTGGTCAAGGTCTTTTCTACCCTTGTGATGATTATTTCAAATCAAAGTCTTTTGTGATTCAGATTGGACCATTATCTAGAGACGAGACGTTTTTAAGTGGATTTTGTATCTTAATCACTTTATTCATTGTTCATTGATTCATTCAAAAAAAAAAATCACTTTCATTGATATTGAAGAGACATGATGTCATTTCTTTATCTTTTGCTGAATCAGAGTACGTTTCGACATCATACACAGCTAAAGAAGTTGTGTGGCTTTCTCGTACGATCAATGATTGGCAGTTCTCCAACATTTCTAAGAACCCAGTCTGTCTGAAAGAACAAAACTCATAGATAAAGAATGCCATTCCATACAAGAAAAGAGTCATGCTGGTTATTTGACAATGCTACATCTAAGGACTGAAAACCTGTTAATCGATTGTTTACCAAGGCTCTTTCACCTACTCTTTTCAAAAGGTTAATGTCCAAGATGGGTTTTATTAACATCTTAACGCTATATTGAAGACTATTATTACTCTTCATAAAGTCACATTGTAAATATCCGGTGTACAGTCTTGTATTTACATGCTTGTATACATAGGATTAGAGTAGATAATACACTAGTGTAAAATACTTTTGTACTCAGTTTGTTAACGTTAATGAAGATAATCATTATGTTATCATCCTAATAGAAAGGCCTTGAGAATAAATTTGAAATATTAGCTTTTTTCCATATTTTCTTTTCGATCAAAGACAAGTGATATGTCGCATTTTACATTTTTTAGATCTCTTTGTATTTGATTGTGCTAAAGACAGACCAGTGATCTTCTCAACTTTGAAAACAGATTCTGAATTGTTTTCTGAACTGAATTCAGGTTTTCTGAGAATTCAATGACCATAGAAGAAATTCACTCCAAAAGCACATTAGGAATGAGGCCACAAAGCCTTTTGTTCTCAATATTTGTTTGATGGATTTTAGTTATACTCAATGATCAACAGCTGTCAACGGTACTGAACCATCTAAAGTAATGTTATGAAGTCCATATTTGAAAACTAGAAGAGAATAATCAGAAGCTAGAACACAAACCAAACAAAAGAATCACAAAATTATCTATGGTATTTGGACTTACCGTGCATCGGAAGCAACTAGTTGTCTTGTGAATTATCCATTTAACTCTCCTTTAGTCAAGAAAACGAATCTCGGAATTGTGATACATTCACACATTACTGTCAAAAGGGACGAGTTGTCTATGATCGGTCCGCGTCTAACACAATATGGACCGATCATTGATAAATTCATATTTTAAACAGATTAAAATGAGTTAGACTCAATATATGTAGAAAACGAAAAAATATACCGGAAACATTTGGATATATTTGAACAAATGACATTTACAACAAAATGCACTTTTGTTTTTCAAATTTATAAAATAAGGTACTTTATGTACTATACACATTCTCATATAAATATCTATCTCTCAAATAAGGTACTTTATGTACTATACACATTCTCAAAACAAAATTAACTATTTTGTGTCGTTTTGTGTAATCTTTGTTCACATAATATGCATTCACTTTATGTATGTGTTTTTTCACGTCCATGGCGAAACGTATGTATGTATGTGGACACTATTTGGTGTACATTTGAATATTGTTGATGTACTATTTTCTTTTTTCACATATATGAATGGTACATATAATTTAGCTTCAATAGAAAAGTATGGAGTTAAACTTATGTAAGAAACATATTGAAGATATTTGTTTCATCTTCAAGAGTTAGTATTTGTGTTGGATATTATATTATGGAATGAGCATTTTACCTTCTCGGGATTGCCACTAAAATGTTCTTTCTACATGATAATATATATCATGTTATAAAAAGGTATCCACGTCGATTTTTTCAAAAACACTTGATAATTTTACTTATCCACGTTTTTCGTAAATGTTTATTCCATAATGTGATATATCAATTTATAAAATGGTGTCTACATCGATTTTTCCAAAAACATTTTTAATTTTGTTAACTATATACTGTCCACAAATCATGTGTATCATCTAACTTTCTAACGTCCACAAGATTTGATCTAAAAATTACAAAATATATCAAAATATGTGTTAAAATATAAAAAAACATATATTTTATAGTACCAAAAAAAATTATATTTTTCAAAAAACATAGAAACTGAAAGAGAGATGAAAGGGAAGATAGAGAGAAACAAAAGAAAAATGATAGTTTATATTAGGGCTGAGCATTTGTACCTAAACCGGAAAACCCGACCCGAATCCGACTCAAAAAATCTGATCCCGATCCGAACCGATTCTACAATATATCTGAATGGGACTTAAGTCTAGGTATTTCGGGTATTGGAAAAAACCCGAACCCAAACCGAACTTGAACGAGTATCCGAAGTAATCTGAAGTTTTACCTAAGTTTAAATACTTTCGAGTATTTTGGATAGTTAAAGTAGTTCTTTTATCAATTTTTTGGGTAGGACATATATCTTCAAATACTTTATGATACTTTTAAGTAGTTTAAATATATTTTGTGGGATTTTCAAGTATTTTCAATTTTTTGAATATTTTCTTTGAGTTTTCAAACATTTTTGTAATTTTGGTTGGATGCTCAAACCCGACGTGAACCTGATAAGTCCTGAACTAAACCCGACATATAGAAATATTCGAACGGAGTCTCTAGCCTTAAATCCAAAAACCCGAAAACCCCGACCCGAATCCATGGATATACGAACTTCCAGACTTAAATTATATAACATACGAGAAATCGAGAGAATAGAGAAATAAATGAGGAAAAATATATATGGAAAAGAGAGATTTGAAGGTATTTTGGACTTTTGCTACACGTCATTATATATAATTTGAGTTTCTAAATGTGTATTTGGATGTAAAATTCTCTGTGAACAATTGTGATTTGTTTCCTCTTTTCTCCTCGTTTTCGTTGCTCTCGGTATCTCAAAAGTTTTTTTCGTTTGAAAAAAAAAATGAGTAATACTTGGGTTCACCCCTAGAGGTGAACTCTTTTGTTCACCTCTACATTTTCTAACCAATCAAATAATTCCACATAATCTAATATTAAAAATAAATAAAATTTTAAAAATGTTTTAAAAATAAGAAAATAAAAAACGAAAATAAAAGAAAAGAAAATATATTTTATTTCAAACAAAACTTAAAAAATAAATTTTTTTATCAAAAATACTAAAACCTAAATCTTAATCTCTAAACCCTAAATTCTAAACCCTAAACTCTAAACGATAATTTGAACCAAAAATATTAAAATTAAAACTAAATCATAATCCCTAAATCCAATATGTAAATCTTACAAAATAAAAACTAAACCCTAATCCCTAAACCCTAAACCCTAACCCAAAGAGCTTAAACCCTAATCCATAAACCATAAACCCAAAGAGCTTAAACCCTATACCATAAACCCTAATCCCTAAACTCAATATGTAAATTTTAAAAAATAAAAACTAAACCCTAAACCCTAAACCCTAACCCAAATAGCTTAAACCCTAATCCCTAAATCCTAAACCCAAAGATCTTAAACCCTATACCATAAACCCTAATCCCTAAACCTTAATTTTAATTTTATAATTTTATTTAAAAATAATATTACATAGCATATTTTTATTGGTTAATAAAGAGGGGGTGAACAAATGGGTTCACCTCTAGGGGTGAACCTAAGTATTTTCCAAAAAAAATTATTAACAACTATGAACATTTTATTTAGACATTGTTAACGGACACGGCCACTATTTGTATCGAATCAAAATAAACAATTAGATATGCTTTTGTAGATGTTGACAGCCTATTGGACATTCTAGATCCGCATTACAAATAAGGTATATGTTATCAGAGAGTGAGAAACGATTTCCATATATCAACCTTTTGCATATAGCTATTTGGGGAAACTTGATCTTGTAGTCCCAAATGATTTCGATAGAGGACTTCATGACAAATAGAGGACATCATGACGTTTCCACTATAAATTTAGGTGTGGTTTCAATAATAAACCATAAATCGGGGTCAAATGCAAAAAGTAGATCATAAAATTAGATCCATTTATTTTTGCTAATTATTTTGATATTGACCACGCACATGATAAATATTTACGAAGCAGATTTCTCGAAGAAAATTAGTAATAATTTTGGACAGTTTTAAATGACTCATGTAACCTTCTTTTGTACTTCGTATTTACCACATTGTCATCGTCGTCAATTCTTCCAACCACCATGAACAACAGATTTTGAAGCTGTAAATGCTTCGATGACCTAAATTTAACTTTGTATAATTCATTATTTGTTTCACAAACTTCATTTTTCTATCTATTTCCTCCCTTTTCATCTTAAAAACTCTATATTTTAATTTTAAAAAAATTGATCTCTCTGAATTCTACCGTTCTAGACGTTTCATTCAGTTGCCGTGGCCAGTTACTTGTTAGTGGTTGAAACTAAAGTTTTGGGGTGTTGAAGTAGGTAACAATTGCCTCCTTGAAGTTTTCTTTGAATTTTTCATCATGGGTCGCGATAGTAGACTTAGTTGAGCAAGCCATAAGTCTACTAGTCAACGTGTGGTCAAGTTTTACAATTTAATTTTTTTTTTTAAATTGTCAATAGACTTCTTTTCAAGTATCGGGAAGTATACTAATTCTCATCGGAAAAAAGTGTAGTAGACTTCTCTTAGTAGTCTCCTATCAATTTAGGGTATGGTTTTTCATTTGACATAGTCAAAGTATTTTCGTGAAGTTTGACTCAATCAAAAGGGTTCTAGTTTTGTATTTGACCAATCTTTGACTTCAAAGGTAGACTTCCTCACGAAGTTTACTATAGTTTATTTCTCGGTTGACCGCTCTTTAGAGGGTAGACCAATGTAGTAGACTTCGTTACTCCTCCCCGAAGTCTACAATTAATTTTGAATTTTTTTTGGCCAACTCCAAAACTAGACCCCAGTAGATTTATGAGGGAAGTCTATCCGGGTCTACTTTTAATAGAAGTCTACTTTTTCATTTTAGAATTGCAAAACTAGACCTTTTTGTAATAGACTTCTCAGGTTGACTACCCACAAAGTCTACTTAGTCCGACGAAGTCTACTCCTAAAAAGTCAAAGTTCAGTCAATTGCAAAACTAGACCCTTCACTATTTGCATACTTCTCTACGAAGTCTAAAAATTGATTTAACTCCAAAAATAGACCCCTAGCACACTTTGCGAACAAATAGCCAGGGTAGGTTTGTTTACGAAGTCTACTAAAAATAGGTAGACTTCTCCGAGAAGTCTACCCCCGATACATCATGCTGACATCATTTTGACGTTACTAATTTATTAAAAAGACTTTTATATAATACATAATCAATTTGAAATTTTATTTATGCTTTCTAAAGGTAATGTACTTGCTTGTAAAAGAGTTTGGCATCTTCATTCCCTATAAATATTTATAATTATTTATTCTAGTGAATTGTGAAACTAGCTTATTTATGGTAGATTTCATGGAGATTACTTCTATTATTTTTTTTTTGTTGTAAATGCAGTTTAGTGCATATTTTCTGATGATTTTTTTTTTATTTTCAATTTTAAATTTTTTGTTTAGGTGTTATTGGTAATTATGTATAAGTTTCACAAGATTATATATTATGGTTTAGCTTAAAATCAATTTATTATTTTAACATTTTATGGCAGATTTTACTTGAAAATCTATCTAGTAGACTTCGTGGAAAAGTCTACTACCTTGACTAGACTTCACCGGGAAGTTACTTCTTACACATCATGTTAATATCACTTTCACATCACTATTTTAAAATAAAGGCTTTTGTATATAATATATAATGAATTTGGTAGTAATTTTTTTTTTTGTATGTCTGTTTTAAGTAATATACTTGCTTCTAAATGAGTTTGACATGTTTATTCCATATACATATACTTGAAATTTTTTCTAGAGAAATTGAGAAACTAGCTCATTAGAGTAGATTTCTAGCACAAGTGTACTATTTTATCTAAATCTTAAATAAATGCACTTTATTACTGAATTATGAAGAGTTTTTAAAAATAATTCTCCTAGATATTAAGTAGGTGTTGATGGTATTTATCTATAAGTTTCATAAGTTTATATGTTTTAGTTTAGTTTTAACTGATTTTATGATTTTAACTATATTTTCATATTGAAGTTTAATGTGGGTGATCTTGTTTTGTTTTACAGGAATAACTCATCTGGTGGTTGTTTATGGAAAATGTGTACTAAAAATCTAGCATAGCATTTTGAGGTGGACAATATCAAAGGTGGTAGAATGTTCTTTTTGAGAAATGGTTGCACACGGTTTGAGCTTCTTGAAATGGCACATGATGATTTTGGTCTGAGCAAGGAAACCCATGTAATTGAGGTATCATATTCCTTACCAGAAATGATTCTTCAACAAATGCCTGTTGATACCCCTCCTCCATATGTAATCAACGACAAACAAGTCTGGAGCTTGATCCAGTTTAGTAAGATGCATGTTGTACGGCTTTGCGTTTCTATTCTGACTATGTATGTTGCTATAAATTGGGCAGGTCTATGTTGGAAATCTACCCATGTAGACTTGTACGAGAAGTCTACCATACGCTTGTTGGATTAATATAATATGACTAAGTTCGTTTTTTCTAATAAACTCTAAGATAGGTATGGCATGTTTTATTTTATTTAGCCATCACATATGCTCAATTATACATTTCTATCAAACGTCTACCATAGGTAATTGTGTTATAACTCCTACAATTCAGAGCTCAATATTTTTAGCAGTTTAAACATCAAACTTGGAATTAAATATTAGAATGAAATAGACTTATATTATGATATTAGTTGGTCTTAAAACAAAGTGCATAAGAAAACATAAAACAAAACAAATAACTAGGAATTTTTAGTACATGAGATATGAAATATTCAACAAAGAAAACAAATTAGTCCTCAGTTGGCCACTCATGAGCACACAAATGTATGTCCGCACAGAGGCTCCACACGTGATACTGCCAGAAAAACTATCACACCTCCACATAGTTGTAATTCCATCGGGTATCTCTACCCAGCCTGGTTCTTCCCTAAAGCACGGACAGTCGAAGACTGTGTTTGCATCTTTTTTTTCCATGACTTCGATAAACTTAGCAGGCTTCTCATAATCCCAATGGCCACCAAGCAGCCAACTCGTGATCATTTTAGACATGCGATAAATATGATCACGAGTAAAACAAGGGTAGTTGTGAACTCTTCCTCTCTCATCAACGGTGAACACTAACTTCATCATAGTATCAACATAGATGGCCAACTTGCATGCTCTCTCACTGGCAAGACCTATTTTTCTCCTCCCTTATTTAATTATATGAAGCATAAAGATCTCATACATACCTCGAAGATAAATTTCCTCAGGATTCCCCATTCAGTAGCATCTAAGCATGAAAGTCCTCACGGCACTCCATTCCCATATCCAGTCATTCATGTATAGGATATTTGAACTTCTATAGAAATGATCTTCTCTCTCTACCTCAATGAATCCACGGAAAGATATTATTGCCGCAATGTGATCATGGACACTTTATGTACACACCATTTACAGAATTTTATAAAGCATCGAGGGAGGGAGATAAGCCAAGTTGAAATTTGCCATGTCTTCTCCAAAAAAGGACTGAATATTTTACACATATAGTTTAAAAATTGGGCTTAGGTGGAGAAAATAAATGAAGGGGTGATGCCATTTATATATAAATTAATATAATTTTAAATTAAGTAACTGCTTACCCATGCAGGCAAGTGTTTCGAAAAGACACACCCTTTTATATCCAACAGTTGCAATAGTCATTACGCCTATATTTAGGCCTCGGAAAAAAAAAACCGGAACCAAAATACCGAACCGAACCCAAACCAAAAAAGAGGAACCAAACCCGAACCGGCGAAATACCCGAATGGGTCCTAAACCTCTATACGCGAAGAACCGAAACCGAACCCGATCCGAACCGAGAACCGAATTGGTACCCGAAATATCCGAACTACTATTATATATCCAAAATATTAATTATATTTAGACTTAATATAACAAAATTATACAAAATTATAATTACAAACACAAATATATTGGTTAATTTTAGACCAAAATAGCTAAAATATCCAAAATAAACGAATTTTTTTGCTATCTTTCTCTACATTTAACAATTTTTTTGTTCAAATTAACCAAATTTTATTTTTGTTTTATGATTTTTTGGGTACCCGGACCCCAACCGAACCCGAATGGAACCGAACCGAACCCGAACTGAAGTTATAAAATACCGAATGTGTTTTATATGCCTAGACCCGAAAACTCGAAAACCCGAAAACCCGAAAACCCGAAAACCCGAAAGACCCGAACCAAACCCGAACGGGCCCGAACGCCCAAGCCTACCTATATTCATTACACCCAATCTTTGTTTTCTCTTTATAATGTGTAGCCTTGTCAACAATAAGTACAGCCTAATCCGAATTGGAAAAGAAAGTAATTAAATGCAGCATTTACATACTTACACCAACGAAAAAACACGGTAAAGAAGACTTCTTGAGAAGTTTTCCATAGAAGTCTACGGTATAAGTCTACTACATAAATCTACTATAGAAGTCGACCACATAAGTCTTCATAAGAAGTCTACGATATCAGCCTAAAAAATAAGTTTAACCATGCATAACAAATTAAATAGAAAATGATGGTATTTAACTTAGGGTTTCTTACAATATTCGGCGCCGCAGTATCCGATTTACCCAAGAAAATCCAAGGGAGGCGGCGAGGCAAGAAAATCGAATCGACATGGCATTGCACAGAAATCAAGTGATGGTGATGGAGATTACCGACAACTGACCGAGGTGGTAAAACAAAAATCCTTCAGATGTTAATTTCATGTTATTTCAATATTAAGAAGAATAAGAATAGAGAAAGTCGGCAAGAGAGGTTATCGACGGTGATGGAGGCAACCGAGGCGATAAGAGAGCGATCGATGGCGATGGAGAGGCAAGAGTTTCTCAATATAAGACGGAGAAATTTACGCCAACATGGAGAGATGGTGCTAAGTAGAGATCGACGTTGAGACAAAGACATCGACATCGAAGTTTACACCAACAAGGAGAGACGGCGAGACGGCGCTGAATAGAGAGGTGAGATGCGCAGAGTCAACTGAGGCAACGCCGATAGTGAAGGATTAGAGGGATGGAATAGGCGACAATAAAATTAGGTTTAAGAGTAAAGATTTGAATGAATTTTATATAGGCAGGTTAAAAAATCGGATAAATAGCGATTAACATAGGTTATCATCGGTTTAGCGGCGGTTAACAACTGTTTAAATTAAATTTATGGCATGTTTTACATATATTTTATATTAATCAAAATATTTTGGCTCATATCAGTACAGTAAAATTGCAATTCCCGCCCAAATTGGTTTTGTCAATAAACCAGTTTCCCCACTAATTTTGAAAAGTAGACTCCAATGTGAAGTCAAGTATATATATATCTCCTACAATTTACGTTACTGGTTAACTCAATTTGCTTCAATTAAATCCTATTCTTATATTGGTTCGACCAAAAATATTTTAATTTTCTATTAGTGATCTCCAACCATTTATGTTACTGGTTTACTAAAATTGATACGATAAATATCCATTTATTTTTGTTTGTAGACTACGATAATAAGTCTAGAGTAAAAGTCTTCTTCAAAATAATAATTACCACCAAATGTATTTTAAGTTCCCGCCAATTTTCATTCTTGGTTTGACTTGAGAAGGTAGACTTTTCAATGAAGTCTACCTTGAAGAATTCTTGTGTAGACTTCTTCTTCAAGACCTACAATTTGCTATTTAGACATATTTGTTAAAAAGACTTATTTGTATCAAATTTTATTTTTTATATGTGATATTTGACTGTGTTTTGATTATTCAAAAAGCGATTTGGTAAAACTATTTTTTATAAAGTTTATAATTTAAATTTAAGATATATGAAAAAATAAAAATTTCTCAGTGAAATCTAACTTGAAGACTTCTTAGGTAAATTTCTTAAGGGTTAATAAGGTAATTTAAACTTCTATTTTATTGTTTGGTCGCAAAGGTGTTCATGGTAATTTTCTACCCCAAAGATCCTCTTTTGCATTTGTTTTCAAAAAAATTTACTTTAATTTTTAAAATCAAATAATGGTTTATAAAGTTCAATTCCCCAAAAATCTATATATTTTTGGTTAGTAAATATAACTAAAGTATACGAATAAATTATAATTACATAATTTTGGTTTTTATATATACTAGAAGAGAATACATGCTATGTGCAAGTTTTATATTAATTTGTAAATATTTTATATATTTATTTTAATTTTAACTATCAATATTCTCATGTTTCTTTATAAAACAGTAATGTCAAATTTTTTTATTATAATGATTTGTTTATGATAATATGTGCTAACATATAGATATTACTTTTATGTTTTATATATTATTTACCAATTGTTTCATGAAATTTCTGCTTTATAATATTAATTTTTATTTCGTTCGTTTTTATCATCTTTTCAGTCTTTTTTATAAATTATTTTGAAATATTTTTGGTATATATATTTTTATTCATCAAAAGTTTAATATTATTTTGAATTTTCTTAATTTTGTTGACTCTGTTTATTTTCTTTTGTTTTATATTGTAAATAATTTCTTTTTGTCTATTGTCATTTTTATTTAATTTTAAATATCTTGCAATTATTCCTTTTTAATTTTTAGTTTTAAATGAACTAAACCGCAATCGTAGATATTTTATTTCAAAATAAATATTTATGTGAAACATCAAACATGTTGAATCATTTAATATTTTATAATCAAACACTCTTAAACTAATTATACATTCTCCTTTCCAACAATAAATTATTGTGTTTGCTTCGAATTCTTTACCTAATTAACTTAGCGGGCTGAACCCTTACAAACTAAATGAATCAAAAGGCCCAAAATTCTAGGGAAACCCTAGGAAATACAACAGCGAAAGACTAATCCATGTAGCCGCGGCCGAAGCATAGACACCACAATAGGAAAGATCGATTGCTGTTGATTAACATAGAAATAAAACTATCATCGGAGACAATAATGCTGAAAACATTTGTTGCCGCCAAACCATAGACACATAAGAACTATCGCAGTACGTGAAACCACCAAGAAGAAGAGAGAGGTGAAACATGATCTAACAATAAAAGCGAAGGAACATGATAACCACTGCTGACCTAAACTACACCGGCAAAGGGTTGTATGAAGCCACAACACCAACCATCGGAGAAGAGGAGTCTCCTACTCCATGGAGAAAAATGCGACGGAAAAAGGAAAAGGATCAGCCAACCAAAAAAGCTCCAAGAAAACTCAACTGTTAGTGGATTCAATGTCCCCTAACAACACCACCATAAGAAAAAGTAGACATCTAGAGAGACTTCACGATGACAGCTCACTCGCCGCCACGCCACCAACACGACTTCAGATCTGCCTAAAATCACAAGGCGATACATGCAAACCAATATCACCGCAAGGAAGGCCGCAAGGAATAAGATAGAAATAATCACATCCATCTATCATCCTCATAGATCCAGGATAGTATACCGGTAAACCAGTCTCTACCATACCACCGACATCGACACCGCCAGGATATTCAGTGGCACCAATAAGTCGTCATGATAAGGATACTGGCTGTTAGGGATGGGATTAGCAACCCCCGAACTAGCTCGGCCAAAAACGGGATTAATAATATTTCAAGCAAGGCTCATTCATACCCAAAAGTCCAAAATCGGACGGGCGACACGGAAATAAAGGAAGGTATGAAGTTTGCATTTAAATCATGTTTAAGAGTGGAACAACGCAATGATGACCTATCGCTTTCCTACTCTACCCACAAAAGAAGGAGATCTCATCCGTATTCTCCACAGGTTATATAATATATCATGGTTTTTATGGTTTTAAGCCATGATATATGTAACTATTGAGGTACAAAAAGGCCAGTGGTGTTTTGTGGATGGAGCTTGGAAGGAGGGGGATCAATTTACAGGTCAAGGATGGTATAGCTGCTATGAAGGTGGTATAAATGTCCAGATGGGTGCTACGACTATTAGGCAAAGCCTTTCACCGTTACATGCGGAGTTTGAGGCACTAATTTGGGCAATGGAATGTATGGAATTCTTCAACCAAGGACATATCACGTTCGCAACGGATTGTTCAGACGTGATCAAGATAGTGTCTGAACCAGAGAATTGGCCAGCATTCACAATCTACGTAGAGGAGTATGAGAAGAGGAAGTTATCCTTCGCAGCATTTGATCTCAAGCATATATCTCGCACACAGAATCAGACGGCAGATAGGCTAGCAAGAAGTGCTCGCCTAAGGCAGTCATCAAGCACACATATCGGACCGGAACCGCCGATTTGGATGATAGAAAAATAGGGTTCTACTTCATTCTATGTTGTCATCATAAAAAAAAAAAAAAAAAAAAAAGCCATGATATATGTATTTAAACGAGTCATTTTACGTGTCTTTCGAGTCCCTATCAAGTCTTTTACAGGTTTTTATATGATTAGAGTTTATATGGAGATTTTGGAGCATTATGGGACATTTTTGAGCATTCTTGTGAGAAGAAGATTTTAGTGCCAATATCTGGTGTTGGTGTCGATCGACAACACATTGGTGTCGGCCGACGCATGTTCGAGACCCAGCTATGTGCGAGTATTTCCCAAGCCTTAAATAATTACATCTTGGCCCAGATATTTCTTTATTTATATTTCGACCCCAAATCTTGATTTACACTATTATATATTGTTAGCCATTGTTGGCAAATATCTTATCATACTTTGAGTTTTAGAGTTTATGAGCTTTTGGGGGCTGATATTGTATCTCGATAGAAGATTTTGAACCCCAGTTTCTTTTTCTCTTTTATGTTATTGATTTTTCTAGTCATCATGTCTTTTGTTATGATCGTCATGTCTGAGCAGTTTCTCTTGTTTGGTTTAGGGATTCTCGTTAGGGATTTCATAAAATTTTATGTAATTTATTAGTTAGGATTCATCACTTCTAATTCTTTATCTAGGTTGCTCTTATTTCTTAATCTGAATTGACCATTTAGATTAATTATAGTAATAGATTAGCGCAGCGAGAGTTGGTTAATTATCTAGAAAAGAACCTAGGTAAGCAATTTAGTTTATCGCAAAGAGATTCAGTTTAGTTAAATTGTGAACGAACGAACTTGGAATTAATGCATGTTTAATAGACTTTAGGATCTGCAAATAGATTTTAGATTCTAGGACTTAGGCATAAATAATTATCGCAACAAGAGTTGGTTAGTTATACTTTAGTGATTCTAGTTCAAGAACATTGCATATTTGAATCTTGATTTATTATTTGCTTGAATTTTTGATTTCCAGAGAACTTCCTTGAACAAGATGTTTCTTTTAATTGAAACACACCTCTTTTTCCGCATTGCTCTTACTCTTAAAATCATTCCGCTTAGCTTAATTTAAATCAATAAGTCTATCGCGTGAACTAGAGTCTCTATGGATTCGACCATATATACTATGATTTCATTATGTGCACTTGCAGTGTAGCTCTAGGGAAAGTAAACTTTGATCATATCAAGTTTTTGAAGCTGTTTCCGGAGACTATTTGAGTTCGCCGATAGATTTTAAAAGTAGAATTTCGACTAATTTTATATTTTCTTTTTCACTCACGTTTTCCTTCTCCTCTTCTTTGGTTTTCAGGAATCATTCAGGAACACTTAGTGCCCACTGACACAACAACAACATCAATCGACACCACTTTCGACCACAGAAACCAGGCGCTTAAGCGACTAGCCAGATACTATGGAACCTGTGATTCTGACTCACGGTGAATGGTGTTTTATCAGACCAAGAGGGTAATTTACGCAACGCGAGATGTCAGAGATTGGATGGGGAAGGAAATCCCATCATGCCAAATATTGTCCTGGGCACGGAACTGGCACAACAACAACAATAGTTGGCTATAGAAAATGGCGCAAATGGTCTAGGAAAGACAATTGCTGAGTATAACAAACCCGATCAGTTTTATGCCAATCAGTCTCAGAAGGGTTACGTCGAGGCAATATTGTTTGAGAGTGATGCAAGTTGACACTTGAGCATAAGATTGACTCAGGAGCTTGCGAGCTGAAAAATTCAGCATATTTTTTAGCTACAGAATGAGCGTTGATCGACTCCAATACTAATTGTCGTCGACACCTTCGGAAAATCAATAATTCTCGAGTTTTCATGACGGAGCAAAATCAACCCACCTCGACGCAAAATTCGATATGATTGGTAAAGGTATCAACCGACACCAGATTGGCATCGATCGCTACCACGAACGATCACGTACAACATGTCAAGAGAAGCAGAAAGTTTCTGTTAAATGGGCTTGTAAACCAAAGATACCATACTCGTGGCTTCCAAAGATGTCCAAGCAGGAGCTTAACACACTACAAGAAAAAAGGCTTTTCTTAGCGGCTGAATAACGCTATTTATCAATACCATAGCGTTTTAACAAGCATTGTATCATCGCCCGTCATAATAGGTCAGGCACTTTAGATACCGGTTTCTTGTTCTGCAATCATATTTTTATATACTGTAGCGTTTCTTTGTGTGCAATTAAATACTATATAATAGCATTTTAAAATCGTTATTTTTTATCAATTGTTTTACTATAACATTCGTATTTTTGTTATGTTTTGTTCATTTCAATTTTATTTGCATTCATTTTTATTTGCTTTTTATCGCATTCGAATTTGGTTAATAAATTTTGAATTTGGCTTTCTACATAAAAAATTACATTCAACAAATAAAAATGATACATTGATATGGTATAACAAGCGTAGAAAGTATCAAAACTCATAAGGATAAAGTTAAGACCTATATCTTTCTCCTATGTGTCTTAACACAATTTAGAATGTATATAAGTTGCTACAAAATAAGTGATAGAGGTGATTCATGACATACACATCAGCTTTTTCAATGGAAGTGGAGTTGCTCGTATCATCTCTTTGAAGATTGTGTTATAATCAAGTGAGCTTTCAGCTTCAATGCAGATCTTAGCCATAATTTTCACAGCTATTTCCGGAAAAGATCCCGATGTACTCTCGCCGCTAAGCATCACACAGTCAGTGCTATCAAGAACAATGTTTGAACATTTGTTGCTTCAGCACGGTATGGCCTTGGTGATTTGATCAGCCCAACTTCACTATAACTTCCGTGCTTACTGTTGAAGGTCGATAAAGTCGGTTGCTGAGTACTTTCCTGGTATATATTCTGTCCACAAGCGGTCTCGCATATCCTGCAAGCAAGATGATCAAATCTTAGGATCTACATAATTGAGTATGCATGACAGAGAATAAAACTCGAGAAGATGAAATTAAGTGACCTTCAAGACGAGCTGTAAACAGAACAAGATCAACAAAATGTTCCTCTAAGAACTCGTGCAATCCTGGACGCTCAAACACCGTGACGTAATTTACCTTAGGTTTCCCATCACATTCCTTCAAGCCACAACATGGACAAGTGTCATATAAAACAGCAAAGCAACACTAAAAATTTGAGAACATGTAGTGGAAGCAGACCTTGTCTAATGACAAACACTCCAGCTCGAACCAGTTTAATCCGACATCAATGACTTGATTGCGTAAAGCAGCAGGTAGACTAGACGTCTTGTATGCACACACTAATGTCTCATCCAAGTAGAAAACTACCTGCAAACACATCTTCAGTTCTCAGACTTAGTCTTTCCTAAGAAAGCTTACCAGACTTTCCTAATTGGCTTTCGATAAACCTAGAACTAAGAGTTCACTGAGTTCTACAGAACAAATTTCTTCAAGCATGAATTACAAAATCAGACTAATTCAAAGCATTACCTTGAGTCTCTGGAAGCGGCTGCGATCGTCTTTGATGGAAGAGGTCGTGAAGGAGGCGGTTTCCACTGAGGTGGGATGTTCAGCCGCCCTATCCAGCAATTCGATAGCCGGTAAGGGTTTAAAAACCATCGGCGGCTGCTTTAGAAGAGGAAGAGAGAAGTGGATGATAACTCGAGAATAGAAAACTCGAGCCCAGTTCATCAAAGTCCTCCACACTTGAAGCGAGAGAGGCGAATAAACAACATCGGCCTCAGTCAACTCGGCCATGTATCGGTTTAGACATATCCCATCTGATTCTCCAACAGAAAAAGAAGACGAGATGCCGGAACAATCTAGGGTTTGACGATTTGGGAATAATAACAGAGAGGCGATTTGAGAAGAAGAAGGATTATTGTCTCGAGAGACCCTCCTTACTCGAAACAAATCTGATATGCCCCTCTAATTATTAGAATATTAAGTAACATTATTTTTAAATCGAAAATAATGGAAATTACTAAAAAACCAGTCGAATGTTGGATAATAACTAGAAAATCAGGAGTTTTAACCGCCCTTAACCGAAATCTTAACCTAACCAGAGATGATTCGGTTTACGATTCAATTTATCCTAAAAACTGCGGATTGACCCAATTTTCCCGGGTCGGATAACACCAAAATTGGGTCAACTATTTTATAACCTCAATCGACACCATTTTGATTTTTCTTTTCTATCTGAAACGCAAACCATAACGGTTCCTTCTCGGATAACTCGGGATAACTGAGAGGAAAATCCGGAAATCTAGTAACGAAAACTCGATAATCGGAGAAATGGGTGTTGAAACACGGCGTTCGAGGAAGGAGACGAAGGAGGATGAGTCGAATCCGTCGGCGGAATCGCCGAAGAAGAGCAATGCTCCGGTAAAGAGACTTGAAAACCGAATGATCCCGATGACCCGGCTGAGAGGCCTTCGAAGAAGTTGAAGAAGGTGGTTCCCAGGTGTCGGGGACGATGGTTTCGACAGTGGTGGCAGGTTCTTCTTCTTCGGTTCCGGAGACGGACGCTTCGAGGGTGGTTTTAGTTGGTGCCAATGATGAAAAAGAGACGGAATTGGATTCGTTCCGTAGTTTCCTCTATTATGTCTGGTCCAACTATGCTTGACTCTCCAACTTCGGTCCAGCATAGTGGAGTTCGACAAGGCCGCCCATACAAAGCCTCATAAGGCGACATTCCGATGCTTGTGTGATAACTGTTGTTATACGCAAACTCGGTCAAGGGCAGAAACTTCTCCCATGAGTCGCCCCATTCAAGAACACACGCCCTTAGCATGTCTTCTAGGGTTTGTATGGTCCTTTCAGATTGACCGTCCGTCTGGGGATGGTAAGCCGTACTCATGTTCACTCTCGTTCCCAGGGCCTTCTGGAAGGCTTGCCAGAAATAAGAAGTAAACCGGCCGTCCCGGTCTGAAACTATACTTGATGGGATCCCATGAAGTCTCACGATCTCATCAATGTATACCTCAGCCAACTTCCCCACTCCGTCCGTCTTCTTGATGGCCAAGAAGTGGGCGGATTTCGTGAGCCTGTCTACCACAACCCAAATGGCATCTCGCCTGTTCCGGGTCGTAGGCAAACCGGTCACAAAGTCCATAGCTATGTTATCCCATTTCCATTCCGGAATGGGAAGACTTTGTAGCAGACCACTCGAGACTTGGCGTTCGGCCTTGATTAGCTGACAGGTTGGGCACTTGGCCACCCAAGCAGCTACATCACGCTTCATCCCAACCCAATGATAGTACCGTTTGAGGTCATGGTACATCTTGGTATGGCCGGGATGAATTGAGAACTTAGACTGATGAGCCTCTCGTAAGATGGCTTCCTTCAGTTCCCATACGTTTGGCACACAGACTCGGCCATTTACCACAATCGTCCCATTGTTGGAGATTTGGTATTCCGTATGGTTGTTCTCTGCGGCTTTCACCAAATCCTCATCATTCTTCTGAGCGAGCCGGACCTTAGTCAGAATGTCTGCTTGGTCCGCTGCCCCTAAGCCAACCGGCTCCTCCCCCACGGTCAATGCACTGAGACGCAAGGTACGGACCATTCCGACCAAGGTCTCTGCATCCCGTTCACTAGCCACCTCGGTCCTTTTCCTACTTAAGGCGTCGGCCACGAGGTTGGCCTTCCCTGGATGGTAAGTAATGTCCAGATCGTAATCGGCCACTAGTTCCATCCATCTTCTTTGACGAAGGTTGAGCTCAGGTTGGGTGAACACATACTTCAGGCTCTTATGGTCCGTAAATAGTTGCACTTTCGCTCCGTAGAGATAAGATCTCCAGATCTTAAGTGCAAAAACTACAGCGGCCATCTCAAGATCATGAGTGGGATAGTTCCCCTCATGTTTCCTTAATTGCCTTGAAGCATATGCAATCACTTTCCCTTCTTGCATCAACACACATCCCAACCCATTGATTGACGCATCCGTGTAGACCACGTAAGGCACATCATCTTGGGGTTGGGTCAGGACTGGCGCCTTAGTCAACATCTCCTTGAGTTCCTTAAAACTCTTCTCCGCGGCATCAGTCCACACAAACTTCACGTTTTTCCCGGTCAGCTTCGTCATGGCCTTGGCCATACTTGCAAACCCTTGGACAAAACGTCTGTAGTAGCCGGCCAGACCTAGAAAGCTTCGGACCTCAGTCGCGTTTCTCGGTCTTGGCCACTCCTCAATTGACCGGATCTTCTCCGGATCAACTGCCACACCTTCCGCCGACACTATGTGTCCTAGGAAGCCAATCCGCTCTTGCCAGAAACTACATTTACTTAGTTTGGCATAGAGCTTCTGTTCCCGCAACTTCTCCAACACGATCCTAAGATGTTCCCGGTGTTCTCTAGGGTTCTTGGAGTAAACAAGTATGTCATCAATGAATATGATGACAAAACTATCTAACCATTCCCGAAAGACACCGTTCATCATCTTCATGAACGCGGCTGGTGCATTTGTTAGACCGAACGGCATGACTACAAACTCGTAGTGTCCATACCGAGTTCGGAACGCGGTCTTCCTCACGTCCTCTGGTGCTATCGGGATTTGGTGGTATCCCGAAGCGAGGTCGATCTTGGAGAACACGGTCGAACCCTTGAGTTGGTCCAACAACTCATCTATCCGAGGCAATGGGTACTTGTTCTTGACAGTAACCCTATTGATGCCTCGGTAGTCTATGCACAAGCGGAGGCTCCCGTCTTTCTTCTTGACGAATAAGACAGGCGCTCCCCAAGGAGAACTGCTTGGCCTAATAAAGCCTTTGTCCAGCAGTTCTTCTAACTGCTTCTTCAACTCAGCCATCTCGGCTGGGGCCATTCTATATGGCGCCTTGGATAAGGGTTTCGTTCCGGGTTCGAGTTCAATGACGAACGGATCAGACCGGTCAGGCGGTAAGCCTTCTAATGGTCTAAAAATGTCCTCAAAGTCCCTAACCACTGGGATTTCCCCAACCTTAGCCTCCGGCCCTACTTCCTTGATCGTGATAGTGGCTAAGTATGCTTCACATCCCTTAGCCAACATCTTCTCTGCTTGGATAGCAGAGACGACCAAGCTTCCCGAGGTTGGCCGTATTCCTTGGAACACAACCTTACCCTCAGGTTTCTCGAACTTCACCCTTCCCCGGTGACATTCAATGGTGGCTCGGTTTTGACCGAGCCAGTCCACACCCAAGATCACTTCGTGATTGTTGAGTTGGACCACCACTAGGTCAGCCGGCATGCTCACGCCTCCGATGGAAACGGGCACATCTCTGACTAATCCTAGCATGGGCATTACTTGCCCACCGGCGGCATTCACAATGCCTTGGCCGGCCACTTGTTCACTTTGGAACAAGCCTTTCCCAATCATCCCGGGACTCACAAAACTGTGTGTAGCCCCGGAATCAAACAAGGTCAATGTTTCTACACCGCCTATCAAAACGGTCCCTACACATCGCCCTCAAATGTGTAAGCGCATCCCGCTTTTTCCCCAATATGATGCAATGCATTATTCAAATATTGAAGAAGGTTAGGGTTCCAGTAACGTACCAGTAATCGCGTCATATGAGCCGGCCTCCTCTGAGTCCTTTACCAGTGCGTAAACCCGAGGTTTCACAGCTTGACCCTTGGCCGTAGCCGCGCGGTCTCCCTGACCCCGGTTCACTTCTGGCGCCCTTTGCTTTCCATCTTGGCGCTTGGGACACTCACGGATGTAGTGCCCAGCTTGGCCGCAGAAATAGCATGTCACTGGTCTCTCGGTCACCTCTTCACGCCCCTTGTTCTGTGGACAGCTCCGTGACTCGTGGTCCTTGCCGCCACACTTCGCGCATGCAACATCGGCTTTCCAACACTTCCCTAAGTGTCGTTTGCCACATGTGGCACATCTGGCGCGGTCAGAGGAGGGAGCATCAGCCGTCTGATCTCTCTTCCTCTTTAGGTCCTTCCCGGGTTGACTGGACACCTTGTCCTTTGAGCCAACGCGGTTCTCCTCAGCCAAATTGGCTTCCACCGTAGCTGCCCTCTCGACTAGCTCGGAAACATTGTTGTAGGTACAAACCGAGCAGTGGGTACGTAACTCCACTCGCAGGCCGCGAAGGAAGCGACGCACCTGTGCCGGTTCGTCCTCAACATCCCGTCCCACGTAACGTCTGAGACGGTCGAACTCGGCCTCATACTCACGGACCGACCTGCGGCCCTGGACCAAGCCCAAGTATCTACCTTCCATACGATCCCAGGCCTCTGCCGGGAAGTACTTCCGGTTGAACTCTACCTCAAACTCCTCGAAGGAGTTGATGAGGCCCTTGGTGCGCCTGTCAACTGACAGCCACCAGTTGTGAGCGTCCCCTTCCAGGAAGTGGGTCGCTATGTCCTTACGGTAATCTTCAGGGCAACGGGTAGAACGGAAGTTCCGGACAAGCCGTGACCTCCATTCATCAGCCTCAAGTGGGTCAGCACTTCCCTTGAAGTGTTTTGTGCCCAACTTGGTGATGTGACCTAGAACGTTGAGGTAGTCCACCTTTCGAACCTTTTTAGGGTTCGGTGACTCTACCACTACTACGTCCGAGTCATCATCACTCAGACTCGCGGTCTCGGGGACCACGGTCCGCGGCTCACCCTCAGCCGGTTTCTGACCAGAAAGGCTCTGGTTCAGTACCGTGAGCTGGCCCATCACTTCCTTTAACATAGTCCACATCTGACCGACGTTCGGGACTGCTGTCAAAGGCTCACCGTCACCACCACCTGTGGCGCCATCCATCTCATGGTCGGTCTCATCTCGAGCCGCATGAGATGAAGACTCACCCATATGCTCATCGTTCCCGGTTTGGACGTGCGGTTGTTCAACCCTAGTCCCTTCGGGAATCAGTGTAGCATTGGGCCCAGTGGCCGTCGGGACAACCTCAGGACCGGTTGCCCCTGGTGCGACAGGAGTGGTCTGGACTCTCGGGCCGTGGCCGGTCGCAGACGTCTCCTTGTCCTTATCTTTAGTCCTCTTGGACTTGCTTTTTCCAACCTGAAATTCAACAAGACAATTCCATATATATCCAATCAAACTTCAAGTCCTAAGCAAGTCTAACTTTCTATGCGGACAATTCGGACTTGGACGAGTGGTGTAGCCCCTAACCCCAGCCTAGGAAATAACTCCGCTCTGATACCAACTTGACAAGACCTCTCCCGGCCATAGGGCCGGTTTGGATTGCCACTACTTAACCATATTCACCTTGAGGTTTCATAAGAACCTCAAGTTCATTTTATTCATACTTACAACGATTTCCAATACATTCATTCAACAAGATTCGATTCATATAAAGACTAAGGCAAAATAGACATTTTATTAATAATCAAAAGGTACCAAATACATGTAGTTCAGTTTGCATTATGCTAGAGTACTTGGTCCTAAACAATGTCTACCCAAAAACAACACCACTCGCCCCCAAGTCTTGTCCGCGCCTAGGTCCGATCATTATCATGATCACCTGAAATCAAAGCAAGTTCATGAGATTTCCATAAGAGTTTTATATTCATTTCATGCACCCTAGCAATACTATATGATCCCATGAACTATATATTATACACGCAATTTCATATAATTCCTAAGTCTTAAACATAAGCCGTTTTCATTCTCGTTACGTTAACCGTGAACCGCATGCATACTCGGCTCATAATGGCGAGCGTATGCACCGGCGCATTCTCGGCGTACGGTCATGGTCGGATGCGTGGGCTTACGGCCGATAGCGCATTGTCCACGGTCGTCCAAACATGCGCGCACGGACGGTCTCACGGTCATGCGCGTAACGGGACAGACATGCCGGTCAATCGCGCGCTAGACCTTACGGTCGCGCGGACTGATCAGTGCATGCGTTCTATCCGGCTTGACGTACAACCGTGCGACTATGCGTGTCGTCGACATGGAACGTACCGCGGTACTTCTGCGCGGTTGGTCTTGCGGTACAGGCGCATACCGCGAACGGTTGCGACCCGTCGTGCGAACGGACGCGATTATACCCACGGATGGATACGACCGTTCCTTCGGTCCGCACGGTTTACCGCGGCCAACGATCGCTTCGCGACAGTCCGATGGACCATCCGCGATCGGGCACATCGTGTACCGACGAGTTTGACGAGCGGTTATGTCTTGCGTTCCACGGCCATTTTCCTTGGTCCGTTTCTCACGCTTAGGCCGATCATACTTTGGCTTCTCGGTTCTCGACTACCCGTCTCCTTGACGTGCCGTTAAACCGTTCGAAGCAGTATTGATCCTTGGGCCGTCCACGCTTGGAATCGTGACCAACCGCTTAGCCAAACCGTCACGACCAAGGCCTTATGGCCGGTCGTGTAACGAGTATAATGGCGCGTTTTGAATAAGAAGAAGAGAGAGTTTCCGGCCATAAAACAACCGGCCGTGACCGCCAAGGCTTTGGCCAAGGCCGAGAAGAATAGAACCGGACTCTAACCTTAGATACGGTTGCGGTTTTGCCATGAGTAGCCGATGCCTCTCCAGCCATCTTGCTCCTCTCCTTGCGCCTTAAACCACCACCACAAACTCCTTAACCGCCGGCCTTCTCTTGGAGATTCCGGCCTCTCTTTCTCTCTAAACTCTCACGCTTTTGGCCTTGTGCCTTTGGGAGAATTTTATGTGTTTATGTGCCTTGTGGGCGTGGGCGAAATTGGCCAAGTGATGGCCTATTTATAGGCTATGTTGGCGCCAACTTCCCTTGGGAGAAAGGGTGGGAGTTGTTGGCCGAATGGGTGCAACACTTGGTGGTACCCATTCGCTTGGTAACCGCTAGTCAGCTAGTGTCACTAGCTGACCTAGCTGGCCCAAGAGCTTAACACTCCGGCCAGCTGAGTTGAGCTGGTTGCCAGCTGACCTAGCTAGCCAGCTGGACTGTTCAGCTCAGCTGAGCTGACTTCCTCACTCCTACACTTAGCTGAGCTCCTTCCAGCTGAGTCTCAGCTCCAAAACGCCTATGGGACACTTGATTTAGTCTCTCCGGACTTTCCCGTTCATGTTTCTGGTCCCATGGCCGTCCCATCTTCCTTAGGCCGGTTGGGGGATACTACAAGTCTCCCCCCCTTGAAATGGATTCGTCCCCGAATCCGCGTCAAGGTTTTTGTACCACTCTGGATAGTCGGCCTTCATCTTATTCTCGGTTTCCCAAGTAATCTCTTTGATCCCATTATGGATCCATTCCACTTTGACCATTTGTACCACTTTCTTTCGGGTTGCTTTTTCCATCCTATCTAGGATTCGGAGTGGTCGGATTTCGATGGTCAAGTTTGGCCTAAGTTCCCTTGGAATCTCAGGTTCAACCTTGTCTTGATCCCCTAGACATTTGCGCAATTGTGAGACATGGAACACATTGTGGAATGCGTCCATCTCACTTGGCAAGTCTAACTTATAGGCGACCGCTCCAACCCGCTCAATGATTCGGAACGGTCCCAAATATCTGGGATCAAGCTTACCACGCTTGGAAACCCTGGCCCGACCCCTTGAAAGTGATCATCTTCAAGTAGACTTGGTCGCCTACTTCAAACTCAAGGTCTTTTCTTCTCTTGTCTGCATAGCTCTTTTGACGGTCTTGAGCCTCTTTCATCTTGGCCTTGAGGAATTGGATTCGTTCCGTAGTTTCCTCTATTATGTCTGGTCCAACTATGCTTGACTCTCCAACTTCGGTCCAGCATAGTGGAGTTCGACAAGGCCGCCCATACAAAGCCTCATAAGGCGACATTCCGATGCTTGTGTGATAACTGTTGTTATACGCAAACTCGGTCAAGGGCAGAAACTTCTCCCATGAGTCGCCCCATTCAAGAACACACGCCCTTAGCATGTCTTCTAGGGTTTGTATGGTCCTTTCAGATTGACCGTCCGTCTGGGGATGGTAAGCCGTACTCATGTTCACTCTCGTTCCCAGGGCCTTCTGGAAGGCTTGCCAGAAATAAGAAGTAAACCGGCCGTCCCGGTCTGAAACTATACTTGATGGGATCCCATGAAGTCTCACGATCTCATCAATGTATACCTCAGCCAACTTCCCCACTCCGTCCGTCTTCTTGATGGCCAAGAAGTGGGCGGATTTCGTGAGCCTGTCTACCACAACCCAAATGGCATCTCGCCTGTTCCGGGTCGTAGGCAAACCGGTCACAAAGTCCATAGCTATGTTATCCCATTTCCATTCCGGAATGGGAAGACTTTGTAGCAGACCACTCGGGACTTGGCGTTCGGCCTTGATTAGCTGACAGGTTGGGCACTTGGCCACCCAAGCAGCTACATCACGCTTCATCCCAACCCAATGATAGTACCGTTTGAGGTCATGGTACATCTTGGTATGGCCGGGATGAATTGAGAACTTAGACTGATGAGCCTCTCGTAAGATGGCTTCCTTCAGTTCCCATACGTTTGGCACACAGACTCGGCCATTTACCACAATCGTCCCATTGTTGGAGATTTGGTATTCCGTATGGTTGTTCTCTGCGGCTTTCACCAAATCCTCATCATTCTTCTGAGCGAGCCGGACCTTAGTCAGAATGTCTGCTTGGTCCGCTGCCCCTAAGCCAACCGGCTCCTCCCCCACGGTCAATGCACTGAGACGCAAGGTACGGACCATTCCGACCAAGTTCTCTGCATCCCGTTCACTAGCCACCTCGGTCCTTTTCCTACTTAAGGCGTCGGCCACGAGGTTGGCCTTCCCTGGATGGTAAGTAATGTCCAGATCGTAATCGGCCACTAGTTCCATCCATCTTCTTTGACGAAGGTTGAGCTCAGGTTGGGTGAACACATACTTCAGGCTCTTATGGTCCGTAAATAGTTGCACTTTCGCTCCGTAGAGATAAGATCTCCAGATCTTAAGTGCAAAAACTACAGCGGCCATCTCAAGATCATGAGTGGGATAGTTCCCCTCATGTTTCCTTAATTGCCTTGAAGCATATGCAATCACTTTCCCTTCTTGCATCAACACACATCCCAACCCATTGATTGACGCATCCGTGTAGACCACGTAAGGCACATCATCTTGGGGTTGGGTCAGGACTGGCGCCTTAGTCAACATCTCCTTGAGTTCCTTAAAACTCTTCTCCGCGGCATCAGTCCACACAAACTTCACGTTTTTCCCGGTCAGCTTCGTCATGGCCTTGGCCATACTTGCAAACCCTTGGACAAAACGTCTGTAGTAGCCGGCCAGACCTAGAAAGCTTCGGACCTCAGTCGCGTTTCTCGGTCTTGGCCACTCCTCAATTGACCGGATCTTCTCCGGATCAACTGCCACACCTTCCGCCGACACTATGTGTCCTAGGAAGCCAATCCGCTCTTGCCAGAAACTACATTTACTTAGTTTGGCATAGAGCTTCTGTTCCCGCAACTTCTCCAACACGATCCTAAGATGTTCCCGGTGTTCTCTAGGGTTCTTGGAGTAAACAAGTATGTCATCAATGAATATGATGACAAAACTATCTAACCATTCCCGAAAGACACCGTTCATCATCTTCATGAACGCGGCTGGTGCATTTGTTAGACCGAACGGCATGACTACAAACTCGTAGTGTCCATACCGAGTTCGGAACGCGGTCTTCCTCACGTCCTCTGGTGCTATCGGGATTTGGTGGTATCCCGAAGCGAGGTCGATCTTGGAGAACACGGTCGAACCCTTGAGTTGGTCCAACAACTCATCTATCCGAGGCAATGGGTACTTGTTCTTGACAGTAACCCTATTGATGCCTCGGTAGTCTATGCACAAGCGGAGGCTCCCGTCTTTCTTCTTGACGAATAAGACAGGCGCTCCCCAAGGAGAACTGCTTGGCCTAATAAAGCCTTTGTCCAGCAGTTCTTCTAACTGCTTCTTCAACTCAGCCATCTCGGCTGGGGCCATTCTATATGGCGCCTTGGATAAGGGTTTCGTTCCGGGTTCGAGTTCAATGACGAACGGATCAGACCGGTCAGGCGGTAAGCCTTCTAATGGTCTAAAAATGTCCTCAAAGTCCCTAACCACTGGGATTTCCCCAACCTTAGCCTCCGGCCCTACTTCCTTGATCGTGATAGTGGCTAAGTATGCTTCACATCCCTTAGCCAACATCTTCTCTGCTTGGATAGCAGAGACGACCAAGCTTCCCGAGGTTGGCCGTATTCCTTGGAACACAACCTTACCCTCAGGTTTCTCGAACTTCACCCTTCCCCGGTGACATTCAATGGTGGCTCGGTTTTGACCGAGCCAGTCCATACCCAAGATCACTTCGTGATTGTTGAGTTGGACCACCACTAGGTCAGCCGGCATGCTCACGCCTCCGATGGAAACGGGCACATCTCTGACTAATCCTAGCATGGGCATTACTTGCCCACCGGCGGCATTCACAATGCCTTGGCCGGCCACTTGTTCACTTTGGAACAAGCCTTTCCCAATCATCCCGGGACTCACAAAACTGTGTGTAGCCCCGGAATCAAACAAGGTCAATGTTTCTACACCGCCTATCAAAACGGTCCCTACACATCGCCCTCAAATGTGTAAGCGCATCCCGCTTTTTCCCCAATATGATGCAATGCATTATTCAAATATTGAAGAAGGTTAGGGTTCCAGTAACGTACCAGTAATCGCGTCATATGAGCCGGCCTCCTCTGAGTCCTTTACCAGTGCGTAAACCCGAGGTTTCACAGCTTGACCCTTGGCCGTAGCCGCGCGGTCTCCCTGACCCCGGTTCACTTCTGGCGCCCTTTGCTTTCCATCTTGGCGCTTGGGACACTCACGGATGTAGTGCCCAGCTTGGCCGCAGAAATAGCATGTCACTGGTCTCTCGGTCACCTCTTCACGCCCCTTGTTCTGTGGACAGCTCCGTGACTCGTGGTCCTTGCCGCCACACTTCGCGCATGCAACATCGGCTTTCCAACACTTCCCTAAGTGTCGTTTGCCACATGTGGCACATCTGGCGCGGTCAGAGGAGGGAGCATCAGCCGTCTGATCTCTCTTCCTCTTTAGGTCCTTCCCGGGTTGACTGGACACCTTGTCCTTTGAGCCAACGCGGTTCTCCTCAGCCAAATTGGCTTCCACCGTAGCTGCCCTCTCGACTAGCTCGGAAACATTGTTGTAGGTACAAACCGAGCAGTGGGTACGTAACTCCACTCGCAGGCCGCGAAGGAAGCGACGCACCTGTGCCGGTTCGTCCTCAACATCCCGTCCCACGTAACGTCTGAGACGGTCGAACTCGGCCTCATACTCACGGACCGACCTGCGGCCCTGGACCAAGCCCAAGTATCTACCTTCCATACGATCCCAGGCCTCTGCCGGGAAGTACTTCCGGTTGAACTCTACCTCAAACTCCTCGAAGGAGTTGATGAGGCCCTTGGTGCGCCTGTCAACTGACAGCCACCAGTTGTGAGCGTCCCCTTCCAGGAAGTGGGTCGCTATGTCCTTACGGTAATCTTCAGGGCAACGGGTAGAACGGAAGTTCCGGACAAGCCGTGACCTCCATTCATCAGCCTCAAGTGGGTCAGCACTTCCCTTGAAGTGTTTTGTGCCCAACTTGGTGATGTGACCTAGAACGTTGAGGTAGTCCACCTTTCGAACCTTTTTAGGGTTCGGTGACTCTACCACTACTACGTCCGAGTCATCATCACTCAGACTCGCGGTCTCGGGGACCACGGTCCGCGGCTCACCCTCAGCCGGTTTCTGACCAGAAAGGCTCTGGTTCAGTACCGTGAGCTGGCCCATCACTTCCTTTAACATAGTCCACATCTGACCGACGTTCGGGACTGCTGTCAAAGGCTCACCGTCACCACCACCTGTGGCGCCATCCATCTCATGGTCGGTCTCATCTCGAGCCGCATGAGATGAAGACTCACCCATATGCTCATCGTTCCCGGTTTGGACGTGCGGTTGTTCAACCCTAGTCCCTTCGGGAATCAGTGTAGCATTGGGCCCAGTGGCCGTCGGGACAACCTCAGGACCGGTTGCCCCTGGTGCGACAGGAGTGGTCTGGACTCTCGGGCCGTGGCCGGTCGCAGACGTCTCCTTGTCCTTATCTTTAGTCCTCTTGGACTTGCTTTTTCCAACCTGAAATTCAACAAGACAATTCCATATATATCCAATCAAACTTCAAGTCCTAAGCAAGTCTAACTTTCTATGCGGACAATTCGGACTTGGACGAGTGGTGTAGCCCCTAACCCCAGCCTAGGAAATAACTCCGCTCTGATACCAACTTGACAAGACCTCTCCCGGCCATAGGGCCGGTTTGGATTGCCACTACTTAACCATATTCACCTTGAGGTTTCATAAGAACCTCAAGTTCATTTTATTCATACTTACAACGATTTCCAATACATTCATTCAACAAGATTCGATTCATATAAAGACTAAGGCAAAATAGACATTTTATTAATAATCAAAAGGTACCAAATACATGTAGTTCAGTTTGCATTATGCTAGAGTACTTGGTCCTAAACAATGTCTACCCAAAAACAACACCACTCGCCCCCAAGTCTTGTCCGCGCCTAGGTCCGATCATTATCATGATCACCTGAAATCAAAGCAAGTTCATGAGATTTCCATAAGAGTTTTATATTCATTTCATGCACCCTAGCAATACTATATGATCCCATGAACTATATATTATACACGCAATTTCATATAATTCCTAAGTCTTAAACATAAGCCGTTTTCATTCTCGTTACGTTAACCGTGAACCGCATGCATACTCGGCTCATAATGGCGAGCGTATGCACCGGCGCATTCTCGGCGTACGGTCATGGTCGGATGCGTGGGCTTACGGCCGATAGCGCATTGTCCACGGTCGTCCAAACATGCGCGCACGGACGGTCTCACGGTCATGCGCGTAACGGGACAGACATGCCGGTCAATCGCGCGCTAGACCTTACGGTCGCGCGGACTGATCAGTGCATGCGTTCTATCCGGCTTGACGTACAACCGTGCGACTATGCGTGTCGTCGACATGGAACGTACCGCGGTACTTCTGCGCGGTTGGTCTTGCGGTACAGGCGCATACCGCGAACGGTTGCGACCCGTCGTGCGAACGGACGCGATTATACCCACGGATGGATACGACCGTTCCTTCGGTCCGCACGGTTTACCGCGGCCAACGATCGCTTCGCGACAGTCCGATGGACCATCCGCGATCGGGCACATCGTGTACCGACGAGTTTGACGAGCGGTTATGTCTTGCGTTCCACGGCCATTTTCCTTGGTCCGTTTCTCACGCTTAGGCCGATCATACTTTGGCTTCTCGGTTCTCGACTACCCGTCTCCTTGACGTGCCGTTAAACCGTTCGAAGCAGTATTGATCCTTGGGCCGTCCACGCTTGGAATCGTGACCAACCGCTTAGCCAAACCGTCACGACCAAGGCCTTATGGCCGGTCGTGTAACGAGTATAATGGCGCGTTTTGAATAAGAAGAAGAGAGAGTTTCCGGCCATAAAACAACCGGCCGTGACCGCCAAGGCTTTGGCCAAGGCCGAGAAGAATAGAACCGGACTCTAACCTTAGATACGGTTGCGGTTTTGCCATGAGTAGCCGATGCCTCTCCAGCCATCTTGCTCCTCTCCTTGCGCCTTAAACCACCACCACAAACTCCTTAACCGCCGGCCTTCTCTTGGAGATTCCGGCCTCTCTTTCTCTCTAAACTCTCACGCTTTTGGCCTTGTGCCTTTGGGAGAATTTTATGTGTTTATGTGCCTTGTGGGCGTGGGCGAAATTGGCCAAGTGATGGCCTATTTATAGGCTATGTTGGCGCCAACTTCCCTTGGGAGAAAGGGTGGGAGTTGTTGGCCGAATGGGTGCAACACTTGGTGGTACCCATTCGCTTGGTAACCGCTAGTCAGCTAGTGTCACTAGCTGACCTAGCTGGCCCAAGAGCTTAACACTCCGGCCAGCTGAGTTGAGCTGGTTGCCAGCTGACCTAGCTAGCCAGCTGGACTGTTCAGCTCAGCTGAGCTGACTTCCTCACTCCTACACTTAGCTGAGCTCCTTCCAGCTGAGTCTCAGCTCCAAAACGCCTATGGGACACTTGATTTAGTCTCTCCGGACTTTCCCGTTCATGTTTCTGGTCCCATGGCCGTCCCATCTTCCTTAGGCCGGTTGGGGGATACTACATCGGTTCCGGAGACGGACGCTTCGAGGGTGGTTTTAGTTGGTGCCAATGATGAAAAAGAGAGGGATACCCAAAAAGAGAGATCCAAAGACGATTCAGGCTCTGAAGAAGACGATTCAGGCTCTGAAGAAGTGTCTACGGTTCAGAGGGTCGAACCGGCTTCGCTTCGCCCTTCCGGAGACGAAGATAGAAGCTCTTCCGGAGACGAAGATGGAAGCCCTGAAGAAGAAGATTCTGAAGAAGAAGAAGATTCCGAAGAAGAAGAAGAAGTTGAAGCAGAGGATTTAGAGTAGCAGCGGCGGCCAAAACTCCCAACTCAACTCCGGCGTCGGTATCAAACATCTCCAAGGACAAGGAGATGACCATTGCTCCGACCCCAACTCCGGCTGCAGTCTCAAACCTTTCTAAGGACAAGGCTATCGCCAATGAATGGAGTGGAGAATCTTCTTTCGAATGGGAAACTGACACCGACTCGGAGGTAATGCATTGGAAAACTAGTAGAAATAGGGATAACTGCTTTGGGAAAACTGGCAATGGATAACTAGTATAACTACGGAACACTAGTATAACTAAGGAAAACTCGTATAACTAGGGAAAACTGGTATAACTAGGGAAAACCGGTGTAACTAGGGAAACCTGGTATAATATTGGAAAACTGGTATAACTCTGGAAAACTGGTGTAACTAAGGGCAACTAGGTAAAACTGGTTAAAACTGTTTGGTACTGTCAGACCTATCTCTTGTGCATTTGAATGAATATTATTTGCAGGATGATGAGAGTAGCAAGCCATTGAATCCAGAGAGATTGGCCTTCCCTACTAGCACCTATTAGACGAGATTGAAGATAGGGACAAGATGTTATCTTAAGGATGTGTTCAAAACGTTTGAAGGCTTGAACCCGCCCTTGAATGATGCTGAGAAGGAATGGTTTGTGTCGCATCCTCAGTTTAAGCACCTGTTCCACATGCCGAAGGAAAATAACCACAAGGTTCAGGGCATGTGGATGCTCGTGTTGCGAACAGCCAGGACCGGTAAGAGAAAGGAACTTTGGTTCGTTGTAAATGGAGTTCCTCTGCGCTATGGCCTGAGGGAACACGCGTTGATATGTGGTTTAAACTGCCGAAACTATCATGTTGGATACAAGGAAAGGGGCAGTCTGAGTTTCATCAAGCACCATTTTGGTAAGGGACCGGTAAGACAGGAAGATGTGAAGGCGAAGCTTGTAGCAATGGGAGCTCACGCCGACAGATTGAAGATGGCTGTGTTGTTCTTCTTGTCGAGTATAGTTTGCGGACAAAGGAAGACTGGAAAAGGTGCACCAGACGTTTTGGATGTATTTCAAAGAGTTGTGACCGACCTCGACTATTGTAAGACGTTTCCTTGGGGTAGAATTTCTTACGACTTCATGGTGGAGGAGATAAAGCACACGGTTGGTCATTTTCAATCCAAAGGGGAGCTGAAGAATGACGCACAGTGGGCCATTCTGGGTTTTTGTCTCCCTTTGGAGGTACGTACATTGAGGTTGTTGATGTTGCTTCAATTGCAACTTAGTCTAACTACTATTATTGTTTTGTAGCTACTACCGTTTGAGGCGATTCCACAACTGGGGAGAAGATTTAGGGAAATGGTCCCAAGAGCAGACATGATGTGCCCTAGGATGTGCAAGTCGAAGTTCAAGAAAGGAGATATGTCAGAAATTCCCATTGAAAAAATCAATGATGAACGTGGTACAACTCAGGTCAGTTATCATTTGAATATTAATGTTGATATTTGTTGATTTAAAGTTTTTATTAACAATTGTTTTAATCCTTGTCAGGACATTGATAGCATCCTCTTAATCAGTACGCAAGAAGAAAAAGATCTTCTGGCTGAAATCTTCGAAGTAGACGACGATCGTGATGAAAATGATATCGTGGTTGATGGGTGGACCAATCATCTTCTTCGTGGGAAGACGGCCTTCTTTGAAGACATGTTTGAACAAGATGTTGCTGCACGAGGACCAAAAGAGAAGGAACTAGTTCTCGCTCCGAGGATTTGATCCGGGCCCACCACCACAAGCTCCTGCTGCATCCCCAACCGATATTGCCGAAATCTTGAGGATTGTTCGTGGAATTGAAGAAAGAATGACTGCGGTGGAAAAATCTGTGGAGGAGGAGAAAGATAGGAGAAAGTGATTGTGATTTAGGTGATGTTGGGAAAATGTTGGGTTTGTCCTTTTGTAGTAGTACTTTAAAATGGGAAAATGTTGTTTCTATATTAGTTATTTATGACATAAGATCTATAATATATTTAACTAGCTAAATATTAAAAGTCTAATTTTTTAAAAAGGAAAATTCTGAATTTTCCGCCAGATATTTGGTTAATTCTAAATTTTCCCGCTCTAGAAAAACACATAGTTTTACAGGAGTTTGTAGTTGTACAAAATTTCTTAATAGTTGTACTTTGGCTCTTTTTCAATATAATCAATTATACAGGAACTTTAAATTTTTTTTTATAGTTTTACAGTTGATTTTACTCAATTAATCTATTAATCTAATGCCTCTGCATATTAATTTGTTACAACCCTTAATTTTTGTAAATTTATCCTCCTTACTTCTCCGTTATTCCAAAAAAGATCTTGCAAATATATGAACATTGTTTGTGGAATTACTTGATTGAGTGATTATTAATCTAATTTTGTGTAATATCACCCATTGACCATGGTTAGGATGAAAGTGATCGTACAAGTTCAAATAACATATAGCTATATGTTAAATATTGTCTCCATTGATAATCATTGTAATTACGATAATAACTTAGTTTTACACAGTTTTACCAGTATTACACAGTTTACCAGTTTTGCACATCTTTCGCAGTTCTACGCAGTTTTACACAGTATTACACAGTATTACACAGTTTTACCAAAGTTTACCTGTTTTACCTGTTGTACACAGTTTTACCAATAGTTTTATCCGCAGTTTCACACAGCTTTACCAGTTATACACAGTTCTACACAACAGTTTTACGCAGTTTTACACATCTTTACCAGTTTTACCAGTTATACATAGTTTTACAAGCAGTTTTATGCAGTTTTACCAACAGTTTTACACAGTTTTACCAACAGTTTTACACAGTTTTACCAACAGTTTTAAACAGTTTTACCAACAGTTTTACCGAATTCGATTTTATTGGAAAATGATGGAGACATTACATTCAAAAAAGAGTTCTACATAGCCGAGAAATAAAAACAACAAAACATAGTACGAGAAAAGAAATTAGAAATTGATAAAAGGCATATTTTGATTCATGTAGTAGAACCTCATGCCCCGTTTGAACATGAAGCAATTGGGACATTGGATTTCCAAATCCAGAAGATGGCAAGATGGAGGGGGCCTTCTGTTCCGCAATGTTTGCATATAAACCGGTTTCTTCTAGACATTGATTCCATGCAGTATCCTCCTTAAATTCTTCCAAACGCGGGCCACCAAATCCTCCTCATCTTCCCGCCAGTCACGGAAAGCAACATTATCATATGGACTTAGAGGATCGTCGTGGAGGAAGCGCAGAACACCCAATAGATAAGCAGCTTCTGGAATCTGCTCCTTGCCCTCTCCAATGGAGGAATTGTACAAATATAACATTCCGCCTTGCGCATCACCCTCTTGGAAGTATGAGAGGATACCTGATGTAAAACCTGTAAAACCGAGTAAAACTATTGATGTAAACCGGTAAAACGGATTAAAACTAGTAAAGTAAAACTATTGAGGATACCTTGCACGAAGTTAGCCGCGCAGTTATCATGGTCTATGCATTTGTTCAGAAACGGCATGTCCTCATACACATTGAGAGGATTCTTCACCAGGGGTAAGAGAGGGAGAGAACGGAGGACTTCAGGACTCTTGCCAGCTTCGTTCATAATTCTGCATATTTTTCTAAGGTTGAATTAATCGGCGCAGGAATTATTGCCGACTTTTTGTGAGATCTTGGTGAGGATTTCGATCGGAAATTGTTGAAGAGAGACAATCGATCTCCTGTTGGCCATGGTGAGTCTCTGTTTTTCAAACTTCTCTCTGTTTTTTGAAATGGATTTCTCTCTCCTTTTAGAACTTCTTTTGTGTGGTAAATGGTTATGAGAGAGACGCAAAACTTCTCTGTATTTATAGACCCATAATTTTTTTGGGTAGCGTCCATAAGACGTAGAGATGTGACGGTTCGCCGGCTTCGGAGACCCAATCGATGTGTCTCTGTTATTTGAAGTGACTTGTAATGATGTGCATCTTTCTTGGGTTTGTAGTGCGACGGCTTGGCTTCCTTCTTTGTCCCCTGCATTAAAATGCTCCGTTTAATGCAGGGGACAAAGAAGGAAGACAAGCCGTCGCACTACAAACCCATGCACATCATTACAAGTCACTTTGAAAAACAGAGACACATCGAGTTTTACGCGAGTTGTCCTCAGTTATACCGATTATACAGAACGATTCTTAGTTTTACTAATTGTACCATTTATACCGGTTGTACTTGTTATACAAAATACACAGCGATTCTACCTCTGGAATGCATTTATACTCAATTGGTAGTCCCAATGGTGACAAGCCCCACGACGGAGGCAGCAAATGGTAGTCAGAACGCGACTGCACCGGTGACAGAGCTGGATATACGCGATTTCGGGGCGATTTCGCGATGGATCTCGTTCTCGCCGTTATCATACGGACGGATGTTCTTGATTGGATCCCAACCCGAACCAAGTTACAATAGGTTTGGGTTTGATTGAAACAAACCCAGAAAATGAACCAAAATTGTTTTAACCGATTTTTAAAATTAAACCAACAAACTTGGTAGTTGGTAGAGTAGAGTAAAACCAGGGACAAACTAGTTAAAGCACATTTCATTTAATGAAAGAGGGTTATTGTGATTACAAGGGGTAAACGAGATTTGTTTTTGAGCCATAAGGGTATAAGAGAAGTTGACCCGAAGAAGAACGTTCAGAAACTTTAGATCTAGGGTTGAAGCAATACATGATCTGTTTTTTTAGTTAATTAATTAATGTTTGACCAAGTGAGAAAAGCATGAGAAGAAGAAAAACAAGAGTAAAAGTCTGATCCGTTGGATCTAATATATTAATGGTGAATGATTAAGGAAAGACCAATCTTTTTATATATTGTTTAGCCAATCAAAAAAATTCACATTTTTATGGTATATTTCAATTATAATTAATTTTCTGTACAAAATGATTATATTTTATTATATATTATGTTTAGTTTTAGAGTTTAAAATTTATAAAATTATTATATTTCTAAATTTATTATAAGTATTATTTTCTATATTATCCATGTTTAAAAATTTAGTGTTTATAGTTAAGGATTAGAAGTTTAATGTATAAGGTTTATGTATAAGGTATAAGGTTAGTTTTTTAAAGTGTAGGATGAAGAAAATAATAATATTTGAAATTCGTTTATAAATGTTGGATTTGTTTTTGTATAGGGTTTGTATCATAAACTTGATTAGATACGTTATATGCTTATATGCTAAACTTCAAATCCTATACCCTAAACTAATTAAAGATTCAAACCCTATACCATAAACTAATCAAAGATTTATTAATTAAAAACTAATTAATTTTTGTTATATTATTTGATGTTTAAATATTTAGTGTATGATTAAATGTTTAGAAGTTTAGGGTTTGTATTTTGGGTATAGAGTTAATGTTTTAAAGTTTAGGGTTTAAGGTTAGAAGTATAGGGTTTAATTCCTTAAGGTTTGTGTTTATGGTCTAGAATTTAGGGTCTCGAGTTTAAAATTTAGAAAATAATTATAAATTAATTCAAAAATTTGAAATTCTATATAATTAAACACACATTAATCTATAAAATATTATATTTTTATTTTTAATAGTGAAGGGAAAAAGAAAAACCTTATTTTGTTACTCCAAAAGAAAAAAAATAGTTAGCGGAAACAAAATAGAGAGAGTAAACTAAAAAACAAAGGAGGGAAGTTAAATTTTCTGGCGCTCATTTTTTCCGCGTCAGTTATACATAGCGTTTCATATCAAACCGAGTAAACATAGCGCTTGTATTTTCGTAAACGTTATCTGAAATACAAGAGAATATCAACTATAGCATAAACACTAAAAACGCTATCTGCAACTGCTATTAATACGCGAATTTCTTGTAGTGACGATGTTTAGTGCATAGCTATATTGGAAAGGCTGATTACTGATATTACATATGTTAGTATTGTCGGAAATACTCTTGTCATAAGGAGGTATATGAAGATAATGGCTGATTAGGATATGAGTCTTGAGGAAGGAGTGTTCATAATTACTGAGCAAGTAAGTGATATGTTGCAGAACAAGATTCCACAAAATTTTAAAGACCCAAGAAGTTTTGTGCTTGATTGCTCTATCATTTCGGGTAGACTGAGATTTCTATGTGTGATCCTAGAGCGAGCGTGAATATGATTCATGTATTCAGTTGATGTGAGATTGGGAATGAAATACTTCAAACCAACAAGGATCTCTTTAATCTTAGAAGATTGCTCAATAAGGATTCTTGAAGGAATTCTTATGGATGTTCCCATCATATCGATGGATGCTTGATTCCAACCTACTTTATTTTTTGAAGCTCGATGTTGAGACAAAGGACTAATCCTTGACAGATCATTCCTACCTACAGCTGGAGAAACGATCAATGTGAGACTGGATATGATTGATCTCCACCTGTGAGATAAGATCATAAATTTCAAGATGGAGAGGCTAAAGAAACCAACCATTGACGGACAGATATTCAATATTGATGTGGGACCTGAAGTCACAGGTGATTCTGAGCAAGTGTGTGATAATGGAGAAGAAAAGATGACGGTTCACATGGGCCAAACGAGTCATCTACATCATATGTACATGCCCTTAAGCGGAAAGCTCCAGACATAACGCTTCAAACGCGTCAGCCAAAGAAAAGGTACGCGCTCTCTAATCCTAAGTTTCATGACACTTGTGTTGATCATGCAAGGAATCGAGTCAGAAAACGCAGTATTCCACTTGACCTTGTTGCTATTCCTAAGTTCATTGGTCAGTCTCACGCTTACATGCCGCCATGGATGAAGAAATTTTTTTAAAAGCAAGCTCTGCCTTTAGAGAAACCACCTGAAATCTGAACACGTGCCAAAGTCGAGCTAAAGACTTAAACAAAGCACTTTGTGGGCGGCAACACACTAGTTAGTCTATACATACACATTTTTTATTCAATTTTGTTTGGCTTTTGTTTAAGTATGTTACTGGAAAACCGACAACATGGCAGATCAGTCTCGATCGACGCTGTAATGGAGTCAGTCGACGCTGAACTCAAAAAGACGTACCGAAGTTGACGTTGTAGATTGATGTGCCAAAAAGGTAGAAGTGTCCATCGATACGTTAATTTGTATCGATCGATACAATTCGCAACATCGAGGTTTGACCTCTATTTTATCGGTCTGGCCAATTTGATTCCCAAAACCGGTGTCAATCGATGCCCTCGACGAGGTAAGTCGTCTTATTTATATTTTGATATGTTCATCATTTTCTCAAAAATCTTAAATCGTGAAACCACCTCCATAGAATTCGATCTCTCTCATTTCTCAACCACTTTGAACGATTCAAAGCCCTAACATGACCAATATCTTGCCCTCTATATATATATATATATATATATATATATATATATATATATATATATATATATATATATATATATATATATATATATATCATCCATTTTCATCAAAATTGAGGTATGTGTTCTAAATCTTTAGTTTTCAGAACGGTTTCAAAGGGTAAAATTTTTTGATCTTCGCCTTCAATAATTGATTTCGTGATGGAATGATGATTGTTTAGGTTGTTTGGTAGCGGAATTGAGATGTCCAAGTATTTTCTTGATTGATTTTTCAAGTTTTAGAGAATTCGATTTTGTGAAGAAACTTGTGGAAATTGTGCAGAACTGATGAATAAAAAAGTGAATTGACTGCTTGTGATGTTGTGATCGATATGTGATAATGATTTTGATGAGAAATTGTTTCTTTTAGTTTTTGATTTTCAACTAATGTCTCGGGATTTTGAATTTCTGATCACAAATGCATCCATGAACAGTATATTGTGCACCAATGAGGCAGGTCCATCTAGGACATCGTCATCGCCATCTCCATCTCCACCTCCGTCACCTTCACCATCACCACCTCAGTCTCCTCTGTCTCCTAAGTCTCATGCAGGATCTCTACAGATGCCTTCAATTGAGTTACCGGCATACCCATAGCCTAGACTTGAAGGGGAGCAGATACTGACAGCGAAAGTATGAAATAAACCAATGCAAGAAATTGCACATGAGCTTGAGTGTTTGCGCATGCCGGTCTTGGATATGTGGGATGAGTATGACACGATGTTGTAACATGCATGGTGCATCATCGATATTGAGACCACACATATGATATGCCTGACACATAGAGGAGGATGGGGATGCGAGATGAGGTTCATAGATGCCTCAAGAATATTGGTTTGGGTAACAAGTTATACGACCGTTACGTCTTGTACCCAGAGCTGGTTTGTTAGTCTGTGGCCATAATATGTGTCACTTACCAGGATTGGAATGTACGTAATGTACGAGAGGGTTTTATGAGCTTTATGATACACGGTAGGAGATACCATATGCCGTTGCGCAATTTGTGCTCGGTTTATGAGTTCAGGAAGAGTCACATTAGAGCGACACTTCTACATGTGTTTTCTGATATGCATAGGTTCTGGAACAACTTTTTCTCTAGGTCCTATTTCTCTAATGAATCCAAGATGACAAATGACGGATATCCGGGCATTAGGTATGTCATACAAGCTTGGCAACAACTATCTTGTGTAAAATGGACCCGAATAAGATGAGGATACATGAGCTGATTCTACTTTACCTATCAGTGGGAAATCTTTTTCTCATGAGAGTCTCTACCACTACAAGAAATATGGGTATTGATAGCACCACGAAAACGCTATCATATGTCTATTGTAGCGTTTCCATAAACGCTATGTTTGCCGCTGCCATCTTAGGTCAGCCATCTACGATAGCACTAATTTGAGATGCTATAAAATATATGTATACGATAGCGTTATTTTCCTGTGATTAATTATCTTTCAGTAGCATTGTATGATTGCCATTTTATATTTTAATGTAGCATATTTTTCTTGCAATAATAAATTTTGTAGTGGCAATGTTTTAGAGTTGTATTATACTTTATACTAGCGTTTTGTAGTTGTTGTATCATTATTTATAATAGCCAATCTTTATGGCTGTTGAATATTTTATGAACACTTTTATTTTTTTCATGTTTAATATTAATGAGAACCATTAAAATTTTATTATATAATATTATTTAAAATTCTAGTTATGAATTATTATTTAAAAATCAAATAGATTTATATAAAAACAATTATATTTGAAAATTGGATTTCTTTTATTGATTACTAATCAAATATCAATACATAGTAGCAAACGTCAACAAAAACACAGGTTTTAACTTAATATACTAATGGTACTCTAAAAATTCCTTAACTCCTACATCCTTGCTAGCTTCTACTTCACCACTTATGACATTGTTGGTCTCCTCTCTGGCCTATCCTCACAACACCATAATGCCATTGACAGAACCGTTCCACATTCATTTGCTATCCTCACATGCATGACATTGACAAGAAAACGTCTTAAGATCTAAAACATAAACATCCATAAACAAGCAATACGTACTCAAACAAGTAATACATACTCAAGTATACCAACAAATGACCATGCGTAGGTTTTGTCATTTAAATAAACTCATATGAACTACCTTTTCTCCTCCCATCCCTCGATATTGTTATTGTCCCATCTCGCTTCTTCTTGTTCATCTACAAGATCATAGAGTAAGAAAACCAATATGAGCAATCAAAGTATTAAGTAAGAGCTTCTAACAGACCATGGAACACATTTAAGACGCAATGATTAAGAACATAAAGAGCTCACTGATCCAAGGAAACAATTGATACTTTGTTTTGCAATAGAGCCAATCCTCAAAAACTTGAATCCGAGCAAAGACGGAAGACTTTTAATTCACTAAAAGCCCAGATTAGATTATTCGAGAGACATTGATAACTTCCACAGTCCAGAAATATACGTAATATCAACTAACTATCAATCATCCACGTCAAAAATATGTCTCTGATTACACAGACGCAAACGAAATAGAAGAAAGAATCGAGCTTTGAAAGAGAGAGATAGAGAGAGTAAAGTATCCATCCTTTTAGCTTCATTTATCGGTAAGAGAGTCATTGACATACCTCCGGGGACACTGAGGATGACTAGTTGACCAATATGAAGCATCTCAAACCTCCGTTCAGCTTCTAATTATGTTGGTGTAGCAGAAATAGAGAGTTAAACTTGCTAATTCTTTACTACACACTCAAGACATTAGGACACGAGATCTAATTTGATGATAAAACTGGATTTATGTATACATACCACAAACATGTGCGATGATGCATGTCAACAGAGAGTATGAAGCGATACTGAAAAGAATCCCGAGACTTGCTTTGGCTGAGCTCTCGTAGATTTTACATGAAAGTTCACCATTATCCACATACAACTGATCAAAACAACCAAATCAATGTCAGTTTACTTTCACAGTTCTCTATGTAAGCGCAAAACAGATTTCTTGCTTGGCAAACGTAACACAAATCAATCAAAAAAGCAAAGCTTATGAACAATCATCCAAAGATGAGATATCACCAACCTAGCATCAGTGTCTCCAGTGGAGTCCACCCAAGAGTGGGTGTATGATTTCCTCTACAGCGCCTAGCCTGAATACTTTCTAACATGTAAAAATCGACAATAGAAGTCTCTATAAACATTTAAAGGTGGATTCATTGATACAAGCTGTGAATAAAAGAAGATGATGTGAGGCTGGAACAATAATTAAGGATACGGGATAAAGAAGACATACAAGTGAAGAAAACAATCGAATTTAGCTCTAAGACCTTAGAGTTTTTAGGACACAATGTGAAGTATTGACTGACCTCACAAACTTCTCATGTCGGAAATTCATTGTTGGAGACTAAAAACGTTCAAATCGCGGAGATTTCACCACCTCTCAGGAAGATATGTCGAAGCACAACTTCTTTGTCAAAGTTGAGGGAAATTCGAAACTCTGATTCCACAAGAAGAACGAGTGAGTGAACTCAAACTTCAATTTAGCAGAAACTTGACTCTTATTTAAAAACTTTTCTACTGCGATTCCAAATTTCAAGTCCTGAACAATTATAATCCCAGTAAATCGGAAAACGAGGAAAGAAATAAAGAAAGAAGATTATCTTACTTGAGTAGAAATCAAACCCGAACACGGACAAGTGGTTTGCTTCCGAGAATCCAGTAGATTCGACAAGACTTGAGGATGTAAGAATATGTATCCATGTACGCTCAGTTAAATGAACAGAAAAGCAATAACAAAGATTGAGCCCAGCTGCCAAAATAGGAAGACAGAATAAGAAAAATCAGAAGACCAAATCTAAGTTACATCTGCGACATAATAGAGAGATGATGTGAGAAGCTTAAGCAAATTACCATGGCGGCTAACTGAACAATCGGCAGCATAAGTGATTGGAGAAACCAAGTGAAGAGGCTTTCTCTCTGTTGAGCCACCATGGAGGAGGAGATCCCAAACTGCCACCAACGAAACCTAAACGGATTTGCTCGAACCCTAGGGGTAAACTGGGGGGGGGGGGGAGTGATAGGTCGAGTTTTAATCCCTATACTAACTGCAAGTGCACAATGATGTAGTTGTAGTACTTAGGGTATCGAATCCACAGGGACTCCGGTCAACGATAGATTAAGAACATAAAAGATTAAACTAGGAAAAAGCAAATATGATGAGAAAGCAGTAAATCAGACAACAGAAAGTAAACAAAGCGAGTTGTGAGAAAGGAAGCGAAGCGTTAAGTCTAGGGAGTTCTCAGGAAATCAGGAACACATGCAATCAATCAATCGGGATCTAATTAAGAGCTATTCTAGAACTCAATCACAGATATAGAATTAACCAACTGTCGTTGCGAGAATTCTCTAAGTCTAAGTGCAGTCCAAATTCCTTTGCAATTACTAACAGATTAAGCCAGCTTTAATTCCAAGTTTGATATGTTCACAATTCCCCTAAACCAAATTCCTTTGCGAGTAGATCAAATTGCTCATCTAGGTTCTTTCTAGCTAATTAACCAACAGTCGTTGCATCAATCAACCTAACATCATAAATCTGGGTAGCTAATTCAGATTAAGCAGTAAGAACAATCCTAGATGAAGAACTAACAGATATGAATCCCTACAGATTTATTAACCTATAATTCCATGAAATCCCTAATGAGAATCCCTAAACCTAACAGGTAATCTACTCAGACATGTTCATCGAAACAGAAGACATCATGAATAGAAAACCAAATATTATAAAATCAAATAAAGAACTGGGGTTCAAAATCCTCTCTCTTTCGAGATCAGGATCAGCCCTAACTCTCTCTGAAAATAAAATAAGACTTAAGAAAAGCGTAGCCTAAACAAGTGGCTAAAAACCCTAATATATAGTCTAAAACACGTCTGGAGTCCTTTTTGCAAGTCTGGGAAGTTTCTGGGCAAAAACTGTAATTTCTCTAAAATGCAGATTTTTGGGTGCAGAACTGCGTCTACCTACTGCGTCGACCACTGCAGAACTGCAACGACCGTTGCAAGGAGAAAACGCAGCCAATGAACTCTGTGAAGTCTCTAAATAGTGCAGAATTGTTCCAAATGCTCCCAAAACGTCCAATTAGGCTCCAGATGTTCTTAAACCTGTAAAACACCTGAAAAGACTCCAAAACACATAGAAAGACTTGATAACAAAGACATATACCATGGTTAAAATCCCTAAAATTCATGGTATATCAACTCCCCCACACTTAGCTTTTGCTTGCCCTCAAGCAAATAAAGAACCAAAGCATGGTGAAGAGATTTAAAAACTTTCAGAAACTCTTTTCATCTTTGAAGCAACAACACTCAGATTCCCCTTAGTAATCCATTGAAAGAATCACCTGCAAGATATCAAGACCAACATATACTTCCCCCCACACTTAGCAACAATCCTAAGTAAACTCCACAATCACATTCACGCATTCAAATTCACCCTACTGACTTCTGCAAGTATTTAAGTGCGGTCTCACCTAAGGAGTATCGATCAAAGGGCACATGGACTCTTACCTTGTCAGCTCTAGACCACCATACTATCTTTCTCTGGTCCCTTTCTTCTCTTTTCCCTTCCTTAACAACTGATTTTTCCCCACTGGGTATCATTTTATTTTATTTTATCAGTGTTCTTCCCATTTTGGGGTGTACTTTGGACACATTCCATGAATGCACAGGAGGTAATAGTGTTTGCTACTACTCCCGTGACCACTTCGGAGTTACTAACTCATCCTCAGTTTATTATCTCTTTTTTTTTTATGGAAGGGGAGAAGGGAACCAAATAGGACAGGTTTACAGGCTGTGTCAGAACTAACAAGGGAATCCGACACAAGGTATACCAAGCCCTTAGGTGAGAAAACTAAGTCAGTATTAAGGTGAAGTCATTAAAAGGATCCTCTGATACCTGAAGTGATGTGGGTGTCCTCAGTAGGTTGATCTGTGTCTGGGTTTTCTAATAGTCATAGATAGATCCTGCAACTTCATCCCAATGGTTACTTAAGTTCCTGCAAGATATTGTTAACTCTTCTCAAAAAATCATTCTTTCTTACTTAAACTGTTTTGACTCGATAAAACAAAATTTGAAAAACGGACTGACTCTAAGAAAACAAAAGCGTGCGTCAGTAGCTCCTCCCCCACACTTAAAACACACTGTCCCCAGTAGTGTCAAGCTTAAGGTCGACGAGAAAATAAATCAAATTGATACAATCCGAAAAGTTGCAGAACACTTACCTGTCGTCGCCCTGCGTCGATCGATGCACAATGTGTGTCGATCGATGCAAGGCGAATTCTGCTCGCGGTTATGTGAATAACCAATGTCTGGACCGAAATTGAATCGGTAAACTGTAAATCGCGACTGCATCGACCTATGCACTAGGTGTGTCGATCGATGCAAGGCGATTCTGCCTGTTTCTCACGCCTCTGAACACATTTAAACAGAAAAATCAAAACACCAAAATCAAAACGAAAAATGAAAATAAAAACGAACCTAACAGTGGGTTGCCTCCCACTCAGCGCTTGTTTAAAGTCAGTAGCTTGACTATTGGAAGAGATCAGATTCATGGGGGTTTCAACAGAGACTTTGAGTGTCTCTGTGAATATCTCTTCATCCATGGCGGTGTGTAAGAGGTATCAGCATGAGAGCGTCCAAGGTACGTAGGAAGAGATCCAGGGCGGGAGCAAAGCTTGGGTGGGTTTATGCGTTTTCCTGCATTCAAAGCTGATTGATCAGGAGGTTTAAGTTTAGAATGTGCATACCTTTGCTTTGGTGGAGATCTGATGTTTGGAGCTTTCTGCTTATGAGCAGTTGCAGGCTCGGAAGATGTTAGAGTAAATTCCTGAGGAATCCCCATATTCTTTTCTCCACTATCAGATGTTGTAGTTCCACCAATCTGAACTTCATCTTTCAAATGACCATCAGTGGAGATTATCTTTTTTGCATATCCCAACACACAAGGATGAACTCGCGGAGCTTCAGCTGGTGGAGTTTCATTCATCTCCTTATCCACCACTACCATGCACTTGACTACACTCTGCTCATGTTTAGATCTTATAGGAACTCTTGGGAACGGTATAGGAGGTCTGTAGACCCTTTCCCCAGCAAAAACATCAGATTTGGGCGAAATTGGGTCTGTCCGACTGTCGCGTCGACCGACGCAGAAGTTGTGTCGGTCGACATTGAATTGGTGTCGACCTTCAGTGTCGAACTGAAGGAATGTTTAGTTGTTAATCCTGATTCAATTCTCAGATTCAGATTATCCTAAACATGCTGATCTAGGTTCTTCTTGAATAGAAACAACAATGGATCTCACCTTATACCTGTTTATGCAGCGGAAAGAGAAGGTATATCAGAGATCAGAGAGCCACCGAGTGATAACTCCTCCAGAGGTTCACACACGCACACCAAGCAGGAAGAGAGGCTGCTAGACCGAGCTGTGGGAGGCGCAGAAAAGAGAGAGAGAAATCGCATGGGCTAGGGTTAGGGAGAAAGAGATTTGGGTTTTAGTTTATAAAACCCTTCTCTTTCCCTTTTGGGCTTTTGGGCCCAAATACCAATCTGATTAAATCCCTTGGATTTAATCAGACCCATTAATCTCTCTCTAAGTACGACAAATGCCTGGCACTTTTACCGTACTTCTGCTAAGCCGTTCCTACACATTTTCCTGTTAGCTTAGGCGTGTGACCCATATGGGATCATATAATAAAGGCAATAAGTCCAAGACTTATAGATCATGAGCGGACTCTAGCAAGCCATCATGACCCCCAGTATTATATGACTTATGTCTGATCATTGACATACTCTTACTTTCTAGAGACAGTACCGAGATTACTGGACACAATTCCAACAATCTCCCACTTGTACTGGAATCTCTGTATTCATAATTCTTTTGTCTCAATATCTCGATTAGTCATAAGGCAAGATTAGTGTCATCCTTATAAAGCCTAATCTTGTTCATCGGACTCTGATTCGATACTGACAATCCAAACGACTCGGGACAGTCCGTTTGAGCATGGCCATGCATTTTCCAGTATTCAAATCTCCGATTGGCCTAGAGATATTCACTCCATTTATATTGGAGGGACAAATTCCGTCTTGTTCCATCACTGTAATCTACTCATTTCGTAATACACCCAAACAAGGTCCTTATAACTATCGCATAACGACAGCGTTAGACAATGATCAAAGTGCATCAGTCCATGTGCAGTCACATGCATGCGAACTCAGGTCTAAGGACTATACTCTATAGTCGTAGTAAGAATCTCTTATGACACAGATATAAATATCCTGAAGAGTTCTTATAAGCGGGTCTTGTCCGGTCGTATGTACCCCACATACACCTATGTACTGACTTCGATGCCGCGCATCTATGACACACTGAGACTTTGTCATAAGTCACATACCAATCCAGTCTCACACGGTTGTTGGTGTTCCAATTTCAACAACCTTCGACTAGGGACAGGATGATATAATCCATCTATCAAATATAGGGTCTCATGATCAAGCTAAATGACTTTGATGACTCAAGATCAAGTCACTTACTTCGATGACCTATAAAATGGTTTATGTCACTTTGGAACGATTATTTCATCACAGTTAAAATAATCTTGAAATAATAATTTCATTAAACATAAGAATGTTTTACAAGAACATATCAAATAACTAAATAAAGCCCTTTATTAACTTCCACTGAAATTAAGACTACATCTTAATTTCACTTATCCTACAGCAACAGTCCGCGACTCGTGCTTAGGCCTAAGGAGTGGCTTCGTTAATAGATTAGCAACGTTCTCATTCGTTGAAACTTGCTGATCTACTTAACCTCTCTGTCATTTATCTCACGGAATAGGTTATACATATCCTCAAGGTGTTTGGACCTCTGATGTGCAGCTAGTCTCATCTATGCTGGGAATCACATCAAGTTCAGTGACGAACTCTTCTTTCCAAACAACCTCTTTCGCCGCTTCCCAAGCTGCGAAATGTTCAGCTTAAGTCATGGAGTCAGCAACAGTGCCTTGCACCGCCAGATAGACACAAGATATAACCGGACTGTGACCGGAAATCATCTTTGTCTATTGGAAACTTGCCTTTCAGACTCTACCGACTTGTAGCACCTCACTTTCTCCGTAAATCAAGAACTTATCCTAAGTATTTCTCAAATACTTTAGGACATTCTTTACGACAATCCAGTGATTCTTTGCTGGATTTGACTGGTCTTTACTTGTCTTGCTTAACATTAAAGCAACATCAAACAAGTACGTTTCATGGCATACATGATAGATCCAATTGCCGACGCATATGGAATCTCATCCATGCATTTAAGCTCAGCAGTTATCGTAGGACACTGTGTCTTGCTTAACGTAATGCCATGTGACATTGGCATAAAACCCTTCTTGGAATGCTGAAAACGTGTAGGACTTTGTCGGGATAAGAATCCTGACTTTGTCCTACCAGCTCTTTCGGATCTTCATCTTTAGATCCAAAATCCAAGAACTACGTGGTTTTACCCATGTCAATCATAAAACCAACTCCCAAGCCAGTCCTTTACCGACTGCAGCATTGGGACGCTATATCCGAGAATCAGTATGTCATCGACATACATTATGAGAAATGCAATATTGCTCCCACTAATCTATTAGTAAACACACAGTTCCGCTTCGTTCCTGTTCAAGTCAAAACCTTGACTACTTCAACAGAACGAAGATTCCAACTCCGATATGTTTGCTTCCATCCATGAATGGATCAATAAAGCTAACTTACACATAGTGTAATTTTTCGGAGTCCGGGCTCACTTTCGCTTCTTTGAATTTCGCAGATTCGTCGCTTTCAATGATCATCAGATCATGCGAACTTTCAATGATTATCAGGTTCAACTAATGACGAGAAATCACTCTCGGATTAGTAACTGATTCATTCATATCTGCGAACTTCAGGCTCCACAGGTGCAGATTCTACAGAAATCTGTAAATCCTTCCGCTGCTCTCCCTCAACAGGTTAAGCAGCCTCCTGTATTTCTCGAATTTCTTCGAGTTATACTTTTACTCCCACTGTTCTTCTTGGAAAGTAACTTCCCTTCTTAGAAAACAGAATGGACGTAAAAGTAACAAGCCTTGGTTTCCCTAGGACAACCAACGAAGTAGCACAACTACAAATACTCAGTAAAGACGAATTTGGATCGATTCCAGTCCACATTTACGTGGTGTCTTTCAACTGATATTGGTGGAACTATTTCAGCGTAAACTTAGATATTTTAGAGCGTTATTCTTAAAGAATATCATGGAAGATTCGTGTGACTCATCTTTAATCATTTCTAATAAGATCTGATTCTTTCTCACAGAAACACCTTCAGGTTTTCAGGAGAAATGAGCTGTGAAACGATTTCACACTCATTCAGATGATCACACAATCAATGACTTAAGTATTCTCACTCGTGATCTAATCCAGAGTCTTAATACTTCTGTCATTCAGATCCTATACTTCATTCTGGAACTCTTTCGACCATGTCAAAGAATTCCGACTTGTGTCTCATCAAATGAACATAGTCTCACTCACTGAAGTAATCAGTAGAGACAATGAAGTACAGGAAATTTTCTCTGGCATTACTGCTCATTGGGCCACATACAAGAGTATGTTCCAGGTCCAATAAGCCTTTGGGCCTTTCTCTAGCTCGGCTAAGATAGGCCCTTTACCTTTTGGTCCAGTAAACAGAGTTCAAGTCTCATAAGATATCTTATCAAATGAGCCCAACAGTCCATAACTATGGGATTTCTGAATCCGACTTACTCTGTGCGACCAAGACTTTTATGCCAAGAAAAATCAGGTTTAATTCATCAGATTTAAACCAATTCGGTATTTATGTTACATTCAGGCACTCTTTGGTTTAAGATATAAAACCCATTCCATGAATAGGGTGCTACAATTAATATTTCATTAAGATCAAAAGAACAAAAACTTGTCTTTTATCAAAATGAAAAACATTCAAATTCTTACAAGAAAATGAAAGACAACTCTGCTTAAAGCAGGTACATTGTAGCAATTACTTAATACAAAACCAAGCCTCAAAGGGATCTATAAGTGAAAATCCTACGGCTGAGGCAGCATCCATAGCTCCTTCCAGACATGTAGTTCCACTTGCCCTTCCTTCAACGTTCTACTGTTGCTTAGGCTCTGCATATTATCACAAATATCAGTGCCACAACCAGTATCCAATACCTTTAAGGTAGAACTTGAAGTAATAACATGAATACCTGAGGAAGTAGTCGCATACATCAACTTCAACTCCTCATCATCTTCCATGAATTTAATGCAATCTCTCTTCCAATGCCCTGTCTCCTTACAGTAGCAGCACTTACCAACGTAAGAGGTATCTGACTCGGGCTCAGAAGACACACGCTTGCCATGATTCAAAATCTGGACAACTTTGCCTTCACCCTTGTCAGCATTAGGTTTATTAAACCTACCCTTCTCATTCATGAGATTATTCAGGGTACTCTTCACGTTTGGCTCAACTGTTTTGAGCATATCATGCAGTTCAGTCAGCGTCTTCGTTAAGCCTTTCTTGATATAGTTCCTTCTGAACTTATCATAGCTTGACGGCAGTGACTGCAGAATGATCTCAGTTGCCAATTCTTGGCTAACTGGATAATCCAGTTTCCTCAGGTTATCAATGTAACCCATCATTTTACTGACATGAGGACTCACTGGATGATCATTTGGTAGCTTGCAGCTAGTGAGAGACTTAACCAACCGGTATCTCTCCACTCTTATCTGCTCCTGAAATTTCAATTTCAGGCTGCTGATCATCTCTATTGGCGACTCCATGTTCTCATATTGCTTCCGCAAGTCTGAGTCCATGGTAGCCAATATCAGACCACGCACATCTACCGCATCATTATAATGCTTATTCCAAGCATCATATACTGCATGAGAAGCATTGGACCCGATCCTCACGGGGAGAGCTCTCTCAAGGACATAGTCCTTTCTCTCCTGTCTGAGAACTAGCCTCAGGTTCCGCGACCAAGTCAAGAAATTTGATCCGTTCAGCTTGTCCATCTCAAGGACAGACCGGATCGAGAAAGTGTTTTGATTGTTTGTGCTAGTCATAACTGAAAATTAAGATAAAAGGATTTTAGTTAATATGTTCAATATGATTAATCTTGTATTATACTTAATATGATTAATCACGCATTATATTCAATAACATAAGTTACCCTCAATAGAATATAATGATTCCAAGATCCACATATAACTAAGATCAAAGTGGGCCACTGGCCATCACCCAACCTTAGCTTATATCGGTAAGCCCTATGTCGGCTAATTATATCCGTGATATAACTCTTGGTTGTGAATCTGGGCCCGAGGCCCAATCCACTCTGATGTCTCAAGGCCCGGGACTCCCGATGGCCTAGTCAAGAAAACCAGACTATACAGTCATGTAATCATTAATGTCTGGGACTCCCAATGACATTTATGAATCACAAACCGTCTTATCCACGCAAAAGTAGACACCCTCACACTGTAAGGCCATGAATACAATTGAATGGGCTTCGACAGCTGACATAGCCTGGACAAGGCATCCAACGCTTGATATTATTTGAGGTTCGTAGGTTTATTAAAATTTCATTCCCAAAATAGAAGATTACTATTTCGGGAAACTTTCTATTTTTGGAAACCTACTAATTTTGGAAACTTTCTAAAATTGGAAACTTTCTAAAACCGGAAACTTTCTAACTTTAGAAATTTCTTAAAATCCAAAACCCGCAAATCCAGAAACTTCTATTTTAAGAAACTTTCTAATTTCAAAATTTCGGAAACTTTAATTTAAAATCGATTTATAATTTTATAAAATAAATTTTAAATTAAATCTGAAGAAAGACTCAAATAATTGGCCCAATTGTTTTAACTTCTTGGCCCGAGGCCCAAGAATTGGTCCATGTCCAAGACATGACCCAATTGTCCAATTAAATGACATAACCGGTCTGGTTCATTAAAATTGGTCTAACCAAATTTTAATTACTACGATGACCACAATTGTCAACCGGTTATTTACTAAACCGGATTTTCTCAATTTATTTGGTCCAACCAAATCAAATTAGAAAATCCTGGTTTAGGCACAAAATCCAATATTTCGACTTTGGATTTCTTATCCCGGTTTAACCAGAACTTAATAAAATTATTAATTCTGTTTATTAAACCGAGACGTTTAATTTTAATCAAGTTTTAAACAGAACCATTAACCGAACCGAACCGATTGATCACGTGAACCGATTACGACCTAATCGTAAGTTTCACGCGATCATGTCAGCCGTCAAGCCGCACGCTCGATCCGAGATCAAGACGGCGCGAAGGACGGGACGGGACGGGACTGGACGGACGTCGAGTGATCGGGACAGCCGGGTCGTGCGTCATGCGATCGCCGAGCGATCGATACGCGGGAGGATGCTGAGTGATCGGGACGATGCTTGGCCGAGACGCGATCGGGACGGACGGGACGAGGCGCGACGATCCGATCGTGATCGATCGTACGATCCTCGGCTGATCGGATCGACCACGCGACGTGATCCTTGATCCGTCCGTGCGTCAAAACCGATCCGGTCGATTGATCGACCAGCCGTCCACCCGAGCCAACTCTCGGCCGATCGCAAAACCGAGTCATATAGCTTGGTTTTTGCGATTTCAAATGTGTTTAGGTTTCAATTCCTTGTTACTTAAGTGATTTCTCTTATCAGTAGTTGATTCAAAACACTTTTAAAACAAGAAAACAATCCTAAACATGAATCTAAACAAGAAAAACCAGAACCAATAGCTCTGATACCACTGAAGGAATGTTTAGTTGTTAATCCTGATTCAATTCTCAGATTCAGATTATCCTAAACATGCTGATCTAGGTTCTTCTTGAATAGAAACAACAATGGATCTCACCTTATACCTGTTTATGCAGCGGAAAGAGAAGGTATATCAGAGATCAGAGAGCCACCGAGTGATAACTCCTCCAGAGGTTCACACACGCACACCAAGCAGGAAGAGAGGCTGCTAGACCGAGCTGTGGGAGGCGCAGAAAAGAGAGAGAGAAATCGCATGGGCTAGGGTTAGGGAGAAAGAGATTTGGGTTTTAGTTTATAAAACCCTTCTCTTTCCCTTTTGGGCTTTTGGGCCCAAATACCAATCTGATTAAATCCCTTGGATTTAATCAGACCCATTAATCTCTCTCTAAGTACGACAAATGCCTGGCACTTTTACCGTACTTCTGCTAAGCCGTTCCTACACATTTTCCTGTTAGCTTAGGCGTGTGACCCATATGGGATCATATAATAAAGGCAATAAGTCCAAGACTTATAGATCATGAGCGGACTCTAGCAAGCCATCATGACCCCCAGTATTATATGACTTATGTCTGATCATTGACATACTCTTACTTTCTAGAGACAGTACCGAGATTACTGGACACAATTCCAACACGAACATGGTCGATTTCTGTTCGTCGTAAGAACTCGAAATTACCGTCAGAACTGCGTGTCGATCGACACCGAAAGATTTTATCAAGAGATCAATGTCAATCTCTGTCGAGTCTGGTCCGTCGAAACTCTCAAACTCAGGGATCTCAATCTCGGATTCTTCTCTGTTTTCCAAAATTTCCATAGCCTTAACTTCAAGATATGATCCCTGATTCAGCTTATGGTCAACCTGAACTGAGATGTCATTGACATGAGCATTCTGAGCATTCTTCTCTTTGACAGAACTTGAAATCTGATCCACTTGTGTATCCAGCAGCCTTATACGAGAGTTTAAGGACCCAAACTTCTCATTCAAATCAGTGTACAAGGTATCAATCTTCGAGTTGAAAGACACAGTGGTTTGTTGTTGTCCCTCGAGACACTGCTCCATCATAACTTCAAATCTGCTCTTATGTGTGGGTGCAGGAGGTGTTTGGTGCGATGAATAACCATAATATCTCGATCTCGGAGCATAACTAAAACTTTGTCTCTGCTGATTTCCATACATCTGTTCATAATAATCAGCTCCAGCTATATAATTCACCTCTGCAAACTCCCCAGCTGCTGCAGCAGCTCGGATTTGTTCCTTCCTAAGTAGGATGATGTGGATAGAATCAATTTTGTCTCTCATCTCAGCTATCTGCTCCACCAATGCATATGGTATGATGGGGTTTCCTTCCCCATCCAGTTTCTGACCCTTTGCGTTGCATATATGACCCTCTTGGTCTCGTAAAACGCCGTCTTTACCGCGAATCAAAATCACAGACTCCATTAGACTGAAACATGTTAAGTGCTCAAGATCTCGGTATCTCTGATTTCGCCTTGTGTCGATCGATGCAAGCAGAGCATCGATCGATGTAATTTTGAATCAGTGTCGATCGACACACAGGACCGTGTCGATCAATGCAGTGCGATTACAGGCGTACCTGAAACGCAAGAACAGGAAAAGAGAAAAAAATTAGTAACAAAAAATAAAAACGAAAAACCTAGTCTAAACCCTAAGTTCAAATCTATCGAAGACTCAAAAGAGTCCCCGGCAACGGCGCCAAAAACTTGATAGGTCGAGTTTTAATCCCTATACTAACTGCAAGTGCACAATGATGTATTTGTAGTACTTAGGGTATCGAATCCACAGGGACTCTGGTCAACGATAGATTAAGAACAGAAAAGATTAAACTAGGAGAAAGCAAATATGATGAGAAAGCAGTAAATCAGACAGCAGAAAGTAAACAAAGCGAGTTGTGAGCAAGGAAGCGAAGCGTTAAGTCTAGGGAGTTCTCAGGAAATCAGGAACACATGCAATCAATCAATCGGGATCTAATTAAGAGCTATTCTAGAACTCAATCACAGATATAGAATTAACCAACTGTCGTTGCGAGAATTCTCTAAGTCTAAGTGCAGCAATCCAAATTCCTTTGCAATTACTAATAGATTAAGCCAACTTTAATTCCAAGTTTGATATGTTCACAATTTCCCTAAACCAAATTCCTTTGCGAGTAGATCAAATTGCTCATCTAGGTTCTTTCTAGCTAATTAACCAACTGTCGTTGCATCAATCAACCTAACATCATAAATCTGGGTAGCTAATTCAGATTAAGCAGTAAGAACAATCCTAGATGAAGAACTAACAGATATGAATCCCTACAGATTTATTAACCTATAATTCCAAGAAATCCCTAATGAGAATCCCTAAACCTAACAGGTAATCTACTCAGACATGTTCATCGAAACAGAAGACATCATGAATAGAAAACCAAATATTATAAAATCAAATAAAGAACTGGGGTTCAAAATCCTCTCTCTTTCGAGATCAGGATCAGCCCCTAACTCTCTCTAAAAATAAAATAAGACATAAGAAAAGCGTAGCCTAAACAAGTGGCTAAAAACCCTAATATATAGTCTAAAACACGTCTGGGGTCCTTTTTGCAAGTCTGAGAAGTTTATGGGCAAAAACTATAATTTCTCTAAAATGCAGATTTTTGGGTGCAGAACTGCGTCTACCTACTGCGTCGACCACTGCAGAACTGCAACGACCGTTGTAAAGCGAAAACGCAGCCAGTGAACTCTGTGAAGTCTCTAAATAGTGCAGAATTGCTCCAAATGCTCCCAAAACGTCCAATTAGGCTCCAGATGTTCTTAAACCTGTAAAACACCTGAAAAGACTCCAAAACACATAGAAAGACTTGATAACAAAGACATATACCATGGTTAAAATCCCTAAAATTCATGGTATATCAGGGAGCGGTGGTAGAACAGATGAGCAAGCCGGACAAGTCAACGGCGGATTTAGCTTCGTATCCATGGTCGAGAGAACAACCTAGAGAAAAAGAAGAAAAAAGATAGAAGATTTTTTTCTAAAACATCACGAAATGAACTTTTTTTCCCCTTAACAACACCAGAAAAATTTGTTGTGCCCGTTACATCTGGGTCTATCAATGGTAAAGTGATCCTCATCTCTTTCTATTGACCAATGAGAAATCAGTTCTATTTTATATGTAAAACATTTGTATTTAGTTTATTTTAATTGTAAAATATTTTTTGATTTTAAATATTATTTTCCAAAATCATTTGATAAAATATATCAATTATAATTATCCTCATTTGCATAATTATATTTTAGCTTTGTAGTTTATGATTTAAGTTTAGAATTTTGTTATAAAATTTAAGATTAGAATTCATAATTTATGGTTTGCTAATTAGGTTTTTGAATTTAACATGGAAGACTTAGGATTCATAATATATTTAAGAATAATAATTAAGGGTTATAGTTCAAAATTTAGGTTTGATAATTAAACTTTTGATTTAGAAATGGGTTAGGGGTTAGGGTTTAGGGTTAGTATTTATCGTAGAGAGTTAAGGTTTTAGAATTTAGGATGAAAAAATAATTATCAATACCCTAACCCTAAAATCGCCAAAACTAATGATATCATGAGATAGTATTTTATAGTGTTTTATTTGTTATCTTCAATACCCCAAACACTCAATAAAATATTTGTGAGAATTTGAATTAAAAAGTAGATGAAATTTTTTTATAGATGAAAGACTTAACAATTCTTTTTGGATTATATATTTGTAATCTTAAACTATATATTCCTAAACCCTAAACCTAAACCCTAATTTATGCTATAATATCCGTTAAATTAAGATATGAGATTAAAGTTTGTAAAAGATTATATTTAAAAATAATATTCTAAACCCTAAACCCTATTTATAACCCTATATAATACCTTAAACTAGAACTGAAAAATTTGTTTGTACCCTAAATCCTAAACCCTATTTATAACCCTATATATATATATATATATATATATATATATATATATATATACCTTAAACTAAAACTGAAAAACTTGTTTATACACTAAACCCTAAACTCTTGTGTATCATTTCATTTATATAAAAATAGATTTCAAACTTTAACTTTTATTAATAACTCAAAATATCTTACACAAACATTACAAAATTATAACTAATGTAAACAACATTATCAATTCAGAACCAAGTTTCAGATTAAAGAGTCCGTAGTATCATTTGTCCAAATACTCCTTCCATCAACAACTCCAGCAAATAATAGCTTTCCAAAGACGACTCCATGTGAGAGTAAGCATCCGAAAGTACCTGCAATTGGTTGATGTCAAGATCCATCAGAAGCATCAAGAACCAATGAACTCAATGATCAATACCTTAGTATTGGGTGTCAAGCGTGCCTTTAGAGCAGCCGCAGCACTGGTAGCCTTGTTATCCTTGATGAAACTGAGTGTTGAAATGATGAGAAACAAGACAATGATCCCAACGAATG